>JAJTUV010000076.1:1200000-1750026 GCA_021653895.1 Mastomys natalensis
GGCTAATGGTGCATCTTTCACGTGGTCTTACTTCTGATCCTTTGGTTATTTATCTTTTTTGGTTTAAAACTTTTTGTCACCAATAATTTCACTATAGTGTTTCTAGAATTGTTTACTTTTTAGAATTCCTATTATTTGCTTCCTGAATATTTGTTTGATGAGTTGAACAGGATTTGGACACCTGTTAGTCTTCATCGATATAAATGCCCTCCCTGCGTGCACCTGCTTGCCCCTGTGTGCACCTGCATGCACCTGCTTGCCCCCTGCGTGCACCTTCTTGTCCCTGCATGCACCTGCTTGCCCCTGCATGCACCTGCTTGCCCCTGAATTCACCTGCTCTCTCCTGTGTGCATCTGCTCACCTCTGCGTGCACCTGCTTGCTTGCTTTCCTTGCCTTTGCGTACTTTCATGCATATCAGACCTTCCTTGCATCTTCCCTTCTTCTTCTGTTGCCTCCACTCACCTCCCTTCCCTTTTCCCTGTCCTCCCTCATTTATCCTGCTTTCAGAGCTGGTGATGCAGTCCTCAATGCACGTAGAACATTTTCACCATCAGAATGTCCCTGCGGTTCTTCCTGTCAATGAAGTCTCTGAAATCCTCTACTTCCCAGCTACTCCTGAGATGGACTGATCAGCACTAGGCTGGCATTGAGGAGCAGCAATCCCACATCAGCATCTCTCTGCATCCCTCTCACCTTTCTGTCCCCTTTCTCTTGATCATGTCATCCACATGCACAGTAATGGTTGAGTGAGCTGGATAGTGTGAGTGAAAGATGGAAGAGACCTTGACTAATAATGTCTCATCCCTAAGGGCTTTTCCTCCGCTCTGCAGAGCACCCACAGCATAGGAGCAGATCTCATGTACAGCCATGCCTACGCTCTCTAAGACAGTTACCATTCTCTCCATCCTCTCACTAAGGGCACAGCCTGCTATGGAACTGAGGATCTCGACAGCATCCCCAGGCCCTGGCAACCACCATACAACACTTTGCATCCCTACTGCTTGATTGTGTGTGGCTCTCCACTCTCCCTTACTCACACACTCACGACACCAGAGAAGGAAGTAGCTAAGAAGCCTCTCTCTCTCCATCCTCTCAGGCCCAGCACTAGACTCTTCCCCAGCTCTGGATACTGAGCAGTTTGGACCACACTTCTTAAGAGAGCCACTTACAGCAGCCACAGAGGCCTGTTTGTGTGCAGTGGCAGAGCTCCAGACTCTGCTCAGTGCAATGGATAGACTAAGCCCACAAGACACCTCTGACATTCTGTTCCTGTCTCATGGACAAACAGGAGATCTACCCACCCATAGATCTGCAGGAGTACAAGAAATCATGGGAATAAGGACCTGGCCATAGGGCAAAGTAGCAAAACAGGGGCTAGAGAGACAGACCAACAGTTAAGAGCACTGGTGGTTCCTCTAAAGGACCAGGGTTCTATTCCTGGTAACAATATGGCAGCTAACAATCATCTGTAACTTCAGTTCCAAAAGATCTCATGGCATCTCTGGTCTTCATGGGTACTGTATGCATGTGGTGGACTATGAATAAATGCAGGCAAATATCATACATAGAAAATAAAATATTTCTGTAAAGGAGACAATGCAGCAAGGTCTCTGATAAATAAGCCAGGACACATGAAAAAGAAAAGTCACATTCACAGGATGTGGAAGAATGCACGCCACCTCTACCTCAAAGCCGTGACTGCCCCCTCTCGTCCACCTCTCGTTCACTCTTCCAATTGGAAGGGTGGGTGCCAACGTTTTCAGTTTGAACTGAACCGCCCACCCCACCCTGCCTCTTTGGAGAAGTCACTTGAACTCCAGCATGAATCATTGGCACCTGGAACTAGCGTCGTTTCAACAAGTCTCCTCAAAAACTGGTCATTTATTTTGATGTCTGGTAGCTTAATATTGTCCACCTCAATCTTTATTGTTTCACACTGTCAGTGAAAATAAAGGCTTACCTGTCATGCTAGAAAAAAGGGTATCTGAGTATAACAGTGTTAACTGTCAACTTGGCAGAAGCTAGAATTACCTGGAATATGGGGCTCGGGTGGGGAATGGTAGCTGGCAATGCCTTGGTTGCATTAGCTGAGATGAGACCTGTCCTTTGTGGGCGGCACCATTCCCTGGCTGGGATTCTGAATTATCTAAAATGGAAAAGAAAGCTAGGCAACAGTGCATCCATCACTCTCTTCTTCTGACTTTGGATGTGGTGTGATCAGCTGCTTCAAGCTCCTTCTGCCTTGACTTCCCCACCAAGATAGGCTGGACCTTGAACTGTGGATGGAAATAACTTCTTCCTCCCCTAAGGTGCTTTACTCGGGTGTTTTATCCCAGCAATAGGGAATGAATACATTTTTCCAAGAGGTAGTTATGGTTTTGATTTCAGGAAATGAAGCTATTTAATCTATTTTTATTTTTTTTGAAAGAGTGTGAAATTCATGGGAAAATAATTCCATAATTTAAAAGGGGTATTGTGACAAATGTATATTTATAAAGTGTGTGAAACATATCAAGGGTAGGAAAATGCTAGAAAGAGACCGTGATCAGTGCATGTGCTGGACGACAAGCTGCTGACCCCTTCTCTTCTGTTTCTCTTCAACTCCTGATTTCCTACAACAAAATTATGCTTTTTAGGTGGGAAAAAATTAAAAGGAAAAAACTTTCATGAAACACTGTGTTCTGGACGTTGCTGTCAGCTCGCTGTTTGGTTCCTGAGACATCAGAACACAGTATGCAGACAGTCCCTGTGATAACATGTGAGCTGCCAACACTCTGAGCAGACACCTGCCAGCAGGTGTAAAGACACAACGGCTTCATGTGCGGCATCACATGCAGCGGAAGGCACCTGATCACCGTGGATACAGACAAAAGAGACAACTAAAGCACCCTTTATTCTTTAAAAAAAAAAAAAAAAAATGATGTTAAAGGAATTGGTAAAATCTTGAGCACAGGATAATATCAAACCAAAAATAATTTTTTTTTGAGACAGGATTTTATGTATCCCAGGCTGGCCTTGTAGTTGGAGATGGACTTAAACTCTGATCTTCCTGCCTTTACCCCATGATATCTAGGATTACAGGCATATGCCACACTGAGTTTAATTCTTAGTAAGTACTAATCTATTTGCCATCTGTGTCAAGAAGTATATCTGTGTGATTTTCCATTTAATTGATTGGATGCCCATTCCAAACATCCAGCTGACTCTCATACCACTCACACTCTCAAGGAAATATGCAGAAATGAAATCAGATTGTCACAAGGGGAACTGTCATGTAATACCTTTAGTCCAGGGGCACTGAGCTTATGGGCCTCCACATCAAGGTAGATAACCAAGGATGGCTCTTCTTATGTCTGGCAGGCAACATTATAAGGATGGACATAGATTTTTAAGCCCTTTTTGAGTTTGTTATTTGGAGGGCATTTATCAGGACATATATGTGGTTGTCTCCTTACTCTACCAGGTCCAGAGAAGCACAGAAAGGGAGACCACACAGACCAAGGTTCCTCTCACCTGACATAGGTCACCTAATGGTGCTAGCGGAAGGAAGACCCAGGTGACTAAGGTGGCTTGACAGACAGATGGTCTCTGTCAAGTTCACAGAGGACACAGCCAAAACAGGAAGAAAGGAAGTCACTGGAAAGATCATGACCTCATGAGCTACCTGAGAATGTAAGTCAGGTTCCATTGAGTTCCTCTTCAGGGAGCTCAAGCCAGGTAAACCTGGTCGCCTTAGGAACAAACGTGACATAAGCAACGGACACAGATGTCCAGCACCACCGCAGACCGAAAAATAATGGGGGCTGGAGAGATGACTCAGTAGTTAAGAGCACTGACTGCTCTTCCAGAGGTCCTGAGTTCAATTCCCAGCAACCACATGGTGGCTCACAACCATCTGTAATGGAACCTGATGCCCTCTTCTGGATAGTCGTCTGAAGACAGCTACAGTGTATTCATATACATAAAATAAGAAATAGATCTTTAAAAAATGAAAAAAAGATGGTTGTCTCAAGCATGAGATTTGCTTCCTGGGGATGCTGCACCTCCTCTGGAGCCACCTTTATGTCTTGAACTTCTTTACTAGGCTAGGTGTCATACCTATGTCTGAACAGCCATCTGTGTCCATGTTTGCAGCTTCCCCTGGGGGTCTCCATAGATGGATCATTATGCCTTTTCTTCCATTTTAAAAGCTTGGAGCTTGAAGACATTGTTGACAATGAGATGAAAGCACTCTAAGGGAAGAGAATTCCATGTCTTCTTTTCACCTTGCAGACTCCTTAGACCAGGGTTTGAGGTAATCCTACCCTCCATAGACTGCACAACAAGCTATCAACTGTCCTCTTCAGTGGAGCCTCATGGTCACCACACTGTAGAATTTGCACTCCCTCCTCCATTTCTGTCCCAACACTACAGTGAATGCTCCCTGCCCCCAACACATGGTAGTCCTTAATAGGACTAACAGTTATAAGAATGCAGGAAACTGGGCTGGTCCCTGAGATCCGTGAGGTACTATACATAATCCTGATCCATTGCAGAGACTGTAGGACCTCAGTTTATGATACTCAGCAGGCTGCATATGGAAATAGTTGCAGGTCTGAGAAATATCAATGTCTAGTGTTACCCTCTACACTCTCATTCACTGACAAGAAGTCCAACCAAAATCTTGGATTAGAAAGAAAAAAAAGAATCCCTGGCAATAGGATGACTTGCCCAAGGTGCCCATAGTATGCAAACAAATCTTGCTTGCAGGAACACGCAAGCACATGAGTACAATGAACAGCAAGCATAGGACAAAAATATACATCTCTTCCTGTTCATGGGATTGTCATTGGAGAGGAGGCCAGCTCTAGGCTGGCTCTGCCTTTTCAATCCATTTGCTGCTGTGAACACCCCTCATCCCCACTGTCTTAGCATCCCTTTCCTACAGCATCCTCCAAAAGTTAAATACAAATGTCATATAAAGAGCAGCAGAACCTTGAAGTAAAAGGCTTAAGTGAGATGGAGTCTGAGCTGCCTGGTGGTCCCCTCCAGGGGCAGGTAACTTCCTCTAATGACCAAGACAGGACTCTCATTCAAGACCATTAGTCCAAACCACTTTTGTCCTCAAACAGAGGATCATCATGAATGTAGCTGTCTGTCGATGGAAATCTGCAAGTCAGCAGGCACACCATCATCGTGATATAGTTTGCTGAGAACATCTGGTTCTGTCTGGCTGGTCCCTAGGGGCACCCATGTGCAATCGAGTTCTCAAATTTCACTTAGTGAAACATAATCTGACATTGATAAAAGAAATGTGTCACCCACCTTCTGTCAGTAAGACTGGCTAAAAATGTATGAGAACAAGAGTGACTCGTGGTTTACTTCTGAGAGCAGATTTCAAAACAGAAAATCCTCAGAGAAAAGTGTTCTTTCTGTTTGGTCCTGTGTTTCTTATAAGTAGAATCCATACACATGACTTGAGAATGCTTTCAAGCATCAGAAAGATTACCAGCACCCAGCCAAGTGACTCTGAGCTGCCTACAACTAATACCAGACCCAGGAAATTGAAGGATGAGTTTAAGGTTGATACCTGGGTCCCATGTGGCAAATCTGCATGCATCTCAGATTAACTGAAAAAAAAAAATATCAGCAACAGGGGTGGCTATAGCAGTCCAACACACTGTGTGTTGTCCACTTCATTGAGCCCTGGCAACCGATCCTATCTATGGTGTTAGACTATGAACTTACAATCACAAGTTATTAGATCTAAAGGGTTTAGATATCATGGTTTTTGATGCACATTTGAGAGTTGTAACCCTGGCCCCCAAGAATTCAAAAGAGCATTTGGGCATGGCTGGTCTAAAAGAGGGTCTGGAGCACCGTAGTTTAACAAGCTCCTTCACTAATTCTAAACAGACCCATTCTTATACTATGAAAGAATGAAAGCAGTGGTTTAAGAGGTGAGATGGGCCATGATCCCCAAGCTCCAGGTTCTCATTTCTTCATTCCTACTCCTATCAGCACTGTTATTGTTAACAAGAATTCATTTTCATCAACAACCGTCATCATCATCACCACCATCATCACCGTATCACTGCTGTCACCATCATCATCATCACCACCACCAGTGTGGTCATCATCAGCATCACTATGGTTATCTCATTGTTCACCACCATCAATGTTATTAATCTTTGTCGTTGAAAATCATCATCATTATCATCACTACCACCATCATCAGTTGCATCTCTATCATCATCATTGGCCATAGATCTGTCACGATCACCACCATTATTACCTTCCTCTTCATCATTCATTCACCATCATTGCTGTCACTGCCATTATTATCAATATCATAACTCTAACTGTGGTCATCATCAGTGATGACCAATGAATGATGGTTGCCATCATAACTACCATCACTAGTGTCACCATAATCACCAAAGTCTCCATCCTTTCCCTCATCATCTTAACCATAACTGTGATCATCATCATCATCATGGTTGCCATCATAACTACCATCATTAGTGTCACCATAATCACCAAAGTCTCCATCCCTTCCCTCATCATCATAACCATAACTGTAGTCATCATCATCATCATGTTGCCATCATAACCACCATCATTAGTGTCACCATAATCACCAAAGTCTCCATACCTTCCCTCATCATCATAACCATAACTGTAGTCATCATCATCATAGTTGCCATCATAACTACCATCATTAGTGTCATAACCCCTGGCATTTCTATCCTTGGTATCACACCATCATCCTTGTCACCATCACAGCTGCTATGTCACTTGGTGAATTCATCTGTATGCTGACTTCTACTATGGCCTTTATGCCATAATCACAACTATTAGATAAAAAGTATGATTGTCAGTTTAGAGAAAATGAAGTTGAGTTTCAAAGACATCACACAGCTCACTTAGGAGAAACAGGTATGTAGAGGGGATAGCTCAGATTACAGATCAGAGCCAAGCAACATAGGTGCGAATCTGGAACCCATCTAACTAGCTATGTGGTTGTGAGCAGCTCCTAACCTACCTGGACCTCCTTTCCTGTTACATTTAGTAACTGAATAAACCTATCACATAGTTTTGTGGAGAAACACCACCTTCCCACCCAGTCCTGTCCAGATCCATCCTGAATTTCTCCTCAAATGGCTTCAATGAAATAATGCATACAAAATCTCCAAAACATGCTAAGGTGTCATAAAACATTTGTAATAACTTGTAGCATTTTTATAGTCCTCTTATATTTTGGCTAATAATCTTAATGACAAAACATAGAATACTGTCTTTACCTAAATCAATTTTGCATTGCAATTTGCAAAGTCTTCAATGGTAAAGTGCTCATTTGCATTGATTTGCATATCCACAGAGAAATACCGTCCATGCTAATGATGTGCACGCTAAAAACCATAGAAGTAGTAACAAGAGCTCATGCTTGTTCTCTTTGCCTTAGGCTTCTCTGCATAAAGCATGGTGGTGGCTTAGCATGAATCACAGGATTTTTACAGTAAGAAGCCTTCATAGAAAACATCTGACCTGGCAGTTCTTAGCTCCAAATGCTCATTAGTCCCCTTTGGGATCTTACAAAGAGTAGGAAAGGAAAGGTCATAGCTGTGCTTACCTTAGACATTCTGATTTTATTGTGCTCATTGGAGCCCAGGCTTCTGTGTTTTCTAAAAGCTGACACATATTCTAATGGGCAGCCAAGGTTTCATTTTACATGTGAGAAATAGGAAAAGTGACTTCCTGTTGAAGGGTAGAGGCAGAGCCTACTTGTCCTCATGCTTCTGACTTCCAGCCCACTGTATTTGGACCTAGAGATCACAACCATGTGCCCAGGTACACTCACACACACATGTACACACCAGGAGTGCAGTTTACAGAATAAGCATAGTATTTCTCAGGAACAGAATTAAAACTGCATGGTCTGGGGTCTAGTTGTATTGACTGTGCTGTTTGTTTGTTTGTTTGTTTTTGTTTTTTAAGAATAAGAAACAATGTGAATTGACACATCCTCATCTGCAGTAGAGTATCCTACTTTTAACATCGCTTGAGCAATCCCCCTTCCCCTCAAACAAACAAGAACAGCAGCAAAACCTCCCAGATCACCGATGAGGCCAAGGGCAGCTCTTTGTGCCATGCAGCCAGAAAAAAACATGAAGAATTTAATCTGGATTCCCTGCGTCATCATAATGGGGTCTGGGAAAATAACAAAGCAGAAATAAAAGAATTCCATTTGCTCATAGGTTGTATTAAAATATGATGATAGCTTTGTATGTCAACCAACAGAGGGAATACCATAAGCTTCATTCTTTCTGGCTGAAAACTTAGACTAGAAGGGACCCTAGAAATGACAGCTACATATTCTAAGGGTATCGCATGGGATCTGCTGATTCATATTTGTTTTCATTTTTCACATTCCTACATTTTTAGCATCTTAGGGAAGCTGGGGAGAACTTGCCATAAATGTTGCCCTTCTCACCTCTGAAAAATCAGAGGAGCCAGTGGGAGAAACCAGCATGCAGAACTCAATATTTGGCACCAATGGAATTCCTCTAGCAATGAACAAGGTGAACTTACACGAAGGAAGGAATGACAGTGGTAACTCAGGTAGGCGAGCTCACACAACCCCAGTTGTTACTAACTGAAGCACGTCATAGTGTAAAAGCGCTGAAACACCAGGACAAGGCCTGTCTCTATAAGTCCTGTGCCACATACAATCTTAAGAAATTAGATGAAGCAGTTTGCTGGGTGGACAGGAGACACTGGTTCTCCTGAGTGGGTCATTCACAGATGGGGGTTCTAGCCCTACAAATATCCTGGGGACACTGAGAGAGACTTAAAATAAACCGTGGTCCTCATCAGAGTTGGCGAGTCTGTTCGACTTTGGCCTGGAGACAATGCTGGTAGGACGCTTCCATTCATTCCCTGCTGCTCCATTTCTTTGACTATTTAACACTGCTCGGAAAACTGGGGTCTCGACCTTTGACAATCCGACTCTTGCATGACCAGATTGGGCCCAGGGTAACAGCCAGAGAAATTTGCTCAGGTACCTCGGGGTTTGAGGAGCCTGCACCACAGCCAAAGGTTCAATGCTGTCCATGTTCAAGGCAATGGCATCTCCCTCCTTCTTTGAACTCCCTCAGTTTTATGCTATCAAAAATCAGTCTTGTTTCTACTGTAAGAAGAAGAAAAAGCAAAAAAGTAAAACACCTGCCCCCTCATGACAACTGACAACAGTGTGAGTCTGAGGAAGAATTTGCCCAGCAACTTCTTCCTCACAACTGATTTCAAGCCAAATGAATAAGGAGGTGAGGAAGTGGACCACCCCACCCCCAGAACACAAATTGTTTCTCTTACTCCTGAATATTAAAGCAACAAAGAACACTTCCCAAATGAGTGAGCTAGCTAATCTCTCTGCCTTGAAGGTGTCAGGACTGATTCATTCCACCTGTTCAAACTCATTTTTCAAGAGAAAAGGATAACATACGACACTCACAGACACTTCAGTTTGCTACATTCCCATCTCCAGCCCAGCAATTGTTCTTGGAGATAGTACATGTGTGTATGTGTATGCATGCATGTGGAGAGGTGTATGTGAATGTGCCTGTGATGTGTGTGTGTTTGTGCATATGCGTGCATATGTGTGTATTGTGTGAGTGCATGTGTGTGTGTGTGTATCAGTGTATGCATGTGTCATGCATTTGTGTATGTGTGCCTGTGTGTGCATATATGTGTGTGTATGTGTGTATTGTGTTGCATGTGTGTGTATGTGTGTGAGTGTATGTATGTGTGTGTGCCTCAGTGTACGCATGTGTCATGCATTTGTGTATGTGTGCCTGTGTGTGCATGTATGTGTGTGTATGTGTGTATGTGTGTGCATGTATGTATGTGTGATGTGTGTATGTGTGTGCATGTGTGTGTGTGCATGTGTGTATGTGTGCCTGTGTGTATGTGTGTGTGCCTGTGTATGTGTGTGCATGTACATTGTATGTGTGCATGTGTGTATGTGTGTGCATGTGTGTGTGTGCATGTGTGTATGTGTGCATGTGTGTATGTGTGTGTGCCTGTGTATGTGTGTGCATGTACATGTGTGTGCATGTGTGCAGGTGTGTATGTGTGTGTGAGTGTATGTGTATATGTGTATGTGTATATGTGTGTGTGCATCAGTGTATGCATGTGTACATGTGTATGTATGCTTGTGTGTATGTGTGTGCATGTACCTGTGTGTGCATATGTGTGTGTGCATGTATGTTGGTATTCTTCATGTAAGCACTAAAGGAGCCTGTGTGGTCAATCCTGATTGCTAACTTGATGTGGTTTATAATCACCATTAAAAACAAATTTCTGGCCACAACTTTAAAGAAGTTTCTAGATTAGGTTAACGGATCCAGAAAGATCTACCCAAAATGTGAACAGTACCATTCTTAGATCCTGGAGTGAATAAAAAGCAAAAAGAAAAGCTAAGCAAAGTAACTCATCATTGTCTGCTTGTTGACTGACTTAAGCTCCTGCAGCCATGCCTTCCCCACATGGTGGACTGTGCAGCCTCGCCCTGAGCCAGAACTAACTCTCTAACTCTTCCTTCCTTAAGTTGCTTTGTCAATATTCTGTTGTAGTAACAGGGAAGTGACTAATCCAGAACACGTAATTGATCATCTCCTCTCTGCCATATCAGAACTAATGCAGAAGGAAAGGGTAAAGTTGCTGTGTTTCACAAATAGCACGACACACATGCATGCATGCAAACATGCACACGTCACACCATACACACATGCACATTTTCACACATTAATCCTATGGCCTTTGCAAGCCAAGTAGAGAGTTTAGTCAGTGGAAGAACCAGAAGATCTCTTGTCATTTGTGCTGGGTAGGATTCTGCCAGTTTGTCATAGCAATGAACATCTAAGAGGTAGAGTTTGCTTTCCCGCAAGTAAGGACCATGCGGCCCTGCTAGTCATGATGCATCAGAATCTAAACAATAATACACATGAAAACCCAGTGAACATGTGAGGTTAATGCCCATCACCTCTTATAGTATATATTGTGTGTGACACAGCTGTGGAGTAGCTCAGAAACAATGGGCCCAGGTGAATCTAAAACAGGTTCCAGCTTTACCCTCTCTCACCCTCTCAGCCAATAACTCAGAAGTACACAGAAGACAGTGCCACATAGGCCACCCTCCCCCAGTTGACTTACAGTGCACAAATGCCACTTCCCTTTAACTATACTTCCAAAGGTGCCATAGACAGATGTCCCTTAGATAGTAACCTCACATCTGAGATGCCCCTGGCTCAGTCACAGCATGTGCTGGGCCCAGAGGCTGTCTGTCTACACTCCTCTTCCCCAGCTGCTGTGAGGTCATACCTTGGCTGGAAGTCACCCACGTGGGAAGATTCATATATTAAATTGGGTGGCTATAGCATCCCTGCAGAGAGCCAGCTGTCACACACTGGCTGGCCCTCCACAGGCTGGACACTCCCATGCCCAGAGGAGAATGCTAAACAGAATCCTCAGTCCCTACATGTACTACTCTGTAATACTCTGCCTTAGTAGTACAGGCTTTGTGTGCCTTCTGAACTGTGGCATCAATACTCATTAATCATTGCATCGTTTGGTTCATGGATGAAAATATCAAAAGCTTGGTGATCTCAGGGACCCATTTCCAATGCCCTTAGCGAAATGAATCAAAATTACATAAGGACTTAGCAGATTTTTCTAGGATTGCAGTAAGCATAACTCACAATCCTACAGAAGAGAAGCTGAAGAAGTGGCAAGCAATATCACCAACAAAAATAAAATGTCCTTGCAGCAAGCACTGCTCTCGATAAACAAAGCATCCTAAAGGACCTGCTTTGTCAAGGTATGTCTACAACAGAGCCTTGGGTGGGCTTTAGCTGAAACAAGTGCCCACAGGGGTACTAACTCATCCTTTTCATGGGTCCAGGCCCTCATCCCTGGAGGAAGACTGCAAATCAGAGAAACTAAGTATGCACTCCCTGCCCCTCCTTCCTCCATAATCTAGCACCATCTCCATGGCAACCAGGGCTCCAGGAGAAATGGAGAAGAGGTTTCCCTACTCCCTGGCAACAGGGGCTTTATAAACTGCAAAACACATTCTGGGACACTGGTCCTGAGAAGAGTCAGGAGGTCTAGATGGCCCTGAAGGTACTCATTAAAAATTTAAACTTAGCTTTAAAAGAACACTCACAATATAATAGTCACCAACGGTATACACACCTTAAGTGTTAATTTTTGAAAAACAAGTTGGCTACAAACATCTTTTAAAGAAAGAAAGGTTTTGTGCATGCAAAAGACAAAAACTTGCAAAGCTAGAACTACTCTAGTATGACCATCAGGTACCTTTCCTGTGGGCCAATCTGTTTAATTTGTGCTACCCAGGCCCAGTACCACTTATAACAGGATGTCCTTCTTGATAGCATCCAGATAGGTGTCAAACTCACTCAGGGTACACAAATGAGGCCAGGCTCAGCAGGAAGTGGCCAGGTAGATTGACGCAGACAGCCATAGGACATGACTCTTGGCCTTGTTCTCTTTCCTTGCACAACACCACAGGGCAGCCTATCGCCACTAATCATTGATCATATTAAAACTTAATCGTAGAGAGAAGATACACAGATCTATAGACACTTCTAATATAGACATTCCTAAATGTGCTATTTCGTGGAAAAGCTGATTCAACTCTCATGCTGGGTAGCAGAAACAGATAAATGTCTCACAGAGAGGTAATATACATCTGAAGATGCTGAGACATATCCACGTTGTGAGCTGGGCCCAGAAGCTGCCTGTCCATACTCCTCCTAACCAGCTACTGTGACCACAGCTAGCCACCATGGCTGGAAGTCAGATACATGGGAGATTTACAACCCAGAACCCTGGAAGGACTATGGAGAGCCTGCTGTCATGTAACTGACGGGGGGGGGGGGGTGAGTGAGAAAGGATAGCTGTGAGTAGGGATCGGAGTGAGCCTCCCTCCAGGGGAGCGTGAGGTAAAGCGTGGAAAGCGTGCAAATGATTTTCTGGTTCCATAGCTGCTTATCTCCTCGTGTTTAAAACTGGTGGGTTTGGGAGTTAATTTGACAAATGGGTAAATTCATCCAGAAACAAAAGCTAAAATGGAAAATCTCTGACAGAAAACGCCGGTGCGTACATCCAGCCTGCACCTGGAGCAGGGGGCAGCCCAGCACTGAGAGTCACACCTCTTGAAGGTCCCTGGTCCTGCCAACATAGATCGGGTGGCACTTCCCTAAGGCAGGTGGGGAGGCCAGGACATCTGGGCTTTGTCAAGCTTTGAAGTGAAACTGAGAAATTCGCAGAAGCACTGGTGACAGGGTGGTATGCAGTGGGATCCCAGCCATCTTGTGACCCTTGATACCTACCCTTGCAAAGCTCTCTGGACTGAGGCAATATGGGAGGTGTTGGTGAGGTCATGTGACAAGATTCTCAAAAAGCCAGGGAGTGGAAGTATCTCCTCTCCACATCCCACTGTAGCAAGCAGGGAGATCCTCGGTCTCACAAGTTCAGGACAGTCTTGAACTGTGACTCATGTGTGACCAGGTAAAGTCCTCCGCAAAGGTCTGTGAGGACACCAGCTCCCTCCTGATCTATGCACAGTGTTCTGCTTAACCTCATTCTAGGATGTCCATTTCCTTCATCAGAGCTGTCTCGGGGTGAGGCCACAGCATGAGTGTTAGAGACAGACAGCACAAGTAAACCTCCAGTGTGTTTTATTTCTTGCTTATGCACCCTGAGGAAATTGAGGGAGCTTACCAGATCAGGGTCTGTCTAAGCAAAGCTATAAGGAAAGAGACCTTGGATAAAGTAAATAAATAAAACAATTAAAAAAAAAAAAAAAGACCTTGGATAGTGTACACCCCTCTGTACTTCCAGTCAATAGTCTCCATGGCAACTGTACTGGGCAGGGATTTTTTTTCCCAGGCCTCAGTCCCTCCATGATAATTCTCTTCTGCTCCTAGGAACACAGTTTACCCAGGTCCAGTCATCTGCATGCTGACTGTCCTCCATTCTTGGGTCACTCTTTACCACATGTGCTTACATCTCTGGGCTGTCCTGTATTTCCTAGGGAATCTTAAGACTTATTGTTAACTTGCTTATTCTTACCTCCTGGTTTCTTTCCTGTTGCTATGATGACATAGCCTGCCAATAAATGACTTAGAGGGAAAAGAGGTTTCTCTGAGCTCACAGTTTCAGGTTGCAGTCTCTCATGGCAGGGAAGCCGTGGAGGAAGGAGCTTCTCACTACTTCCATCACTGCCGCAGTCAGGAATGAAATGAGTAAGTGCGTCCTTATCTGGGCTCACCCTGTCCTAGCTGGCTTTATACTGCCGTGATAAAACATTGGCCTAACAGCTCAGGAAATAAAGTTATCTGACTTGAAGGTTCCAGTCCACCTTCAGAGGGAGCCAAGACAGGAGCTTGAGGTAGAAACCATGAAGGAATGTTACTTACTGGCCGGCTCTCCTTGGTTTGCACTTCATCAGACACTAGACTCACTAATGACCTTCTGGGCTCCAAAGGACTTGGGTAGTCTCTCTTCTCTGGCTCTGCCATCCATAACACACACACACACACATCCAGTGCATGAATACACACACATGCACACACATACACATCCATCATGCACACACACACATGCAGCATGCATACAAATGCACATATGATGCACACACACACACACACACACACACACACACACACACACACACACCTTGTTTTGTAGGCTCAGGTGTCTCCACTACTCAACTGCTGCTATCCTTAGTGGTCAGCCCACAGTCCTGGATCTCCAACATTCTGGAGCCTCAACTGCCACTGAGGCTATACCTTCTCCAGTGGCCTCTCCTGGCTTCTTTAAGGACTTTGAACTCATCACATTTTGCCAAACTTGGGCTTTTCTCCATGACCCCTTCAACCCTGGGATTTCTACTACGACTGAGGCTGTACCCTCACTGATATTCTCTCCTGGCCCCTCTTCAGCAAAACTCCAACTCTGCCATATGGTACAAAAGGTCACCTGGTTCTCATGACACCTTCATGCCTTCAAAACCAATCATACATGAGGGAGACTCTTACATATACTTGCCTCTGCTACCAGCTTGATGTGCAGCCTTATCATCTCCCATAACAGACCACAGGTCTTATGTGCTGACCCTAGAGAAACACTTCCTAGAAGATTTTACCTGGCGGATGCAGGTCTCTTACTAACCACAGCTGATTCTTCAGCCCTAGCTAACCAGTATCTATTGCCTCAGTGAAACACAGGTTTCATCTCCTCAGATTCTTAATACAAAATGTCACGTAGATTCCTTGAAAGAGCCTTTGAGAGCTCTCAGTCTCTCTCTCTCTCTCTCTCTCTCTCTCTCTCTCTCTCTCTCTCTCTCTGAACCTTCACAAGGTAGCTTGTCATACCACACCCTCAGGATGGCAGGGAGATGGCTAGGGGTGTGTATGGGTGTACTGCTTGTTTTTCTCAGTGTTTTATCTCACATGCTCCCACAAATACCCCATTAAGCTCTGAGCACTCAATGGTTTGTCCAGCCCAAAGTCCAAAATGCTTCCACAGTCCTCCCCATGAAGCAGCACAGCTATGCTTTCTTAGCAATATCCCATCTCTGGTGCCAACTCTGCCTTAGTTCTTAGTGTTGTGTTAAAAATGGTCCACCCAAAAACAGCTTGGGCAAGGAAAGAGTTTATATGTCTCACAGGATGCAGTCCATCATTGGGGAAGCCAAGGCAGGAGTATAGAAACCTTGGAGGAATACTACTTACTGTCTCGCTCTCCTGGCTTGCTTAGCTACCTTTCTTGTACAGCACAGAGCAATTGCCAAGGAAAGGATGGCCTTCCCACAATAGATTTGGCCTTCCTACATCAATTAGCAACCAAGGCAGTGTCCCACAGACATGCCCACAGGCCATCTGATGGAGGCAATTCCACAATTGAGATTCTCTCTTCCCAAATATGTCTACAGCCATGTCCCGGTGAGGAAAATCAATTGCACACCTCTCCTGACAATTTCTCTGCCTTCTTCGGGGTATGAGATGCAAATAGCTGTGTAGTGTGAATTGTATTACAAATAGCAACCGCGATGCGAAAATCCAAGCTGAATGCATGTACCATGTGGTGGTGTATCTGGAACTGAGCCTACAAAACTCCAGTACAGTCTGAGATGGTGTTGGTAAGACAGTCAACAGAAGAGTTCTGAGAATCGGACATCAACCAAGGCCACATTACACAGAAGCCTGGTGCTCAGAGTTTCATCCCTAATACCCAGCTTAGGGAAGATCTTGAATCCCTAAGACTAGACTACATGTAGAGCCTGGATGAGCCTTCATTTTAGAACAATGAAATTCACCACCTGTCTGGTGTTTGTCATTTTGTCAACAAAGTCACCAATGAGGTCACTGTGACACAACAGTGCCAACAACTGAAAGTACTGTCCCCCACTGCTCACAACCCCACCGACTGCCAGCCCAGAATGTATAAGGAAATGCAGTTTTACAAAGACTCATGGCATGGAAGTTACCAGGAGATGAGGTGAGTCCGTGCTCCATGAAGGATGGTGTTGTCAGTAATCCGGGCAGCCTGGCAGGCACCAGAGAGTGCGACCCTGCTTCGGTAGGGCAATTGCTTCACTCTGTGGTGATGCTGCCAACTACCCTGGAGAATCATAAAGCATGCCACTGTGCTGCATGGCTTCCTCAGCGTGGAGCTATAAATATCGCCGAGGCAGAGCAGAGGGGGTGTGAACTTGGCCGCATTGCCTCTACTTTCTCCCCCCAAGCCCCACCCCACACCCAGCAAACTCCTGTCAAGACATCCTTGAAAGGTGGGAGAAACACGGTCTCCAGAGACAAGTGGCCCAGGCCATCCTTGCCATCGGAGTACGTGGGATGAGGCATGGATGTTTTAAAAGGAGCTTAAATCTACCAGGATTCACATCTAGGCATTAATGCCAAGGCTCAGAATTAAAAAGCTTTTCCAGTTAATATGCCAAATTAGACTTAGCTTCACATGGTTTAATTCGGTAATTAATTTCCATCCCTTTTTTGGGGGTTTGATTAATTGGAATTCGGGAGTGGAACAGGCTAATGGTCACACCAGTGCTACGGTAATCCTCATGTCTCACACCTGGGCTCTTCCGGCTTCTACTGAGGAGGGCACCACAGGGACCAGTGAGTGCACCCGATCTGTAACGGCACATACCAGGAAGTGGTGCCTGACAAAATCTACAGTCTTGTGCACCAAAGACAGTCTGCCAGGTCACACAGAAGACAATTTCCCTTTGAATGAGAGCACAGACACATTCGCATAGTTTTGTTTTTAAGTTGTCCGTGATAAACCTGAGGAAGAACATATTGATGACTGACATTTTCTTTTATAAAGTCAACCCTTGCTACCCTCTTCTGTTAATAAGAGAATACCAAGAAGCCACCTTACACAGAATGCCAGATTCACCATAGAGGTGACAGACTAGCAGAAATCTCTGAAATCCCATAACATATCTCCCCTATACACATGCATCTCCCCGTGCCTGGGAACAGACCTGATGCTCTGCCCCTGCAGAAGAGCCTTCCTAAGGGCAGAAAATAAGCAGTCCTAGGCAGGTTGCTTTGCTCACTTCAGCCAATACTAACTGCTCAGTCAGTCAGGGACAGACAGAAGTGCCTGACTACATCCTGACTCTCCAGGCTGTGCAGAGAAAGAGGTGGTGGCTGGTAGGAGTCAGGTGGGCAGAAGGGCTCCAAGAAGACAGTAGCACCTGGACAGTAAGTCTGGAGTGGAGTTGGGTCTCCTGTTTCTGTCAGATACCAGCCCTTCAAGAAGTATCTACTGGCACTTTTACAGACCTGCACCTTACTTTGCTCAGAATAAACCAGACATTCTGCTATGGGGTAGATAAATGGTTCAGGCTTCAGTGTCTCCTCAAAGCTAGCTCTCTGCAGACAAGGGGTTTCTAATGAGGGTAGAAGGTCTGCCCACCCCAGGAAGCTTTCCTGCTATTCCCTGGTGGCTTCCAGGCAACCATGGTTTCAGATTGTCCTCATGCCTCCTCATTTGAGAACACACAGCAGAGAAGGAAGCAGAAAGAACAGAGCTGTGTGTGATACCTACAGGGCAAGAAGGAGACCAAAGTTAGTTCCAAAATGAGCGTGTCAAACAGTGATCTACTCAAAGCTCCAACAACAGGGGAAAGAACCAAGGCCAAGGGGAAAGGACCAAGGCCAGGCCTGAATTCTATTGTGCTGGCTCCCCTCAACTCCTGCCCCCAAGAGTAACCTGAGGACAAGGAGTCCTATCCTCAAGATTTGCCTTTGTGGGGGGTGAGGATGTGATTAACAGCACTCCCCTTATGGCGTCTGACACTGGGTGAGCTAGACTACACAGTGCCTGGGGAGGCCCTAACAAGGCGCTCTCCAGCATAAACAGCTGTTTCACTGGCCACCATGATCATAACTGTACTTACTGGCTACACTTTTGTAAGGCTGCACTACATTTAGAATCTCAGTGGAAACATACCTCTGGACACAGGAGGGTTTCCAAAAGAGTTTAACTGAGGAAGGAGGAATCATTCTGAATGTGGGTGGGGCTCTCCCATGGGCTGCGGTCCCAGATTGAATGAAAAGGGTGAAAATACTGGAGCATTGGAGTTGCCTCCTCTGCTTCCTGACTGGCTACCCAGTCACCTCACACTCCTGCCTGCTGCCTGCCCACTGTGGCTTTCCACTACGGTCTTCCCACAGTGGGTATATCCTCCAGCTCTGAGCCGAAATAAACTTCCCCCTTTATGTTGCTTTTGACCTGTTATTTTGTTACAAACTCAAGTAAACTAACAACTGCAACTCTTGAAGTCATGCCTCGGGCGTTAACAAACAGAATGTTACTGGTGCCCAACTTTATCTTCATGAGTCTCTTCAGCTCTGACACTCCCGATTTGCTACACGACATGAGCTTGTTTCTGTGCCAGGGTCCTAGGGCTTCACATGCTGCCTAGTCCAGGAGATCCCTGAGGAGCTGTGAGTGACACTAGACCCAGAGAGATCTCCCAACTAAGCTCTGCTCCTCTTCCTCTGTTAGACACTGAAGCTCCAATTTCCTGCACCAGTAACCACGGGGCCCTGGTGCATAAGGGACCTCATACGGACTAGGATCCAGAGGAAGGAGAACTAGTCGCCTATGAACACTGACACTATGTATAAAAAGCGACAGCTGTGCTGGACAGGCAGGCAGCCAGGGCCGCCCTGAGCATTCTCTGAAGAGAGCAGCTATTTGCTTGGAAACAGGGAAGAAGCTGAGGAGGGCACCGTTCCTGCCTCACTCATCTCTGTGTGCGTCCTGCTGTGGCACTCAGGGAAAGAACACGGGTCTGAGATGGGACAGGTCAGTTGCAAACTTCATCTGGAGGAACCAGAACCTGACTCATGGGTCTCTGTCTGTCACCTTAGAGGTGTATATAAGGACTTAGACTTGATGTAACCAAAACATGTGGTTAAGTCAGTTCTCAGAGGCAGTAGATGGGCTCTGAGCACTCAGTTAAGAGGCTTGCCCGCCCATTGCATCCTTGGGCAGACGGAGCAGGGTCATCTTGCTCCTACTCTCTCTACAGCCCTCTTGAGGTTACAGGGATGTAGAGTGCCTGTTTCTTTTCATTTTTGAATGTATCAGCCACAACCAGGTCTGTTGACTGTGCAGTTTACCAGGTTATGCAAAATGTGGCCAGAGCTATTCTGTTTTGCTGCAAAAAAAAAAAAAAAAAAAAAAAAAAAGAGTAAGAAGTTTTCATTTGACAACTGAGAGGCTGTGAAGAAGCACCATTGGTTTGAGAAGGAGATTGAGTGCAGGATTCAAATCTCTTCTATGTGATCAGAAGGTGCCTGGAACCCTGGAGACATGAAACCTGTAAGTTCTGAGGTGGTGGGCATGCTCAGCTCTGCCCTCTGTGCAGCAGGGTGAGCTGCAGCTTTTTAAGGCTGACTCTGGGTACTGTCCATGTGACACAATCACTGGGCTGTTCTCATGGGGCAGGACCATGGTGGCAGCCCTGTGGCATTATGAGATTACTACCTGTTTATAAGGCAACAATGGGATGGGTTTCCAGATTCCAAGGACATGGTAGCCATTTCCTCAGAATAAACTGTGTCTGCTACTTTCAGGGACCGGGATAGGATTCAGGGAAGCCCTTTGTCAGCCAAGGATTCCAAGTCCGTGGACTTGGAGATCACAAATGGTCTCACTCCTGAACTTTTCTTGGGTGATTCTGGAACATGCTTTTGGGAACTGGATGCAATAGCTATGCTGGCCAGGTTCAGGGTACACTGCCCCCAAATTCTGCACACTGGCGTTTAAGCAAACAACAGAAGCACACCATAGCAAAGCTAGAATTCTCAGGTTTCTTCCAACAGAAGCTGCCATTAGACCGTCTTCCAGATGCAGGCTCCTTTCAGCCACACACCTTACCAAACCCCCACCTTACTATAGGGCCAGTTGCATAATGGTGATTCCAGGCTGAGAATGGGCTGGGGCCCTGGTGGAACAGATGGAGATTCTAAATTCAAAGCGAAGATACTTGTGCTTCTCATTCTACTGTCTGATGTTTACCCTTTTCTCTTGAAAAAAATGTTTGCTCAACAGGCTTGCAGGAACCAAGCTTGAAGCTGACTGCCAAGGAAAAGGTGCAAAAGGGTTCTGCTGTGTATCTCTCAAGAGGATGGATCCAGGCTGTGTATCTATCAAGAGGACAGACCCAGGCTGTGTATCTCTCAAGAGGATGGATCCAGGCTGTGTATCTATCAAGAGGACAGACCCAGGCTGTGTATCTATCAAGAGGATGGATCCAGGCTGTGTGTCTATCAAGAGGACAGACCCAGCCGGGCGGTGGTGGTGCACGCCTTTAATCCCAGCACTTGGGAGGCAGAGGCAGGCGGATTTCTGAGTTCGAGGCCAGCCTGGTCTACCGAGCGAGTTCCAGGACAGCCCGGACTACACAGAGAAACCCTGTCTCGAAAAAACCAAAAAAAAAAAAAAAAAAAAAAGAGGACAGACCCAGGCTGTGTATCTATCAAGAGGACGGACCCAGGCTGTGTGTCTATCAAGAGGACGGACCCAGGATGTGTGTCTATCAAGAGGATGGACCCAGGATGTGTGTCTATCAAGAGGACGGACCCAGGATGTGTGTCTATCAAGAGTACAGACCCAGGGACATGGAGCCCTGCAGGCCCAAAACAGGTGGAGATTTTATATCCACCACCCGTTAAAATCCCTCAGATGTTTTTTGTTGAAAATGGACCAAGACTTGGATTAAAAGGACAACAAATATAAAAATCTATCTTATAATCTTAAAAGCCTAACTTTTAAAAATGTAGCAGACCCTCCATACTAATAACAAAGGCAACATCTCACACATTAGGAGGGGAATCTTAAACAAACTCACAGTCTATCCACACAATGTCTATCCTTTGTTTTGCTGTGTGTGTGTCACTCTGTGCGTGTGAATGTGTATGAGTGTGAGCGTATTGTGTGAGTGTGCTATATGTTTGTGTGTGTGAGTGTGTTTGTGTGAGTGTGTGAGTATGTGTGAGTGTGTGTATATATGTGTGTGCACACACATGTGTACTATAAGTGTGTGGAAGGTCCACTAATGTTTTCTTCATTTCTCTACCTTGTTTGTTTGCTTGTTTTGAGGCAAGGTCTCCCAGTGAGCTTGAAGCTTGTGGTTTCAGCTAGACTGGCTGTCCAAGAAATCCCTGGGATCCTTCTGTCACCCTTCCCACCACATACACCCTGTAGTTACTGGAAAGATTTATTGTGCTCACCTGTTACATGGGCTTTGGGGATCTAAACACTGGTCTTAATGTTACCAAACCATCTACCCAGCCCTGCTCTGTGTTTTGTCTTTTACTGAGTATAAATTGAGGTTCTTGAGGGGAAGGGGCTTGGGGATGGGAGGAGCCAAACCCACGTTACAGATACCACAAGGCTGAGAACATCTGTGGTTGGAGAGAAGTGAGAATATGGCAGGTCCAGGGCCTGATGACAACTTGTCTTGAGCTATCTTCAGCCCTTTGACCACCTGTGAGTTATGACTTAACATTCTATAACCATTAGGTAAGGCTTCTTGAACCTGAAATGTGCTAGCAGAGGACTGGCTTCCCCAACCCAGAGACCGAGGATGCCATCAGACAGCATCGGAAGCCTGCACCCCAGACTTCCTCCCCCTTTGCTGTAACAAACCCACCCGGCGGTCTCATCAATATATTTTAAAAATATCTTGACTTATAATTCTCTTTATTACTATAAAAAAAATCATAAAACAGAAAGCTGAACAGATGGTTCCGTGGTTAAGAGCACTAGTTGTTCTTCCAGAGGACCTGGGTTCAATTCCCAGCACCTGTGTGGCAGTTCACACACATCTGGAACTCCAGTTCCAGGCTGAATGTCCTCCGTGGGAACCAGGCACACACGTGCTACGCAGGCATCCATGCGTGCATACACATAAAACAAAAATGAAAACCATAACAAAACACTGCTGAAAATGTTACCATCGGAACATGGTGTTTGCGGGAACATGGATCTGTGCTTTGGTGTTGTGGTCACTTGTGATTGAATCCAACATAAACTATGCCTCACTCTCTTTGAGGTGAAAGCTGTTTCTGTGTCAACATCAGTATATAACAATGGGTTTCATTGTAACATTTTCATACAAATATATCATTATGAGATGGGGACTTAAAAGCTGCTTTTGTTAAAATGCACTGACTCCTCGCTTGGGTCCTGTCCTGGCTACTTTTATGTCAACTTGACAAAAATCATCTGAGAGGAGAAAACCTTAATTGAGAAAACCCTTCCGTAAGATTGGGCTGTGGGCAGGCATGTAGGGCATTTTATTAATTAATGATTAGTGGTGGAGGGCCCCGCCTATTGTGGGTGGGATCACACCTGGATTGGTGGTCCAGGGTTCTATAAGAAAGCAGGGTGAGAAAGCCACAAGGAAAAAGCCAGTAAGCAGCAGTGTCTCTTGACTCCCGCATCAGCTGCTGCCTTCAGCTCCCTGCCCTGACTTCCTCTAACGACACACTATACTGTGAATGTGTATCCAAGATAGACCTTCCCTCCCAGGTTGCTTTTGATCACTGCATAGCACCCCTAACTAGGGCAAACCTCCAAGGAACTGAGCACAGGGAAAGAGTCCCTACCTTTGTTCTGTGTTGGTTTTTAGGCTAAAGGCCTAACTTTGAGTCCTGAACTTTTCCAGTTCATGGTGAGAAGGCCATTGACAAGAAACCAGAAAAAAACAAACAGGGAAGTGCTGAGATAGACAATGCAGAGCTGCACCCTGGAACCAGAGCCTTTGTCCAAGACCAAACACTAACCAACCAGGAAGGCACTTTTATGTTTATACAGTAACAATTGCAAACTGGGAGTTAGTGCAGTGACTCACACTGACCTCCCAGGACCTCACCAATCTCGACTGCCTTCATTCCGTGTGGCAAGAATACGTGCACACAAAGAAAGCTGCCTTAACCAAACAGGTACTCCTCCAGAATAGAGAGCAGCCCCCAGCTCCAACCCCCTTCCTAGACCACTGCCTTACACAGCAAGCAGAGTTCTAGTTAACCATCCTGAGGGTCCCCATGGGACACTCAGTGAGCCTGTTTCCTTTCTGTGCTGGTCTAAAGGGTCAACTGTTACTTTTCTTATTGCTGTGACCAAAACTCTGATAAAGGCCACGTAAAGGAAAGAAGCTTGGTTTGCTTACTTATTTTTAGATTTATTTATTTTATTGTATGTGCTCACATGTATGTCCATGTCTGTTTATGGTGTGCATATGGTGCCCACAGAATAATTCCCAGGTGCCCACATTAGATACCTGGAACTTATGCTTTACAGAAGGTTGTGAGCCACGTCGTAAGTGCTAGGGATTGAACCTGTGTCCTCCACAAGAACAGTATCTCTCCAGCCCCAGACAAGGAGCTTATTTTAGCTTCGAGTTGGAGGGGATACGGTTCATCCTGCTGAGGAAAGCATGCTGGCAGGAACTTGGTCACAGTCAGGAAGCTGAGACAGATGAGTGGTGTTCAGCTGGCTCTCTGTCTTTTTATTTAGTCTAAGGCTCCAGCCCAAGGAATGGTGCCACGCACATTCAGAGCGAGTCTGCCCTCAGTTAAACTTTTCTGAAACTATCTTCACAGACGTCATTGTGTTTCCATGGGGATTCTAAATCCTTTTAGTTTACCATGAATATTAACCAGCAGACTTGTCTCCTTGATGTGTTTGTTGAGAATGGGTGATCCTCCCCGACTGGAGCTCCTACTCCAAAAGTTCTAAACGACAACTGTGCTCTGCTCACGTCCAGTCACACTGCTCATGCTTAGCCCTTCTCCCACTGGTTCCTAAGCTTGTCCTCTCTTTTGTCTCCTTCCCAGAAAAGCCTTTGTCTCGTGGCTTCCTACAAATTGCAGTGTGAGAGAAATAACACTTCCCTCTCCAGTCTGGCCATGATGTGAATAGATGTGCCTTCCTTAACTCATCACGTTCCCTAATTTCCCCTAAAAACAAGGAATTTTAAAGGAAATGTCCTAATTTCCTTTAAAAACCAAGGTAGTAGATTATCGACCCTGCATCTTGGAAACAGTAGCTCAGAACCCTTTGGTCCTCCCATGAAATAGAGCACTTCCTGTCCCTTTGTTCACGTCTAAAGGCTCCTGGGCCAGGGAAAGCTAACATTAAATACACAAGTTTACTTTTTCTCTAGCACACTGGTCTCAGCCATGACCCAAGGGGATGTCAACAAGAAATCCTGGAAAGAAGTTGTGTCTGTAAAGACAGGCTGATCAGAGCTGCAGAAATGTAAAGAGGTTGAAACTTACAGGCCCAGGGGCTAATTACCCATGGGCTAGCCTTAGCCCTATGAATAGCCAGTCCTTGCTCACTTCTATGTATTTCCTTCCTTGGACTAAAATACACATCTTTGGACTCTATTAATGTATCACTGGCTTCTACCAACTCAAAAGCTAAGATGTTATCAGAGAGTGATACCTGTAGAAACATCTTCCCCATCTACTACGAAACTATTGGAATATAGAATTCAGGGTAACCTAAATCTGTGTTCCTGGGCCATGATCGTTAAATTACGTTCCAGAATAAACTATCTCTTATCCGAGGTGAGAAGTGTGTTTTTTCATTAACAATGACAAAGGAAATAATTTGTTCTACCCAGGTACACAAACATTTGTTACCAGGGAAATGGTATGTCTCTTTGGGTATTCTTAGGTTTATTAGTAAAAGAATTAACAAATGGATTCAAAAGGAAACTTGCAGGCAATTTTATTGGAATTTAAGTGTACCCACAGTAAACTTGAAATAGAAATCCTGCCAGCCACCAGGAGGGGAGATGGGGTAAAACAAACAGTCATGTCCTTTTAAATGAGTCCTGGAATAGAAATAGCTTATTCAGGAAAATTAATTAACTAAAAAAAATCCTTGAAGTACAGAAGTAGGCTGGTGAGCCCCCAAAGAACATGGTTGTGCAGGGCATTCTCTTTTATAGACTCCCTCCTCTCTCATCCGTTGGGCTCGCTCATGTGCTCAGTGCATGCTCTGTTTGTCAGGGTCGGGATGACTTCCAGTCTTCCTCTGCTAACTGGCTTCTTTGGTGTTAATCTCCACTAAGCTTTTTCCAGTTCCCTCTCTCCCTTCACACTCCTTTGATGACTCACTCAGCCTTTTGCAGTAAATACCTTCTTCAGCTGAGGGCCCTCCCAGCTTGCAGGAGCAGAATACAAATGAAGTGAAAGCCAGGCATGGCCCAACAGTCAGTGTGACCTTTCCAATGGAATTTTCCAACGCCCTCCCCGCCAGTCAGGCACTTCCAGCACCTGTGTGGCACAGGGCCACCAGGAGGAGGCGGCTGTTTTCTTTCTTTCTTTCTTTCTTTCTTTCTTTCTTTCTTTCTTTCTTTCTTTTTTTTTTTTTTTAAAAAAATATGGAATGGTTCATGTTAGCACAGGAGCCATGCTAATCTTCTCTGTACCATTCGAATTTTAACATGTGTGCTGCCAGAGTGAGCACAGGGCTATTTGTTTTAAGCACCCTGACTATTGAGAGGGAAGCGCCCTCCGCTTCTGTACCCATAAAGTGGAACCACATATTGTTAACTGTTTTATGTTAAACATTCGGGTATTAGGTAGGTGGTTAGAAGGAGCAGGCTCAAGGGTCACTGAATGAGACGAATCTATGTACCTGGTAATATATTATTTTTATTACAATTACTCTTCCTTAGAATTTGAAGCACCATATCCACAAATGTCTATAAGAAAACATTTGAAAAACATAAAAATATGAGGAAAGTAACAGTGACTACCCAGATAAGTATCCGGAGCCTTGGCATGTACCTTTAAGCCCTTCCCATTCCATCTGCACAGTGGTCACCATATCAAATGGGTCCCCCTCAGAATGCTGCACTCGCTGCTCTTAACTTTCTCTGTGCTCGGTTTCTAACGCCTGCCTAATATTTGAATCGTGGATAGAACAGAAGTGCACGGTAAATGCTGACTGCCAACAACCAGATCTACAATCACATACGAAGCAGACTTCTAGACACATCTGTGATGAAGTTTCTAGGTTAGGCTATCTGAGGTAGGAAGACCTACTCTGACTTCAGGCAGCTCCGTTCTGTGAGATGGGGGGGCCAGCCACTTCTGGCTCCTGCTTCCTCACTGTAATGATGATGCTGTGATGTACTTTAAATGGTGAGCCACATGCATTAAACCCTTCCTCACCTTCTTGCTTCTTGTTGGGCGTTTGGGCACAGCAACAAAGAAAGTACCTAATAAAATTAAAGAATAAATAAATACAAGCATTCTCTGGGGCTGGAGAGATGGCAAAGCATTTAAAAGCACTGATGGGGGCTGGAGAGATGGCTCAGTGGTTAAGAGCACTGACTGCTCTTCCAGAGGTCCTGAGTTCAATTCCCAGCAACCACATGGTGGCTCACAACCATCTGTAATGGGATCTGATGCCCTCTTCTGGTGTGTGTCTGAAGACAGCTACACTGTACTCATATACATAAAATAATAAATCTTTAAAAAAAAAAATAATAAATAAAAGCACTGATGGCTCGTCCAGAGGACCTGAGTTTGATTCTCAGCACCCACATGGTGGCTCACAACTGTCTGTAACTCCAGTCCTAGGAGGATCCATCACCCTCTTCCAGTCTCTGTCGGAATTGCATATATGCATTGCACAGACATACACACAGGCAAAACATGCATACATATATAAACAATAAACTTTTCTTAAAAATTGTTCTTATTTTAATATTCATGATACATCCACTAGAATGTCTAGAATTAACATAGCCATCACTGTGAAGGATTATGTGTGCTGGAAAATTCCTTTAGTACTTTGGGTTGTGGAGTACTTTCTTAGAATGCATATCTTAGGAGTTAGATTACAGCTCAGGACTCAGAGCCCTGGGACACCTCCGTGAACCATTGATGTAACAAAAACATTGTTTTTTAATCTCTGCAAATTTGCTTTAACTGTTTCACACTCTTGGAATTCCTTTTTAGGACATACTGTCTAGTTTCTGAACATGCACCATTCAGAGTTACTAGTTCTGGAAGAAAACCCACTTCCAAGTCTTTTGAAGCAGATTTTCCTCTCACTGAGGAATCCCATGTGACTAATCTAAACTCTGTTTTCTGCAGCCTTCTCCAGGATGGCAAAATACTCAGAGCACTTTCAGGTTTTCCTCCAATGACCCAACACTGTTTCAGAATATACATTTTTTCAGTGTTTTTGATTGTGGGATATTATGGTTTTCATAAGTGTCACCTAAAACACCTGTGTGTTTAAGATTAGTCCCATACGGTAGAGTCAATCACTGAGAAATGTTTAGATCCCGAGGACTCTGACCTAATCAATGGGTTGATCAATCAATGTACATAAAATTTTATTTAGAGGTGGTAGAAATAAAATCATGGGGCTTGGTGAGAAATGGCTCTTGTGGAAGCTTTGAAGTGTGCACCGTGTTCCTGTCTCCTTCAACTTCCCATCTGCCGTGAGGTGGGCAGCCTTGGTCCTCTATACTCTCTTCCCGTTCATGTTCTGCCTCCCTCATGTCGAAAGGAGTAGAGACAGCTGACCACAGACCAGTAGTTTCCAGTCTTCCTGATGCTGAAGCTCCTTAATACACTTCCTCACTCTGTGGCGACCCCCAAACACCGCTAGCCTCATAACTGAAATTTTGATACCATTACGAATTGTGATGAAAATATTTGGGGAGATGAAAGTTTGCCAAAGGGGTTGAGACCCACAGGTTGGGAACCACAGCCATGAACCAATAGCCCCTAGAACCGCAAGCCAAAATAAGGTTTCCCACTTTTTAAGTTCCTTTATTTTTTCTATTTTTTTTTTTTACCATAACAATAAAAATGCTACCGTACACAATGGTAATAATAGACTCGTGCTGTGAAGTTTACCAACCCAACCATTTTCAAGGCTCAGTGGTACTGAGAACACAGCTGTTCTCAACACAAGCCATCTCCAGAACTTTCTCACTTCCTATACTGAAGCCCAGTACAAGTTAACATTTCCACAACCCCCACCTTCAGATACCGCCTCCCAACATCCAACTTTCTGTCTTTCTGGCATTCTTAGAGTCAGGGAAGGTAAAAGTCAGGCGTCATTTGTCTTTTCCTGCAGTTGTCTTATTTTATTGAGCACCGTGTCTCTGTGTTGGGGATAGTGTACAAGACCAGGTTTCCTTTCTCCACCCACCAAGGGACAAACTCTGACTGTTTCCATTTGGAGGATATTATGGAAAAGTCTGTAGTGCCCACAGATGTGTACATGCATTTTCAAGCTTTTGCTGACAGTTCTTTGGCGTATATGCTCACAAGTCAGTTCTTTTGGGTATATGCTCGCAAACAGGATTGCTGAACCATACCCTTTCTTAACTTCTAATGAGCTGCCCTACTCTTTCCATAGCACAGGCTCATTTCACCTCCCCCTCCAGCTCCTGGGATTCCTGCTAATGGTTGTTTTGTTACTATGGTACTTGTGTGGGTGTGTTTATTTGTTTGTTTTTGTAGTACTGAAAATCAAACCCTTGTACGTCTAAAGCAAGTCTCTGCTGCTGAGCTGCGTTCCTAGCCCTTGGGTTTCCTTTGTTTCTTCTTCCTCTTTTTTAAATAAGAGGTATAAATTGACTATGTTTAACTTTTCATATTCTTTATAAATTATCTCATCCCATCCAAGCACTTTATATATTTTTTTGTTTTACTTAAAAATATTATAGGCTTTAAAAAACAACAACAACAACAAAAATGAGCTAATAAGATTATTATTATTATATTATTATAAAGGCATGCCGCCGGGGAGTGGTGGCGCACGCCTTTAATTCCAGCACTTGGGAGGCAGAGTCAGGCAGATTTCTGAGTTCGAGGCCAGCCTGGTCTACAGAGTGAGTTCCAGGACATCCAGAACTACACAGAGAAACCCTGTCTCGAAAAACCAAAAAAAAAAAAAAAAAAAAAAAAGAGTATGCATGCCTGCCTCATCCCAAGAAAAGGAGAGGTGAAGGAAAGAGACCCAAGTATCAATGCAGGCATCCCAGACTCCACACCACACCCTGCCCCATGGCCACCTGTCCGTCTTCACTGAGACTGGCCACACCTCTCTGCTCCACCAGCTAGCAGGATAAATTATACAGTCGCCATGACAACAGTAAATCCAGGCCAGCAGTAACAGGATGTTATGTTTCTTATGACTGCCATCAGCCACAGCAAATACCCGGCCTGCAGCACTTGGGCAGCCTGCCTTGCCATTTCCCAGACCTAGTTGCACTAAAAAAAAAAGGTGTCAAATACTGTCTGTTCTCATACACCAAAACCTGAATATCTATATTTACATTTAAATTGCTTTTCTTTCCCAAAGTATAGAAGGCTATTATCTTAATAATGTATCTATCACTAAAGGTTAGGAAGACAAGTTGGAGTTGGGGAAGAAAATAAACCAAAGAATGATTCTGGCTCACTTCCAGACTAGCTTTCTGCTGAGGGAAGGGAGACAGTTGTGTCTGCTGTCATTAGCTGCGCCTCTGGTTAGACTAAACACACACGCACGTGCACACACACATACACACCACACACACACACACACACACACACACACACACTGGGTCCTTCATCATCAGAACTTGGTGGATATAAATTGACTATATTTAGCTGAGAAGATACTTTTAAGATAATCTACTTAATGCTATCCACCCCCCCCCCTTAAAGCAGCACAAAGTCCATCTCGGGGTGAGGGAGGAGGTCAGGGTCCTGCTGCCAAGCCACATGGTCCTGGCTTGACCCATCACAGAAATCTTTCTGCAGAAAGCAAGCACAAAGCAGGGCAGAGGACAGTTGGCATTTTGCTCTCCTTCCTTCCCAGGGCCAGCTCTTGTCCTTCCCTGCTGGCCCTTGCTGCCAGCTCAGACACACATACAGTTCTCCCCACCTGAGATTCCTGATCTAGGCCACAGGGCTGGTCCTCTGCATGGCCCCGAAGCACTTGGTTTAGGGTTTCAGCACAGACAAAGCTTGACACCTGCACTCAAGGATGGGTTTGCCCTGGACCTGTCCCCAAGTCTGGTGCCTTCTCTGCAAATCAAGTAGCCCATAGGGCACCCATGGCTATGCAGGGCCACTTGGGAGTATAAGGGTCACCTATGCTGGCTCAGCATCATCATCACCACCACCAACAGCAGCAGCAGCAGGAGTAGGAATAGGAGGAGAAAGAAGAGGAAGAGGAGGAAGAGGAAAAGGAGGAATAGGAAGAGGAAGAAGAGGAGGAAGAGGAGGAGGGAGAAGAAGAGGAAAAGGAGGAGGAGGAAGAAGAGGAGGAGGAGGGTTCCCTTCCCCACTTATAAGCTAAAGAAAAGCAGGCAGGAAGCTAAGAAGAAAGAGTGTGTGCTTCTTCAACCTGCCTTGGGCTCCAGAGGGCCACTACACACACAGTCTCACTCTGAAACACTCAACTGTGACCTTCCAGCATTATCTCCACCCACCCCACCTCTACTTCAAACAGCAAACTGCCTGGAAACTGGCACCCATTAAACAACATACAAAGTAGTTTTCATTTGAGAAGTCTTTGGCCACTTCCCTCCCTGTTGACAGCTACTGGCTCACCCAACCCTTCCAGGAGCTGGCCCTAGGAAGAACTTTCTGTAAGATCAACATGAAGCCATGAACACGGAAAATGTACAGGCATCAAGCACAGATCTGGGGAGGCAAGTAAAGTTAGTGCCGAGGACTGCCAACACACTAGACTCACATTCATCCTCTTTCTTACCACCAGAGTCCATCACCAACAATGCCCCTTCGTCCTAAAGAACAATCCTACATACAGGGACCGAGGCTGACAGGCATTCAGACACACATCTGTGTGTAAGAACTCTCTCCCCATCCATAGCATCCAAAGACAAAAGGCTCTGCATCCTTCCTCAGAACACAGAGCCACTGAGGCGTGGAAGCCACCCTCTAATCCACAGAAGAAGAAACAGATCCAAAACTTCAGCAGTACCCTGTGCAGAATCCATACTCACCGTTCACACAGGTCTCCAGAGATCCACACAAGCCATCCTCAAACAAGCAGCCTAGATAAAAAAAAAGAGAGAGAGAGACAGAAGAGAAGAAGTCAGTGACAGAGAAACCAATGGCCTTTGAGGCTTGCAGACCCCTATGCAGACTCCTTGAATCTGCTTCTTCATGGTGGTGCTGGATTATTCTGAAGCCGTTATAACAGACCCCTGTATGATCTGGCCAACCTGTCCATCAGGAGGATTGGTGGCATGATCTGTGCCTTCGAGTTCACATCAGAGAGAGCCCACTGAGTCCTTGCATGCTTGTCTATGCAGATATGCCCCTCTAGCCTCACAGCATTATTAAGCTGCCTACCCAGGGAAGTCAGAGTGGCTTGAGACTGGGCTCACAGCAGCATCATGGGGCAGAAGTGTACACAATACCAGAAATGGGCCAGATCTCTGGACCTAATCCAACTGTGCGGACAGGAGGGATTCTGGCTTCTGCCCCCATGACTCTTTGAAGACGGGTTCTGTGCCACAGGGAGGCCTCTGGAAGGGGAATGACCACCATAGACAATGACAAAAAAGGAAAGGACATGCAAAGAGAAACAGAGGTATGGAGAGTGGCAGAAGAATGGAGGCATTCAGAAGGGATTTCACCTAAAGACAGAAAGGTGGCTGGCCTCTTCCCACAGCGGAAACAGACCCCGATAGCCTCCCGTGAAACTGGTGACCAATGCAAATGTACTCACAGGACAACTGGATGTAATCTATAGCCACCTTGAACACAGAGAAGGGATAAGGAGAACAGGCAGAATCAGGAGGACATGAGAGAGGCCTCTCTATCAGATGACCCTCCCCACTCAGAGTGGTACAATGCTGTATTCACACCTATACCGTGAAGTGTGAAGTGTTAGGATCGCACAAAAGCCAGGTGTGCTCTGAACATGCATGTCAGAACGTACGTACAGAGCCTAATGCCTTAATCCCTGTTCCCCCATGGTCAAACTCCTATGCATCTACCAAGACCCACTCAAAAGTCCTCCATGGAGTCCTCCACATGGCCAGGCCGGTTAGTTCTGTCAGATACCACATGGGACCTGCCACAGTGCACAATGATCATCAATTACAGACTGCATCATCCTCTCAGGGATGAGTCCTGGGGTCTCCTTTGTACCTTCTTCCTGTTCTTCCACGCTGCTCTTGTGTCTGAATAAGTGAATGAGTACAAGGCAACTTATAAATTAAAAGAAAAATTATTAATTACAAAGGGAACTGAACCATTAACTCCTTCACACAGAAGTTGGTACAAATCCTTATAGCGGCAGCAACCAACGGCAGTCAGCAAGCACAGGCTGAGCGTGACACAACACCAAGCACAGCCGAGGCTATGACAGCATCAATTAGCACAAAGAAGACTCAGGTCCACCATTCACATGAGCCAGTGGCCCCCTTTCAACCTTATGATTACCCCACTACAGAGGATAAAGCTATTGCTGGCAGGGACCTTTCCTTAGGTGTCTTGTCACCTAGGTGAGATGTGTCAGTCACCTACTCAGCCCTGTACAAACTATCCACTGGCTGCACTTGAGACTAGCAAGCCAATCATAGCCGCCTCTACCCTAAGAGATCCCATTTCTTCAAAATAATAAGATAATATAATGGAAAGAGTATCTCCCGCTTAAGCACATTTTAGCATATCAGTGTCACCGCTTTACCCTGATAGGCATGGTTATGCCTCATCTGTATCATGCTACTGGACCTAGAGCCTCATCTAGCCCGGGGTCATTCCTTCATTCATGGCTTTGAAGCTAAGCAGTGTTTGAAGGAAAGGTAGCTAAGCCGATAGCCTTTTAAAGACACTGAGCACAGCAGTTGAGAACTCAAAGCTGTAGGCCTAGGCTGCATGCTGGCTCCCGCAAAAAGCAGTGACCTGTGGTGGTCATGTGGCTTCTCTGATCCTAGCATTGAGAGCAGCAAAATTAAGGAGAGTTTGCCAGTTTCTGGGCTGTTCCCATCTGACCTTTAGTCTTCCCTCACTGAAGTCCAGAAGGAATGAGGCATGGGAGGCTCCCAGATTCCTGGTACATCTCTCCTCCCAGGATGCAGGAAAGGGCATCTTAAGCTGACAGACAGGCTGGGGTAGTACTTTGCCTCTGCCCCACCCCCAGTCATGGCAGTGAGGAACGAAACTCTATTGCACACCATCTCAGTCCTCATCAAGTGCCTGCAGGAAGGCCTGGAAAAAAGGCAGGGTTACAGGCACAACTACACACACTGCTCGGCAGAGGCTGTTAGTCACGTGAGATGGCAGATGCCAGAACTCTCTCAAAAAAGCACACAAAGAATGTCTCTCCATGGCTTCCTGTTTCTGCCTTAATCACACAGACAGCCAGAACTCATAGAACAGAATGTGCATCACATGTTCCTGTAGCTCTGGCTACAGCAAGGCAGCTCCAGCTAGAGCAAGGCAGCACTGGGTCCAGCAAGGCAGCTCTAGCTAGAGCAAGGCAGCCTCGGACCAAGGCAGCCCTGGCCACAGCAAGGCAGCCCTGGCCCTAGTGTCTGCCCACTCCAGTCACTCCTGGAGCCAGATGAGCTGATGCTTCAGAAAGACCTTGGGGAAGGAAACAAAGCATCAAGAGTTCAAGCAACACATTCCCAGAGCTGTAGAGGGTGCTTATCTCCGGCCACCAGTCAGGATGCTAATTTGATCTATATGCAATGTTATGTGCTCTGGAATCAACGCAAACCACATTTGATTGTAAATATCAGACACCTAATAACAATTATCATGGTAAGTCATCTAGAGGAGAGAGAGACAGCAGATGTTGTCCCCACCCTGGAGTCTGAGATTTAGTTCCTCCAGCGTGCTTCCCAAACCTTGTCCAGGACAGAGCCAGCAGCTCACAAATGATCTACCTAAAGCCAAACATCAGCTTGAGGAGTGGAACTGATCCACAAAGAACATCCACATGAGCCAACTCCATGCTGTAGTGCCCTGGATTTGAAACTACTGTTCCTTGGACTGTAGATGTAGCTCAGTGGTGAAGTTTTATTTTTCAGATCCTACCTCCAGCACTGAACACACACACACACACACACACACCACCAACCAAGTAAATAAAAACACTTGTAATTTTCCTACTTGTTAGAGCCACTCGGCTCCCACACTGCAGCACACAATAAAAACATGCACACAAATAATGTACATACATACATACATATTTACCACACATGCACATATACATGCAGTGTGCACATATACGCACTCACATGAATGCATGTGTTTGAGTTATATATGAGTACACGTGGGTGTGCAACCACATGTATATTCATATATGTGTATGCTTAAATGAGTAATGTATGCATGGATAGACACTCACACATGGACATTTATATAAACGTATATGCGTTCATACTCTTAGCTGTACATTCACACGCATGCACACATACATGCACATCTGTTCATATATACATGGAGATCTAGTTATGTCTACACTCACACATATATATGCACACATTTTACTCACATGCACATGCAAACCTATGTTCATATACATGCATATACAAACACAAATGCACACACATACAAATGCACACCTGCATGTGCATATATTAGTGTGATACATACACACACTAATCCATGTGTATATTTATGCATGTACATGCACATGTACCTACACATGAGCACATGTGCATTCTGATTTTTTTAGCTTTCATTTTAGTTACCGTTGTCTTCTCAGAATACAAAGTCATTCTTAGTTATCTTCCTGGTAATTTGTTGTTGTTCTCAAATGGAAAATTAACCTGTTTCTTCTGCAAATAGCCAGACCAGTATAGCTCTCCTATCCTAATTTCTTTTATCTTGTGATAAAACAGCAAGTAAAAAGTCTCAGCCTCCCTTGCTCACAGGATACCTGGCCCTTACTACCTCTTGGTCCTCACTCAGGTCCACCTGAGCAGCCCTCACATGCCCAGCTCCTTCCCAATTCTAGGTCTCAAAAGTAACCTTGGTAGAGAGAAATGACCTCATAACAAGACACTCCCCCCGCCACCAGAAGGTGCTGAACTAAGACCTTCCTGCTCACTACTTTGGCAAAGGCTCTGAGATTCATGCAAACCTGCAATCACATAACGTGGTAGGTTCTCCTCTTACCCTAGAGCATTAGAAATATATCAGTGTAAAACTGAATTATCTCACCAAAATAATAAAATATTTTTTTCCCTGCTCAGGCATGTCATGTGAGCAGAATGGATACTCTGGGTCTCCTACAGAGCAGCTGGGGATTCTTAGAATCCCAGAGTACTCTTAACAAATTTTCATAATGGGAAGCTGACAATTCTTTGAGATCATTTAGTATTGTAGCCAAATAAAACCTAGCAAACCCCATCTGGTGTGTGGATCATGTAACAGGAGTTAATAATGAGTATATTGCTGTTTTCCCCATGGTAGCTGTTTTCCGCACATAGCAAAACACTCTCATATATCCATTTTCCATCAGTTTCCTCTTCTGACTTCTCCAAGGCAGTGCCTCCACCTCCCTCTCTTCAGCTCCATCCTCTGAGCTGCTCCTTACCCAGAGGAGAAGCATGGGCCACAGAGACTGTGAAAGCTCTAGAGTCGTCAGCAGACAGGCACATGGTGAGGTCTCAGCCACTTAACTGAGCTTCTGCTCAATGCAGCCAGTGTGAAGCACATTCAAAGCTATTCGGAGAGAAACACAAAGAAAGGGCTGAAAGTCCACTGATTATAAATCCTGCTCACTTTAACTCAAGGGACCCCAAGATAGGTGTCCATCTTTGGGTTGGGGACTAGTTTGTGTGATATTTTGGTGTTTGATGTCAATCTGGAGTATGTTTTGTTCATTCCCGTTAACCTGGACCACTTCACCTTTTCTGGAGCTGCTTTCTTGGTTTTTAAGCAGAAGCCAGCTAAAAGCCATGAGAGTGTGCACCTTACACAGAAAGATCTGAACGGAGCGTGAGCTATTCAGAAGGGCATCCACAATAATCAGGTCTGACACACAGAAGCCTGTATTCCAGACTGTTCCATAACTGCATGGTTGGGCCCTAAGCTTCAGGGCTCCTCTCCCATGGTGGCATGTCACTTCTATCTGACACCCGTGTGATAAACTGAGCAATTCCCAATCACTCTGAGTGCCCAGAGTCAATCCAGAAATCCCCTCGCCTCTCTACTGGACTCCTGGATCCTAATCTCTGGTCCCTTCCATATTCCCCTTCTTCCCAACTTCTCTAACCAAGCACATCTGCTTGCTTACACAGAAGCCCCTAATGCCATATTCTCTGGTCAGATAACTCTTCCTGGATAAGGATGTTCTTGTCCCCTGGTGGCCAGGACCTGGGGCATCAGCACTTAGAGTAAACGGGTGACACCCAAGACAGTCAGTCACCTATCAAGTAAAGAGGCTAAGTGACAAGCAGTCAAAGTCCCTGGTTCTGAACTGTGATGGTTCTGTAACCTTGGCAACAATCTTTCACTACTCCCAACAACCCTTTGTTGTTAACATGCATGGCAAAGGTAGGTCTGGTTAAAGATCATCAGAAACGTAGTGGTCCTACCATCAGCTGGGTTCCAGTACCTCCCCCAGGGCAGCACAGCTCACAAGGGTACAGGGAGGCATGTCTTCCTGTCCTGGGCCCCAGAGTCCCAGATGTTAGTGGTGGGGCTGCAGTAGGAACTCTGGATGGGAGACCATGCCTCTCCCACTTTAACCACAACTTTACCCTTTGAGGAGACAGCTCCTCCAAAACACGGAAGCTAGGAATTGACTGTCCCAGCCAAGCAAGTGAGGGAAGGAGGGAACACCTGCGCAAACAGGTGGAGGCCATGGCTAAGGGTTCTATTCCTGACAGTGCAATGTGGTAGTTTGAATGAGAATGGTCCCTGTAGGCTCATATGTTTGACCATTTGGACTCCAGTTGATAGAACTGTTTGAGAAAAATTAGGATGTGTGGGCTTGTTGGAGAAGGTGTACCACTGGGGGTGGGGGTGGGGGCTCTGAGGTTTCAAAAGTCTCTAGCCGTTATTTCTCTCTCTCTCTCTCTCTCTCTCTTCTCTCTCTTTCCCTCCCTCCCTCCCTCTCCTTCCCTCCCTCCCTCTCTGCCTATATGTCACCTTATGAGCTCTCAGCTATTCCTGACACCATGGTTTTGCTCCACAGACTCTAAAATTTTCCTCTGAAATTTTAAGCCCTATTAAAACAGTTTCTAACTTTTCTAGGTCATGGTGTTTTATTAAAGCAGTAGAGAAGTAACTAAGATACACAGGGACACAGGAAATATTCTGAATTACATGTTAAACAGTCACAGAAGCCTGTGAAGTTCACCTGATAGGAACCTACTTTGACGCATTTGATGGCATGAACCAACATCAAGAAACCCGTGCACCCTGATTCACTCACATCATGGTATCTGTGCGTGAATGCTATTTCTTGAGGCTTATCTCTGAAACCAAAGGCTTCAGCCAGGGACCCATTAGGCACACTTCAGGCTGAGGATATAGCTCAATCGGTAGAGTGTTTGCTTAGTGAAGTCCTAGGTTCAATTCCTAGTACTATGTAACAGTGGGAAGGTTAGTGGCACAGGCCTGTATTCTAAGAACTTGGGAGTTGGCAGAAGGAGGATCATAAATTCCTGGACATCCTCAGCTATCTAGAAAGTTTGAGGCCAGAACGGGTTACATGAAATCTCACAAAAGGGGTTAAGGAGAAGGAGGAGCACCTCCCTTGACAGGGTAGCATCTCTGATAATGCTGTGTCTGTACTAGGTCTGTTAGGAAATCCTATGCTCCCTCTTCTGCGCAGGTGAAGAAATGCGAAACATTATGATGCCTCTGCTATATGTGACAATACTGTTCAGCCTTTCGCAAGGAACGCACACAGACTTCACAGTCTGACAGATAGATACAGGTAAAACAATGCAAGCTTCTTTCCATCCATGCCCTGCACCTTTTAGAAGCCTTATACCAGCCGCTGCTGCAGTGACTATCCCTCAGGGATCTCTGCATTCAGAGACTACATTGTGCATTACTGCACCACTGCCAAGCTTCATAGTAAGTTATCTTGTGGGACTGTTCTGTGTCAGTCTAAAGCTTTAAAATATAACAACAACAGCAACAGTAGCAGTGCTCTAGCCCTGGAAGTCCTACCAAGACCTGCAGAAGATTGTTCAGCACCAACAGAGCTGACGGCAAATCTTGATGCCCATCAAAGCCACTCCTTACCTTCCTGGAAGAAAAGCTGAAGGTTCCAGGGATGGTACTAAGTAACCTCTACGCTAGGAGCTGCACAAACATCTCATATAAGAAGAGTACGATTTGAGGATTATTCTTTTAGAATTGCCTCACTTTAACATTCTGAGCCAGGAAGGGAGTGGTTTGGGCCCACATGCCAGCTCTGCATCTACTGTGAACACCCTCACCCTCTGACACCTTCTCAAATATGAAGAGTCCAGTCCTGACACCCACAGGAGCTGAGAACAGTGCTCCAGCCAGGCCTTGAGCAGGAACTGGCCCAGGTGTAACCACTCGTATCTCAGCATCACAGGATAAGAAGCTCAGACTATTAGGATGACAGAGCCCTCAGAGTCCTCACACCTAGACTTCCTTTAGCAAATGTTCCTATCAGAACAAAGTACCTATGCATTAAGTTAGGCAGAACCTCCAGGCAGGGACAGAGGTGGATATGAGTCTATACTACAAGCTCTTGGTTTTGCAGTAAGATCCTGGAAAGTGAGAAATTAAAAGTTCAGAAGCTCAGCTGCTCCCACCACAGTGAGCTCAGAAATCTTCATGCTTGAGAGTCAGAATGTCAGCTCTTTGCACCCAAGACTCAGACAAAATCTGTCCCTGCAATCCCAAAAGAGAGGAGGAGGCCACAACCAGCATCAGCCTGATGGCTTCTTAGCCATGCTTGGCCATCACTCCTGGACTGGCCAGGTTGAGAGACATGTGGAAACAGTGCTTACTGCCTACCGTAACTTCTTTACACAAAGGTCATGCAGCTACTGGGACAGCCTTACCCAGCCCTGCACATAAGAGCTCAGAACAGACAGCAGGTGATGTTAAGTGTCCATAAGATTCTCCATCCTTACACATCCTATTGGCTAGAGGCCCTGGGAAACAGATGCAGCTTTCCCTTGCATGATCAAGGGATGTGCCATGACCCTACTTGCCACTGAGCACAGCAAGCATGCGTGCAAGATGTGCCATGGTAGAGCTCAAGAATGGTGCCTATCATTCCTTCGCACCAAATCCTCCTGCCTCTGCTACGAAAAGGCATGCCAGGCCAGCATGAGGTTGACCTCCAAACAGCTAGAACCCTAGGAGGCATTTGAAAGTTCAGTAAGTGATAACTTTCATTCTGAGGGGTATAAACTCATTCTTGAGGTTCATTCTGAACTGGGAAAGGAGAGAATTAGCCATTTGAGAAAAAGCCAAGAGGTAGAGTCAGCAACGTCGATCAACTGATGGGTCACTCCCTATACTGAAAGAATCATCTCTGACTTTCCTGTCTACATAGCCAAGCCCCAGCAAGGACCCAAATGGACAGGTATGCACAGCCTAGAGGCCTGGACTTCCGAACCAAAGGACACTTATGCCGATCTTCTCAAAAGTGGCTGAATCCCAGCCAGGATGCTGGCTGAACTCAGAAAGTTGAGCTGTCAACAAAATAGAGCTTTGAATTCCCAGGTTGACCAACAGGATCATTATGTGCCAAGAGGCAGCCACGGAGCTGCACACCAACATCACCTGCAATTTGATCCCAACATGATGAACGTTCCCCTGATTTACTCCTTTGAACAGTTAGATGTCACAGTGTTCACCTGTAACCCCAGTCCAGGAGAATGAGGCAGTGGGATCATTAACTGGAGGCCAGGCTAGCTACGAAGTGATTTCCAGTTAATGTAAGGCATGTATCAAGACCTCATCTCAAAAAGAAACAAAATAGAGCCATAGAGATGGTTCAATAGTTAAGTGTAACAGTCCTGTTCTGCCCCACGTTTGGGGGCCACTTTGTCCTGGCCTGAGCTGCTGCTTCAGTCCGCGGTCAGGGTCTAGCGAGAGAGAGGAGGGATGGAAGGGCAAGAGACAGCGAAGAATGGAGACAAGACAGAGATCTGATCAAGTCTCTACCCCTTATTGAAAGGAAATCTAGGTATATATAAGCATAAGCAGGGGAATGCAGCTAAGACACTTTACCAGTGCACCTTGCAGCTGGGGGCACTAAACAGCAAAACAAGATATGGAGAAAAACATGATGTTTATCAGATGTGCTCAGTTGTAGGCTGTTGAAAACAAGTCTCTTGTCAGGGTATATGGCCTGAGATGGCTGCAAAGATGATAGCTGCTTTCTGCTAGGAGTCGGCTCCCAACAGTTAAGAGCACTGGCTGCTCTTACAGGGACCCAGGTTCAATTCCCAGCCCCTATGTGGCAACTCATTACTGTCTGTAACTCTAGTTCCAAGTGATCCGATGCCATCTTCTGGGGTCTGTAGCACCAGACACTGGTGTGGTGTACAGATATACATGTAGGGAGGACACCCATACACATGAAATAAAATTTTAAAAAGAAACAGACCAAAGCAAAGCAATAGTAATGATTGCCTTGGCCTGAAGCTCCTTCTGCAGGAAATGACAACTCTTGACTGGTCCTGCAGATGTGTCTTCTGCTGCTGGGGTCAGATATCACTCAGTTCTGCATGTTTCATCCAGAACTACAACACAGGGCTACCTTGTCTTAGTTTGACTAGTAGGGACTAGCCCCTAACCCATTGTGGTGGTTTGAATTAGAATGGACTCCATTGGCTCACATATTCAAATGTTCAGTCACCAGGGAATAACACTATTTGAAAAGAGTACGAGTAGTGGCCTTGTTGGAGGAAGTGTGTCATCTCTCTCTCAGCCTGGGGATTAGAATGCAGATCTCATCTATTGCTCCAGTAACACGTGTGCATGCCCTCCATGATAACAAACTAAACCTCTGAAATGGTAAGCAAGCTCCAATGAAATGCTTTCTTTTATAGACACCTTGGTCCTGGTATCTCTTCCCAGCAATAGAAAAGTGAATAAGACGCCCCCTCTTTCTGCCCAAAGACCTCTACCAGCCACCAAGGGCAGTAACATCCCCAACATGAGTAGAGAAAGAAAAGGTGGCACTGACTTCCTGGAAGTTCTCAACCTATTCCCAACAAAAGACAAGTCTTCCTCCCCTGTACCATCCTGCATTCTCTCCCTCCCTCTCCCATCCCGCATCTGTGGCTTCTCCCATTCCCTCATTATGTCCCCCAGTATATTGGTCTTGTAGACGCTGCTTTTTCAGGAGATGAGTTCTGAATCTGGGCTTGGAGACAATAGATGTTAATCACTTCCTAAACATTATTTCTTCACATGAAAATCATCTACTTTATCAGTTTCCTCTTGAAGAAACTGCATTAAATTATGCTGCAGTCATCTGTCTTGAATGTGAGAGGGCCGGGGAAAGGCTCTGACTTTGCTCCTTAGGATGAACCTTCATAAAAACATCCCATGATACAGGACAGTAGAAAGATACACTCAAAGTGTTGTATTGCCAATAGTGTGAATAAGACTTCACGTCTCGGCTTCTAGGTTTGATAAAAGCTAAATACCCCTCCCTCTCTCCTTGCTGGAAGAATGCCAGGGAAAAATGTAAGTTCAAAACATCTCATAAACTCAGATGCTTGTGGAGCTGTGTTCAGCACATATTCAGGGATGATTTCCCTTGGACCACTAGCTGTGAATCTGAATCATCATTAGATAGAAGTACATAGACAGACAGACAGACAGACAGATACATAGATAATAGAAGATAGATGATAGATAGATAGATAGATAGACAGACAGACAGAAAGACAGACAGACAGAAGATAGATAGAAGATAGATAGATAGATAGATAGATAGATAGATAGATAGATAGAGACAGATAGATAGATAAAAATTAAATGACTCCACAGGGCACCTCTGGCAGAATGAAGCTACCACACAGACTGTATTTTAACACCTCATGGTGCATCTTAATGCCACATCAGAGCCGCCAGAATGGATTCACACTTTGGCATCTATGTGCATGCAGAATTCTCTCTGAAGACTAGTTCTCATGTGTTCTTTCTCTAATGATATGACATCTAATTCTGCATAGCGGACATCTCTGCATTTCCAAAGTCATCTATTTGGTACAAGAGATAAAAGACACAGGGCTATTCACGGTCTTCTGGAGTTAATACCAGTCAAAAGAAAAAAAAAATCCTAAACTAACACACACATTTGAAGGTATAGATATTCCTACTTCTACCTTTGTCCCTTACTCTCTGCAACATCACATGAGGACATGCCTTTCTGGTTCACTGGCCCCCAGAGGAGGATGAGAGACACTCCCAGGAAAGGCCAGCCTAGAATGCTCTGATTTCAGCCAACCTAGGTCCAAAAGAGCCTCATCTGTGTGTTGTGTGCATTCACATGCTCATATGTGTGAGTGCAATCACAGATGTGCATTGTGTGTACTCACATGCTCCTTTGTATGAGTGCATGCACACGTGTGTGAGTGTGGCTGCCAGAGTGCTCACATGCTCATATGTGTGAGTTCATGCACACATATGTAGTGTGTATGTGTTCACATGCTCATATGTGTGAGTATGCACATGTGTGTGTGCTCACATACTTATATGTATGAGTATATCACACATACGTGTATTTGTGTGTATGTGTGTGTGATTGCCTGAGTGCTCAATTGCTCATATGTCCATATGTGTGAGTTAATGCACACATGTGTAGTGTGTAAGTGTTCACATGCTCATATGTGTGAGTGTATACACATATGTGTGTTCAGATCCTATGTGTGAGTGCATGCACACAGTGTGTGAGTGGCGCCTAGTGTTCATGCAATGTGAGTGCATGCACACCTGTGTTTGTCTTATGTGCTTACATGCTCATATGTGTGAGTGCATGAACCCATGTATGCTGTGTGTGTATATTCACATGCTCATATGATCTGAGTGTATACATGTGTGTGTGTCATGTGTGTTCAGATCCCTATATGTGTGAGTGCATGCACACATGTGTGTGTGAGTGTGGCTGCCAGAGTGTTCACATGCTTATATGTGTGAGTGCATGCAAACATGTATGGTGTGTGAGTATATTCACATACTTATATGTGTGAGTGTATACGTATGTGTGTGTCATGTGTGTTCATATCCCTATATGTGTGAGTGTATGCACATGTGTGTGTGTGTGTGTGTATGTAAGTGTGGCTCCTAGAGATTAACCTCTGCTGTCATTTCTCAGGTACTTTCCACCTTTTCTTTGAGAAGGGGTCTCACCAGGTAAGTGAGGTTGGCTGAGCAGCGAGCCCCAGGTGTTGCCTGCCTCTGCCTCTCCAGCACTAGGACCACAAGTACACTTGACCACGCCCATGTTGGGGGAGTTGTTTTGTGCTATTGTTATTTTTACATGGGTTCTGGAGATTGAACTCAGGTCCTTGTGCTTGCAAGGCAAATGCTTTCAACTGAGTTACCTCCCTTCCCCACAACCCAGAACACTAAGTAGTAGCTTTGATGCCTGGGGCTGTTCTGTACTTACTCATCACCGAGCAGGGGATTCCTACAACAGCAGACAGGCATAGAAACCCCTCACTGTAGGCTGGGGAACACCAATCAGCAAGGAACTGAGGGCCCAGCAGTGGTCTGGGATTAAAAATAAAGCAAGGAGATACAAAGAGGCAGCTACAGTTAAGAGAGGTGTGAGATGAAGAAATGTTTATGTGGCAAAGACATCCAGACTAGGCAAACTAATCGCAGATGTCCCCACTGCCACGGGTCGCAGGTGACAGCACCACAAAGGGCTTCTTCGGGTGGATTGTACAGGTACAGATGGCATTTCCACAAGTTTCTCAACCAGGTGTACTGGCTGGGTTTGTGTCAACCTGACACAAGCTAGAATCATCAGAGAGGAAGAAGTCTCAGTTGAGGAAACACCTCCAGGAAATCCAACTGTAAGGTATTTTCTCAACTAGTGTTCAGTGAGGGAGGGCTGGTGGTCCTGAGTCCTATAAGAAAGCAGATTGAGCAAGCCAAGGGAAGCAAACCAGAAAGAAACACCCTTCATGGCCTATGCATCAGCTCCTGCTTCCAGGTTCCTACCCTACTTCCTTTGGTGATGAACAGCAATGTGGAAGTGTAACCCAAATAAGTCCTTTCCTCCCCTACTTGCTTTTTGGTCATAGTGTTTTGTCAGAGCAATAGAAACCCTGACTAAGACACCAGGTACATTTACCTGATCACTAGGATACAGGACTGAGAGGGATGGACCCTCTGAGCTAGAGTGAATGATAAAGGAAGAGTCAAGGACCTAGCCTTGCCACGCGCTTGACTGGCCAAAACACTAGGGCTGTCAGAGGACAGGGAGGGAAGCAGAGTGATGGAGATAGAATTTATGAGCACATTAATGATGCTGAAGGCACAGCCAGCTTGATCTGTGACTCCCAAGGTAAGCGGGATACAGAAAATGACATCAGGCATGCAAGTATGGGTGGAGAGACTCAAGAGAGGATCAGCAATGTTTTCACAGAGACAGGATAGAATGCCAAAGCCGGTGGGTAAAGATCCTATAGAAGGCAAAGGCAGAGGAGCAAACAAGGAGTAAAAGCATCATGACAGCCTCCACAGGCAGCTCCTGGCACAGGGTGCTGCTGCTGTGGGCTGCCCCTCAGTCAGCAGGCCTGACATGAATGCCTGTGCTTCACCTCAGGCCAATCTGGGGCTCACTGTCTGGTCCTATTTCCTCTTTTTAGGAATCAGAATATAGAGATTAGTTCGTGTAGCACAGAACCAGTTTAAAATTCTAACAGCACACAGGACCAGAGTTGCACAAAGGTCCCAAGCACAACTCTCAAACCTCTCCCTCCTTCCTCGTCTTCATTAGCTTATCCTCCTCTGTCTTGTAGGTCCTGCTGACCCAACACTAAAGAAAGGGTAAAATGTCCAGACTACAACAGGCAGGGTGGTCCACAGAACACAGCCTCTGGACCACACAGTAAAGAGCTGTGGATGAATCATGGAAGTGATGCTCACATGTTTGCTCAGACAGGAAGACCAGTGACCTGATTCTTTCCTCTGCGCCAAAATGCTATACACAATGGGAGCATCTTTGATAGCAGCTGTACCAAGAACATGATAATCTAAGGACCTTTCGGGCTTTGAACAAAAGTACTTTGCATCCTGACCTAAGGAAAGCACGTTTGTTTTTTATTTGAGACAGGATACTGTGCGGCCAAGGGTGGCCTAGAATTCACTAAATAGCTGAGGATGATGTTAAACTTCCAATCCTCCTACCTCTACCTACCCAGCGCTGGCACGGTAGGTGTGCACTACCATGCCTACTGTATGAAGCGCTAAGAACCAACCCCAAGGGTTTGTGCATTCTAAACAAGCAATCCTCCAACCGCATCATGCAACCCCTAGCCCAACTATTTTTTTTAAAGTTAAGTTTCTTTCTCTCTTTTCAGTGCTGGGGATTAAACCCAGGGCCTTGTGTATGATAGGCAAGTACTCTAGTCCTGGGCTACATCCCCAACAGGTGGAGAGAATGTTCTTTAAGAAAATAAAGAACATGACACAATGGCTTTATGAGGACATTTTCCCCCACAAGAAAAGACAGGTACAACAGTTCCCTGTGGGTGAGATGGCATTTGTACATCGTAAATTAGTGGGAAAGAAGACCTGATAAAGGCGTTGAGGGCTTTCATTTCCTGGAGCTTGAGCACACTTCACAAAGCTCATTTTGTTTCATGCTATGATGCGGGGGTGGGGTGGGGAAGCAATTCCCTCTGAGGGAATGATTAATACACTCTCAGTACGTCAGCTTGCCCTGGGGACACACTCGTTCAGATGTCTAAGGTGCTCGGTGGAAATTACATTTCACCTTCTCCGCATGACCCCAGGCTCTGTGGACAGCAGCTGAGCCAGTGGGTGAAGATGTGAATGATTTCCCAGGTTACCATCTAGTAAACGCCTCACAGGCCCCAAGGAGGCTCCCCGCGCGTCCTCTCCCCGGTGTTTGGCCGGTGACAGGCCCTCGCTCTCCAGCTTCACCTACCAGGATTGCCTTTTGGGTCTCCCCATCTCTGTCTTCCACTTTAACTTCCCAGCTCCTCACCCACATTCTCTTTGTCATCACACTGATGGTAAAACGACTTACTCATGTTAGAGCAGAGACAGCCGTGTTCTAAGAGAAGACAAAATGAGCAGCGGAGGGAAGGTGGGTGGAGACCGCGCTAAGCATGTCAGATCATACCACAAGCAGTGAGCAGGACACCACACACTGATGGTGTCAGGTCAGAGCACAAGCAGTGGCAGGACACGACACACGGGACCTGTTGACAGGATGACTAAGTCTCACCAGAGACTGATCAAAGGGACATGCAACTTCTTCCCAAAAGCAGACAGTGGTCCTGGTGAAAACCAAGGACCTGCCCCTGCGATTCCTCCATCGCCAGGTTCCCCTCAGCACATGATACACAGTTTACAAAAATCCTACTCAGCTAATAAACATAAGCTAATGCACTTGCAACTTGTAGGTAACTTAGGATGTATTGTTCTCGGTCAAAGGGGGAAAACATTTCATCAGGACCAAGTGTCAGCAGGACATGCACCCTTGACCCTACGCTGTACTAATGGCAGCATGCTCTCCTCTTTCCTCCATTTCACCTCGAGAGACTTCCGTGTGGACAGTGTGTCCAGCCACTTCAAATCCTGCCATTTCCCACATCATATCCCAGGACTAAGGAAGCAAGGAGGGTTAGAAGGGGATTACCTGGTGAAGTGGAAAGTTACCTAGCACACCAGTTTACATTGAAGTTAAGAGAAAATCCACAAAGGGAGCTCTGCTCTGTCTATTTTTTCTGACCTGCATGGCTCATACACGTGAGTCTCCAGCTAGCCAGCTTCTTATTGACAAACCTCAGCAGATATAATGTATACTTTACTGAAGGAAAATGAAACTGTACGCCTGCCAACCCAAACAGCATTCCGTGGTCTCTTGGAAACCACAATAACCAGCCAGAGGCTATTGCAAGCCTGTGATTCCAAGTAAGCACCTTGTGTCCATGTGGACAGGAAGTGTGGCCAATGAGCTCAAGGAGCAGTTGTCACCGCACTGGGGAGAAAAGCCATGCTAGATTTCCACTGTAAGTGGAAGAAAAAAAGTTAGTCTGACAACTGTAGAAAAAGCAAAATTATAGAGACATAAAAAGAAGAGTGGGGGCTACAGGTTCAGGGAGAGGGAGAAAGAGCTGGGATGTAAAATGCTAAGCACAGAGGTCTTTCAGGGCATCGGAATTGCCCTGCATGTGTCTGTCATTTACATATACACCCGGCAGTATGAGTTTTTAAAACCCACAGAGCCCCACAATACAGAAAGAAATCTTAACATATGTGAATTTAACAACACCAAAAAAGGGAGCGGGGGACCGCAGGTTGGAGTGTATACTGTGGCAAAAGCATCTAGCTGTATTACAGATGTGTGAGTCAGTACAGATGTGTGAGTCAGTCCCACTGACGTGTTCAACAGGATGAACAGGTGGGTATCCACGTAACCATGGAAATGGGTAGACGCTGTAACGCTAAAGCTGAGTGAAACTGCACACAAGCCCTATGCTCTGGCTGGTTAAGTGCTTCCAGAGGAGAACAGACCAACAACGCTGATACTGCTCATGCATACTGTGGTGGCCACTAAATGGCAGAAACCAGGATTACTGCTTGGGAGGGGGTAGGTGGTTTCATGTATACAAGGGGAGACTAGAATGATCCACAGAGGTAGACCAGTGGTTTAAATATCAGGAGGAACATGTGTTCTGATTCACATAGACACAGAGAGCTACAGACAGAAAACGCTTCGCTTTAGAACACACTTCCCCAGTACACCACCCATCAACGTGAAGTCGGTTGTTTATTTGATCCTGCTTCTTCCTTACTTGGAGCTAATGAAACAATTTAGAAAATATTGATGAAAAGAAAACATAAGAGGATGAATCTGCCCCATCTGTTTGGTTTAAAAGAGAGAAGTAACAGAAAACTACCTCACAAATGCAATATCCACAGTTGGCTTCTCCAAGAAAAACACCCCCTCACTGACTAAACAGTCCCTGGCATTTGGTGCGACAGCCCATTTGAACATGCTTTCTCTCTGGGTGCATCACTTTGAAGGTCTCTGGTGACCAAAGGAAAAAGATTATCTTTTTTTTTTTTTTAAGGGAACCTATTGGGCTGAGAATATACGTTGGGTGCTAGGGTGCTTGTCTACCATGCACCAGATTCTGCGCTCAACCCCAGCACTGCAGGCACAATGAACCGTGCTTGTAATCACAGTACTCAAGAGGTACAGGCAGGAGGTCCAAATGTTGAGGCCATTCTTATCTACATTCAGAGTTAGAGACCAGCCTGGGATCAGAGGGAGAGAGGGGAGGGATGAGATGGGATGGGGGGGGCTACCCTAATTTTAAATCACAGCATCACATATCATCAGGATCCATCCCCTTATCAACTGCTTGCCCTCTGTTTCCCAGAGCCTCCAATGGGGCTTGTGCTGGTTCACCTCACACACGGTGTCTATGTGCCATGTTCACCAGAACTCTGTCAATCATGGTTCCCTTCCTTGATCTACAGCCACTCCCTGTCTCTGCCTGAGCTTCTCATCCTGGCCTTCATCTACGTACCACATAAATACTGATGTCTCCCAAATATCTGCCGTTGGTCTTCTTGCACATTACACTCTGCCTGCGTCATCTTCTTTCACTTTATGGGTTTTTTTTTTTTCTTTCAATTTTGAGATAAGGTGATCAACTTGACTTTGGGGCCAAGTTCTGCTCTCAGGAAGAGAACAGCTGACATCATCTCCTTCAGTGTTCAACCATGTAAATGCAGGTCATTCTATCACGTGGCTTCTCTTCTCTGAATGAACTCCTATCCTTCTACCCTATACCACTCCTGTTGTCTTCAACAACCTGTTCATACATTATTATTAAATGCAGTCTTCAGACTGAAGCACTGTTCTCAGATGTGATCTGGGACAATGCTGATAGCACAAGCCCTCACTCAACTTGAGCCGGAAGTTGTTGTGCAAGAACTCTCAACAGTGGTCTAGCTCAGGTACCTTTGAGCGGAGGCTTGTGGGTGATCGACTCTTCATTCATTTCACATTAATTTCTACTTATCTGTCACCTTGAGCTTGTGCAATCTTTGTAAAGCTAGAAGACTTCACTTACAGTCTTTTATACCCCATCTTCTTGGATTTGCCCCAGCACTCTAGTTCATTAAAATGACTTGGGATTTTTAAATTGTCATCTATTATATTAGCTCTTAGGTATACCTATCTTGGCAAGACTGAACCAGTGTCACCTTGAACAGTCACAGCTGCAAGGCAGCTTCTTGGTTGTCATGAGGAAATTCGCTTAGGAAATAGTCCGCGACATGATGTAAACATCCCTCTAGATAGTGAGAGTAGCTAGTGTTGCTCAATGTTTGTATAAAACATGGGCTTATGCTGAAAACGTGTTTTCCTTTGAGCAGTCTAGAATGTCAGTACATACCAGGTATGTGCCTATATGACCAACTTTCACAAAACACTGCTGGCCACTGAGTCTAGGGGAGTTCCCAGTAGACAAAGTGACATGACGTTAATACGATTGTTGCATATTCCACGATTTCTGGAAAACTATTCCATAAAAACGCAGCCTGGTTTCTCCCTACTTTGTCACAACACCTTTCATAGTCGGGGGGGGCTATCTCTGGGTCCATGCCTTTGCATTCTAACTTTGAGGCAGTCACAATATGCTGGTGCTAAGCCTTATAAAGACTACTAGGGAAGAAGAGATATACAACATTGATCACACTGTCAGTCTGTGCCTAAAGGCTGTAAGGAGGATGGCTATCCCCAAACCTTGTCCCTATGGGTTTTGAGACTGCCCAGTCATTCACCTTCTTCATTCATAAGTGCAAGTGCCCAAGACTGAGCAGCCCTCTGATGATTTGGAGGAAGCAGAAGTCAGTGAACCAACATCAGGCCATATATACAGAGAACATCCCAAACTGCACCCCCTAACTACCTCCCTATACACGGCACCCAAGTCTAACCAGTTCTCTCTTTTGAACATCTCTTAACCACATTCTCTCTGTGTCCACCACTAGCCTGAACACTGTCCTACTCAGGTGACATTGCTACCCCCAATCTTTCTCCATCCTGATCTGTTTTATTCGGCAGCTAGAAGAAGCTTTACAAAAAGCATGAGGGCTTTGCTGCTTATAAGTGTGTACACTTCCCGTATACGGCCTTGCCTCTAAGACAGATGCCAGTCCTCCTAGATCCTGGCTCAGATTCAACCCCAGACAAGTGTTAACTCAGTCCCTCAGCGTCACCTTCTATTCACATCCAGGCTTTTAGTAGTGTGCCAGCCACAGCTTGTGTGACTTCCTTCCCCATTGGTCCAGACACATGCCAGTCGTTTCTCAGGAACCTGGTAAAGCATGACTGCTTCTTGACTAATAAAGTACTCTAGAAACACACCCCCTTGGCTCCATGATCACTCCCTCTGCATAGTAACTAAACATCTAATTATTTCATCTTAGAAAGTAGTATTCATGAAGTCAGGAGTTGATCCTATTTCTCACTGTGGTATCCACACCTAGTTAGAGCTAGATACATCGACCAGTTAAAACGGATAGTGGCGATTGCTTCAGGTGAGAGAAGGAATATGTACATGTGGTTAACTTGAAATCTGTTCCCATAATTTATCCCTCGTCCCTTGGCAGGAAGGAGTCAGGAAGCAGAAGGAAGATAGCAAATGACTTGGGGTTTGCTCTTCTTATAAACTACGTTGAAGCAGAGTTCCTGGCCTTAGACTTATAAGCACTCCCATTCCTTGCAGAGCCTGGAACTCATTAAAATCTCACTGGGAAGCAGGGCATTCATGGTCCTTGAGGCAGCAGTGAAGGAATTCAGAGTTCCCAGCCAGCACAGGGAGCCAACACAGGGATGGAAGTGATCGGGAGAGCCAGCCATGGAGCACAGGGTCTTCCCTGATTCCAAAAACAGAGGTAATATTCTTTCCTATCTCAGAGTTGCTTTAACTTTCAACGGGAAGAGCAGAAACTCATTAAAGTCCCTTAGCACTGACACCACTATGCCCACCAGTGTGCCTGCTCCTTGCTTTATGAATCTGGAGTTATCTCAACTATTGCAGCTGAACTCAGTCGGCTATGACAGCTGGAGAGCTTTTCCATGCTGAGAACAGAATTAGTCTATAAATAAGTAAAGAGGTACTAGAGCTGAGTCAGGATGCCAAGACTACCATGGGCTCCCTCCCAGGCCATATCTCTTGGTGGCCCATGGTTGCAGCAGAAAGCTTACAAGGACCTGGAAACATGACAGAGCGCTGGAACCTACAAGGGTGCTGGGTTCAAAGGGTGTTTGGGACTTAGAAGGGTACTGGAAGCTCAAGAGAGAGCTGAGGGCCCAAGAGAGTGCTAAAGGATTGGGGTGCTGTGGCCCCAGGATAGTGCTGAAGGCTTAAGGGTTTCTGGGGACTAAGGATAATACTAAAGGCTTAGTGGGGTGCTGGGGGCTCAGGAAGTGCTCAGAGCTTAGGGGGCTTCTGGGCTTAGAAGGCTGTTGGGTGCTGAAGGAGCCACTGGAAGCTCAGGAAGGTGCTGTAGACTTCTGAGGGTGCTGGACACATTGTGCCGTATTTGAGCCTGTGTTTTGTGGTATGGAGGCCTTGGAAGGGACAGCATTCTCTAGACTGTTGTTCTGTGACAATTAGGTGGCTTAAGTCTGAAGACAGTCAAAATCCAGTGGTCACATGCTATCCCCAGAGCTACTAATATTCTCCAGTGCCATTAAACTAAAATAGTTTCTCACAAATCCCGTGTTGCTAAGGGAAAGAGGCGACTTGCCCTAGAAAGAAAAGAGGAGAGTCACCCACATGTCACCACATGTCACCTGCATGTCACCCGCATGCCACTCGCATGTCACCTGCATATCGCCCATGTCACTTGCGTCACATGTCCTGAATGTCACCCACATTCCACCTGCATGTCACCCAAATGCCACCCACATGTTACCCGCATGTCACCCACATGCCACCTGCATGTCACCCACATGTTACCTGCATGTCACCGCATGTCACACACACACATGCTCCCTCCTTTTTGTAATTCCCCAGTCTCCAAATCTTGCCAGCTCAGTAGCGCTCTGCAGATGAAACCCATCTGCTCTCATTGTATTTTCCAACTCCACTTATCATTAAACTGAAACCGATTTTTCCCATTCATTGTAATTACTATTCTGCCAAACGTGCGTGCTCTGGATAGGACGCGTGCCGTGGGAAACATTCCCACTTAATGAGTTTTCTGTGGTGGCACAGAATGGTTTCAGAACTCCTCCGCTGTCCTAGCTCAATGTTGTCGTTTCACAAAACAATGACGCCAAGGAGAAGATAATTTTCCCAGTCATCAAACCAACCCTTCCCCCCACACCCTCCACCCACTTCACCTTCCAAGAGAAAAAAAAATGAAAGAAGACTGTCAAGTTCCCTCCCTAAAGCACAATTAGCTTTGGCCTGTGTCTCACCCAGCCTCCATGGATGAGAAGAGAGTTGAGAGACTTGGAGAAGGAAGTTAAACCCAACCACTATTAAATTCTTCCTCAGCTACGTACATAAAGTCTCCCAACATTGCCGCTCCGGTGTGAGCTGAACAAGAAAGACACCAATAGAGATGCCAAACTGGACCAAGAAACCACCAGGCCTCAACCCTAGGCCACACACCCTACACCACAAAGAACCACAGGCAACTGGGCTGAGCATGGGAGAAGCAGTCTTCCCCGGGAAGAGCACACCGACAGCTGTCCAGTGCCTCTTGGTCAGCCCTGAAAACATATACACAAGTCACATTGTATGCTCTGAACATGTCATGTTTAAGAATATATGTGTATATACATACATATATGTGTATATGTGTATACATACACTAACAATTAGTTAAAAAAAATTTTTGAAAGAGAGCAGGGAAGGGTATATGAAGGGAGATATACTGTAATTATATTATAATTTCAAAAGTAAGGAAAAAATCTTTCTCAGCCTTACATATCATGTTTGAGGCTTTGCTTCATGAAAAGTGTTATTTATGCCAACTAGGAATCTTCAAATTTTCATTACTGAGCAGCTCCTGAGGAGACTCTGAGGACACTGTCCTCAGGAACAGCAGTAGCCATGCTGAACAATCATTGACACCTTGGTGTCCTTTAGTACATGACACTGATGCCACCATCCAAAGTCACACTCACAGGGCTTCTTCATAAAAAAGACTACCGTTTCCAGATATACAAAAATGTATCACCAATGGAGACAAAACAAAAAGCATGGTGGAGTGCCATCATCAGGAAATTCTTTCCCTTGCCGCAGTCACTAGACCAGCCAGGGAACACTGAGATATCCTGGTTTGCAAGCCTTTACAGACAACAACGTGCTTGCCCCTCCAGCTTAACCAAGTTGCTAAGAGAACCTAGCCAGAGAACATTCACGGACAGAGTGTGCACCGAGGGCATCGGGCCAGGCTCTTGTGCACTGCAGGATATTGGGCCAGACTCTGGTAGTCTCACTGCTATTTTTACCCAGATTTCAGTTTTCCCAATGCAGAGAGAGAGAATGTAGCAAGCTGCTCTCAACTCCCCCCACAGCAGAGTTCCCCATCACCACCGTGAGTTCCCATGACCTCCCCTATTTTTCTCCTGATGGTGACTGTGAGGACCCTGTTCTTCAGTGTCTCTCCCCTCATAACAGTGATCATTAGAGCTCTATTGTCTGCTAGAGACAACCCAACTCAAAGTCTGAGGCAGCTCCCAGAAAGACATGAGTTGGGTGACATCACGAGGAAGCTTCCTTTGTTGAGAAAATGGCACAGGTGGAGTGTAAAAGGAACCTACATGCGCCACAGGAAATGAATTACAGTTGTCATCTGCTTCTTTCAGGGAAAGAAGAAACAAACTCATTCCTCCATGAAATCAGTGCTAACTCTGTATAAGTATGGGGCAGGCAGGAGCGCTAACTCTATCCGGAGTGTGGGGCAGGCAGACAGGCAAGATTCCACCTTCAGGGATTAACTAAACATGATAGTTTTGACAACAACATTCTTCTGCTATTGCCACTGGACTAATGGCAGGTAAAATATGAATATTGCTGACCAACAAGCCCCAAGAGAACAGATTACGGGTTGAGTTCTATACCACAGGGCTGTTAAGCTGGACACAGAGCCAAGCATGCTACCTCCCAGACAGGTGAGCCCCTTCTATAAACTGCCTTCTCTCTCCACTCTGAATTTGATAATTGAGAGAATGTTAGTGATTGGTAAAATATAAAAGCAACTATAATCCCAAGTCAGTTCAGAACTCATCAGAGACAACATAAAGCATGATGGTTAGAAATGAGGGTCTTCCCTGGACTGTCAGACTGTGCTGACATGAGCTGAGATGGGGCTATGCCCCTTCATGAGCAACCACATATAGGCAGGGCATGACTGGGGTGGATGCGGTTTATGTAATACGTGATCCATGTGATAAAACTGTGGCCATAACCACATCAGCAAGGAAACAACCCAATGGAGCCAGCCCAACTCAGGTACTCTTCTACTGCATTCAGCAATGGCCCATGCCTTCCCTCCTGGGGGAGTAGATGAGTCCTGAGACAGGAATAAAGAACTGTTCACTTTGAACATCCCGGGTTTGAAATAACCAAATATTTGCCAATATTCTGGAACTAGGACAAAGAGCAAGATGAGATGTAGTCAGCTACAATGAGGCCTGAGATCAAGGCAGGTAGAGCCAAGGGTGGTGTCCAGAGTCCAGGAAGGAGCCTTTATAGAATAGGGGCAAGGCAGACTCACAGGGAGGTCTTAAGACATACTCAAACAACAGATGGGCGTGGAGTTGCTAAGGGAGAAATGACTTCTACTTTAACAGCGACACTCGGTTAGCAATCTGAAGATTACTCTCCTGTAATCTCAACACTGAGGAACTGGAGGCAGGAGGATTGGAAATTCAAGGTCAGCCTGACCACAGAGCAAGTTCAAAACCATCCTGGACCAGTGGGATTCGTTTCAACAAAGCCAAAAAACCTAAACAGTGACTCGTCCTCTTCGATGGTAAGGCTGGGGCAGAGTCCAGGAGTAGAAAGAAAGTTGGGAGCGACTGTGGCCTTGAAGACACTTGGATGGGATTTTAACTCCAAACCTGATTTGGAATGTGTGTTAATACAGGTGGTGACGGTCTGAATAAGAAATACACTATAGGCTTGGGTATTTGAGTAGTTGTCTTCAGTTGGTAGCATTGTTTGGGGATGTTTAATGGGTACAGCCTTTGGGGGAAAGTATGTCATGGGGGGGGGGGCCTCTGAGAGTTTATAGCCTCTCCATACTTCCAGTCCTCTATTTCCATCAGGTTTGCAGTTGACGATGTGAACACCAAGCTGCCTGTTCCTCCCTCCGTGCCTGTGGCTTCTTGCTATGCCTGCACCTACCACGATGGGCTCTTATCTCTCTGAAACCGAAAGCCAGAATAAACTTCCTTTAACAGTAGTCATAATATTTTACCACAGCACCAAAAATTAACCAATACACAGATATAATGAGTTCAGTGAAGTCTCTAATATTGTTTGTGTCCTTATACCAGGGGACATTGATCACAGACAAATACAGAGAGATGACTGAATATATATAATCACCAATACTGGAGTGACATGTTTACAAGTTCAGGAGCAGCACAGGTGGCCAGAAATACATTCAGCAGCTGCACAGTGGTGACAGTCCTGCGCTCTCACCCCCTCAACCTGCCCAGCTCCAGGCTCTCAGGAAAATACTCCACTCTCATCTTGATCTCGGTTATCTGTTAGATACAACCCAACAGGGGACAATAGATGTTTATGTGTAGGCTGCCCAATGTGTGTGCCCTCTTTCTACAAACACAGGAGACTTTACAGTGAAGGCATCAGGTTCAAGTCTAAAGATTGGAGGTACACTGATAGGGTCTCACAGGGAGGGAGCAGGCTCCTGGCTATGGGGGCTGTAGGTTCTAGAGTGTCTGAGGCGTAGACAGTAAAAGAAAGCGCTTGCTTCCATAGAAAGGAAGCTGCTGGTAAGATGCCCAGTGGTTAAGGTTTCAACATCTTGGAATCTGGGCATCTGCCAAAAAGAACCTGCAACCACCTACTAGGAACAAAAGGTCAGCCATTGGTGTAGAGGCTGCCAAAGAAAGCAGCAGGACACTAAGAAGCTCAATCCAAGGCAATGTGTTGTCAGGAGCACCAGGCTGAACCTCCAGCCTGTCTGACCTGCTGGCTGTCCCTGAACTAGAATAAGCAGCAGGTCTCTGAGAGCACGGTACCACCTGTGCTCCTGATTGACAGCTGATCATGGTGTCTGCAGGACTCTGAGCTGGTGTCCACACCCATCCTCCCCTGATGGACTGGGCAGGCCCTTTCTGCTCAGTTTCCCCCTCCTGAGATGAATGTAAGCTCGGAGATTGGAGGTCTTTAATTATTATCTAGTATAATCAAGGGTACTGGAGGGATTCTTAAGGATCTGCTTTCACATAGTGACTTTGACATTTTTTCTTTGTCCAGCCTGCGTTCGTCACCCTAGTCTACTGTCAGTGGCTGTGGCTTTCTTCTACTCCCAATCTCATGTTAACATCTCTGCTCATCTTGCAAGCTATCAATCAGGCCCAACTCCAGGTCCACCTCCGTATGAGCTAGATTAGTGGAAGACTCCAAAGGACAAAGTTTGCTGAAGATGCGAATGGAGAATGGTTATACCACAGACCATCCAAACACCGAATCCTGGCTGGAAGTCCTCACATCCCCAGAGATGAAAACCTACAGACACTCTGTGACCTTTGCACACAATTCTCATTTGAACCATAGGCCACCAGCCTTAGTGTTTTGAATGAAAATGTCCCCCAAAGGCCCATAGGGAGTAGCACTATTAGGAGGTGTGGCCTTGTTGGAATAGGCATGGCCCTGTTGGAAGATGTATGTCACTGGGAAGTGAGCTTAAAGGTTTCAGAAACTCAAGCTAGGCTTAGTGGCTCATTCTTTCTTCCTGCTGCCTGCTGATCCAGATACAGAACTCTCTGCTCCTTCTCCAGCACCATGTCTACCTGTGTGCCACCATGCTTCTTGCCATGACAACAGTGTAAAACCTCTGAACTTTAAGTCAGCCTTAATGAAATGTTTTCCTTAAGAGTTGCTGTGGTTGTGGTGTCTCTTCACAGCAATAAAACCCTAACTAAGACACCAGCCCAGACCCTACTTAATTTTCTAGGTTACCTTCTGTCTGGAAAGACACACATATGCCCCTTACACACCATTCACACACTTACATAGGTTACCCCAATATGTATCAGCATGATAGTGTACCTGAGAGAGACACAGAGAGAGAGATAGAATGTGTGTAAAGTCAGAAGACAACTTTTAGGAGTCACTTCTCTCTTACACCATGTAGGTCCTGTGGATTGAACTCAGGTGCTCAAGTTTGGCAGCATTGTCTTTACCTGCTGATCCACCTTGCAGACTCTTGGATGAGTTTGTTTCAAAGAGGAAGAACCAGTAAGAAATTTACCAGAGAAGAACAAGCATGTTTCTCTCTCCTTACCCAGGAGACTTGGTGGCTGAAATGGCGCTTCTGTGTAGCTACATTGGTGTGCCTTCTGAGAGTGTTCCATCACAAGAGACTCTTGATAGACAAAGATTAGCAACAAAATATATTGAAGAGTCAAGAACCCTAAGTAACAAGCTGTGATCATTTTCACACTGAATTCAATGTCCCAAAGTGAAAATCTTGTGGTTATGTGAGAAAGAATGTCCACAGCTCCCATATGAAACTTTGTGGAAGACCTTGCGAACTATACCCACCCTCTTCCATTCCAAAGAAAGAAGGGTCAGTCTATCTGGTCACATTACACTCTGATAGACCAGCTTCAACATCTAGCCACGTCTCCTTGACATAATGATGGGAAAAAATCCAACTCAATCACACCCAAGATCCCAGGGAGGAGCACATGGGAATTGGCCATGCTTGCTCCTGAGACAGCACCCCAAAGTAGTCCAGACTCCCCAGTGTCCATCTCTAAAGTTTAAAGATGACCAACCTTCCAAATTTCATAGCCATCACAGCCTGGAAATGTTGGCTTAGTTTTATTCCAATGGTTCTTTCTGTTATGAAAGGAAGTATGGGGACTGGGAGCTGGCCTGCAGGAAGCACTGCTTGCTCTTTCTAATCTTGTCAGAGGAAAATATCTGATACTCTCAGCAACATCCAAGAGGACAAATACAGGCCTTAAGACACACTGGCCTGGCTTAAATGCTTGTTCAGTCCAATCACAAGAACACAAGCCAGCAGAAGTCTGTTTTCCTTTCTGTAAGATGGAGTCTTAGTGTTTTCCATATTACTGGAAATAATATGGGAGAACCTGTCTCTCCAGTTATCCTTAACCATCAACTATCTATATTTGTGTTTCAATGCTTGCCCTCTGAAGCTAGACCACTTGTCAAGGACACATAAGAAAGAAAGTTCTACTGAAAGCTGGTCTCAGAGGCAAGAAGATCAGGAGTTCTTGATCATCCTCAGTTACATTGTGAGGGTAGCCCAGGATACGTGATATGAGAATGGGGCCCTCACTAGGGACTGGTTCATCATACAGAGGGCTCTTCATCACCCAGAGATTTATGTATCCAAAATATAAGCGCACTCATAGGTTAACATTTAAAATGAGGTCATGAAGAGTTTTTCCAACTACTTGGAAACATTTTTATGCAACACACAATATAAAAAGATAGAATAGAAGCTGCAGGAGGCTTGAGTCTTCAGCCAATTTATTTTTAATCATGCATTTGAGAAAAGAAAAAAAAGACTGGAAAGAAATATGCTAATCTAACCACTTAGTAATGGTGTTTACCTTTTCACTTCTTACAAAATGCCAAAAATTTTTCACAATGGCCCTGTGTTATTTTCATAACCTGAAAACAAAGCAAAAAAAAAAAACAAAAAAAAAAAACCAAAACAAAAAAGTAACTTCAAAATGAATAACCTAAGAATATTGTTCCATAACAGATGAGATAAAGAAAATTTTAGCACATCCTAGAGGCTAAGTCCTTCCAAAACAACCCTGTGTGTAGTGACCCTCGAATTGCTTCTTTGGTGCTGTTAGGACTACAATACCCACAATCCCATCCGTTCAAACAGCCAAAGACCCTTGAACACATGAAAGCATGGAGACTCTCCCCAGCTCCAAGCCCAGCCAGAGTACACAGAGGCTGCCCAGCAGGGGAAACTTAGACTTGAAACTCTGTCTATGTGCAAGAAAACAAGCAATACGAAGTTAAATAAGAGCACCCACTTGGGCGACGTCTTGATTCTGCACTGGATTCCCACAAACTAAGACTAAATATAGGAATGGACTTATGTAACATCCTGCCTATCAGGTACACAGCAATGATGGATGGTCTGATGATAATCACTTGAGACCCTAAAGGTCACATGTTGTCATTGTTTATTGTCATTCAACGCATCATACAAGGCAGTAGCACCTTGGCAGGGCAACTGAGATGTCAGGGTAGAACCTCAGGTGTGCCTAGAAAGTGGTATGCACACCTTTAACCCCAGCACTCTAGATGCAGAGGCAGAGGAATCTCAGAGTTTGAGGTCAGCCTGGTCTATAGAGCCAGTTTGAGGACCACACAGAAAAACCCTGTCTCAAAAACAAAAACAAACAAAAAAGTGTGTCTTCCCACTTCAGATTAGGAACCTCAGATGTGATGTATACCTTCATTGGAGATCAGGAAACCCACTCACCCACCACCTGAAGAAGGCTCTATCCACACACCAGGAATCAGCCCTCTTTAGACAGGGCAAGAGTTAGCACCTTGACCTCAGACCTTTAGCCAACAGCACAATTGGAAGTAAATGAGTAGCCTGGATCATCATGGAGTATCTGCAGTTAATGTCTGAGCTGAGAGAGATGCACACTCAAATTAGGACAATTTGCAATGCTCATGTACAGACTGTAAGTAGAGAGCTAGGAACTGCAGGGAATCCAAATCAACTTGGTGACACCATTAGCATGTACACACTCGTGGAAGAAAATGAGTCACCAAAAACGAAAAAAGATTACTCAAGGACAGTGACCTGAAGCCAAGGGTAAGTCAGCTGGAGGAGCAGAGAAACAATACACGTCTGTCAATCTGTCCTGTTTCCTACCATGCAGCATCTGCTGAGGCTCCCTCTGCCCAGAGGCAAGGGAGAGTCACTGAAGAAGAACACAGTACATGGACCAGCCTACTATGTAGAGCAAGGTGAAGAAGAGATAAACAGCCTGCCAAGCACGTATCTGCCCATATAGTAGTCACCCTGCGTTGTGCCTTGGGCCAGTCCTGCTGCCCTGAGCACACAGGATCCAGAGCCATGTTCTCTCTCCATCTTCATCTACGCCACTGGTACTTTCAGCATATTCCTCATTACGACTCTGGTAAACGCCTCTTCCTTTGTATGAATGAGTGTCAATATGCTGAGAACTGTTGTTTTGAAGCAGGTGAAAGAAAATACTGGTTTGGCTCATGGTTTCTTTCTTCCCATTTTTAGCATGATAGCCCAAGATAATTTCTTATTGGATCTGGGTCCCCATTACCTTCATGAAGGGTCATCATCTGCTCTCAGGGCATCCTCCTCACGAGTCACTCTCCTGTCTGAGACATACTGCTGTACTTAATACTTTGCACTCAGCAGAGCTGTGAATCCTGTCACCAGCGGAACTGCTTCTTGGGTGGTCCTTTTGTTTGCCAAATGATCACGAACATTTTTTTTTTCCTCAGCATTTCCTTCCCAGAAATTGGTCTCATTTCTAGGCTGGCATCTCGAGGACATCCATTAGTGGAAGACACACAGGTGCGCATGTTCCTTGTGTTCATATTACCAATCACAGTGTGTGAGCCCCCAAAGCCAGTACAACGCCTTGTTTCTGATGGTTCTTACAGTTCCCAAGGAGTTAGCATAGTTTACAGAGAGGTGTCTTTGATGCATTGTGATCCCCATAAAGGAAAGCCACAGGTGGACCTCAGTGCTCCTTACAGGTGAGAGAAAGAGCTGCCCTGAGTAACAGGAAGCAGCATCTTGATGCAGAAAGGCTGGTGGGGCTGGTTCAGAACAAAGCTGCCCCCCATGATGTGACACCTGCCTCAACCAGGCATGAACCATGAGGATGGATTCAAGTGAACCTAAAATGCTCCAGTGTGAATTTGCTTTTATCATATCCCCGTTTAAATTGTGTTGAGGCAAAACAGCAGTGTTGATTATGTGTTTTAACTTAGATTTGTCCCCGAGACTGGCACCTGGACTTTTAAATACAAGGCGAACTGAAAGAGATACACACTCAAATTAGGACAATTTACATGCTCTGTACTCCTATAATGTGACCTTAGGAAATGCTACCAGCTTCATACCTCAGTTCAGCGGCAAACCTAGGGTTGAGGGCAAGGGTCATATCTGACCCAGGATCCTAGTGTGGATTGACTCAGACCTCAGAGTGGAGAAGCAGTTCTGAAGGGGACTCTCCCAAGAACAAGCCAAATACAGAATAGGGATTGGCATCAGAGTCAGGTCAGAGAGTAATAACAGGACCCTCCTCACACAGTGACCTGATTCAAGCCAAAGCAATGGCTACTCAGCCATTTCTTTACCTGGACTTTGACACTCTAACAGGCCATCTCTATGCTATATGATAATGTGTAGACTATAATGTAGATCCATCAAAGAGGTCTCATTCGCTCATAAAAGTTCTGGCCTCTGTTTGGAATCATGGGCATGCTCACAGGGCCAGAATCTGTCAGTCATACCACTGCCTGCATTGTGGCTTTTTCTGATGGATAACTGAGGACATATACCCTGCACTGGGTAATAATACATACTATTATGAATAATTGCTGGTCCCATCATGGGCACATAAATTAATTCACTTAATATTTACAATAGCCTGCAAATCAAGAGTCTTCTTTGTACAGAATAGAAAACTGAGGCTTATAGAGGGTCTATGGCTAGGCATCACACCCAGACCCTATCTTAAGGTCTACGTTCTTTGTCTTCTCCATAAAATCGCCAAGTGAATGTTAGATAACATTCAACAGTACTCTTAGGTGTATCAGGAGTCAGTTTATATCTTTTAAAACATTCAAACTATTTGTGCTAAGTAGTTCTATGTTAACACAATCTAGTTTTCTGAAAGGAAAGGACCTCAGTTGAGAAAATGACTCCATAAAATATGGCCGTGGGCATTATTAGTGATTGATATGGGAGGGCCCAGCACATTATGTATGCTGCCATCCCTAAGCTGGTGGTCCTGAGTTCTATCAGAACATTGGCTAAACAAGCTATGGGGATCAAGTCAGTGGGCAGCACCCCTCCATGGTCTCTGCATCAGCTCCTGACTCCAGGTTCCTACCTTGTTTGAGTTCCTATCCTGACTTCTTTAGATCCTAAACAACAATATGGATGTGTAAACCAAATAAAGCCTTTCCTCCCCAACTTGATTTTTGGTCTTAGTATTTGATCTTACCAACAGAGACCCTGAGACTCTCTCTGTCCTCACAGACTTCCCTTCACTGTGGAATACTGAATGGGCAGAGACCTGCACCATCATTGGAACCATCTGCAATGCATCCTGTCGGAAGCCCAGGACCGTGACTGAGTCCCATTGCTTCAGCGGGCTACCTGCTCCACTTGGCACCAGCTCTCCTTCATCTCTATCCTGGTGTGAATGCTTGTTCTATCCTGAGTGAGGTGCACAGCTCACAGGAAACATTTTCTCAGCATAAAGACTGCTTCTTCTCCCAGCAATAAGAACGCAGGTTCCACAGCCATCTGGCTGCCATTTCACTAACTCTTTGCAAAACCTGCCTATATATAATTCCAGAGAATTATGAACACTCATTAATCCTTCAAAGCTTTAGAGGAGCAAATTGAGGGAAAAAAAGTAAGATGCTTGCCTTGCACTTACCACAGCTGAGAGTCCACAGCACAGTGAAAGGCCCATGAAAGGACCCAGCAGTGCTAGGAAGGGGCAGCTAGCTACACAGCCTTGGTGGAGCCGAGGGACAGACTACAGCTCCTGGTATCACACTTGTTTCTAGTTCAGAGTGGTGAACTGTGGCCCAAGTGTGGCTTGCTATATCAGTTCATGGAACAACTGGTCCAGCCTACTTGAGGAGACAAGTACAGATCCTTGAGTCCTCTCACAAGTTGCCAACCAGTGCACTGAGCTATGTACCCATCTAGTCAGATCCCCAGGGATAAGGGAACCGTAGTTATGCCCATCCAGATTGTTACAGCCTTCAAGATAGAAAATTGGATATGTGTTCCACAAAAAACTCAGCCTTGCTTTGTTTGACACCATGTTGGTGTTATCTTCTAGCCTGGGGACATGAAGGAGTTCTGCAAATGTGGCTTGGGCACAAGCCCTCTTCATTGGCAACACCCCACTCTGTGTCTTTGTCAACTAGGACACCACAAGGCTAGTGCACCTTATCTCTAACTGAGGGCTAGGATGCTAAGTGGCCATCGTGCTTCCAATTCCGTCAAATCAACATACGGTTTTAAATTCTTCCAAATTAAATTTATTTTTCTCCATTTCTTAAATACTCATGATGAAAATCTAAAATGCAAGTTTTTACAATATTGACCTATGTTGGTAACAAGTCCACCTGTGCCCTGATCTCCTGTAGAAGAGGCTCCTTTCCTCTACACCACGACATTGAAGTAAATTAAAACAGCTGCTATACCCATGCCTGACCTTTGAGGGGTGCTGCCCTATGCTGGAGGAGACTGGGTAGGTGAGGGGAGCTGGGAAGTCAGTGAGTGTTGTGGGCTGGGATAGGAGAAAGTTTTATTTTTTTTTTTAAGGAGGTGCTGTGAATACCTTATTTCAAAACATTGTGTAGTTTCCCTAATGAATGCCTTACCTGATTTCATCTGAAAACACTTTAACAACATTTATCCTAGCTACATTGCCTCCTCCAAACATCAAGGAAAAGTGGTCAGAGTTTGGGAGTTAGAGGAAGGGAAGACAGCTGAAAAGACATCTTCTGGATTTGAGAATAGCAGTTGCGATTATCTGCACAAGGTCGGGCCATCATCATTTCCTCGTGAATTGGGAAAGCCCATGAGGCTCTAACCCTCCTTCAGGGACTGCTAGCGTTAAAGAATGGGTTGTGAAGCAGCGGTGTTTTCTTCATAGGTCTAGCAACTTCCAATACATACTCAAGCAAGAAACTCTAACTAACCTCAGTGGCTCTCTTTCTCTTCCTCTCCTCTCTCTCTCTCTCTCTCTCTCTCTCTCTCTCTCTCTCTCTCTCTCTCTCTCTCCCTGTGTGTGTATTTCTGTTCTCTGGTCTCTCTGTCTCTGTCTTTCATCTCTGTCTCTGTCTCTGTCCTCCCCCCCCCCTCTCTCTCTCACACACACACACCAAGGAAGTAAGAAGGAAACTTGTTGAGAAGGGTTCCAGCAGAAGAAGGAAGGGGGTTGAAAAAGAGAATTTTGAAGGAATGATGAATAAAATGTATTATATAATAATATGAAACAATCAAACAATAAAAAGAAAAGGCAGCTATATTCAAAAAAAAAACACTGAGGCCAGTGCTAACCATGGTTAGCAATTGCTGCCCATCTCAACTGCGGCTGCTTTAAGACCCTGATAAACGAAAGGAAGAAGGGCATCCCATCATCCCTAGCAACCTGCCCATGGCTTCCAACATACCTCTGATGTCTAACTTGGCTGCCCTCATGAGACCCTGATTGTGCCATGCTGCACATGGCTCAATGTTTTGGATTTTATTTTGCCTTCTTATAACAATTAAAGCCTCCATGGTCTGTAGCCGAAAACCAGGATACAGGATGACTGCATTGTTTGAGTCCAGTTCTCCCACGATGGAGCACCTTTGAAAGCCTGACAGTGACACTTATCAGACATAAAAATACAGAACCTATAATAATAAGTGCCTCATTTCCCAAGGGCATGCCTTAACAATGATAGAAATATTTCAAGCGAGTGTTGTAAGGCTTGCTCAAGCTCAAAGCCTCCTTTACCTATGGAGGATCACACAGCCCAGCATGGACAGTGGTTTCAGGAGTGATTGATAGAGAGGTAAGTCCCAAGGCAAAGGGCTTGGATACTTTACCTAGTCCTAGATCTTAGGAAGTGATTTTATACCCAGACATTAGCTCCTTACCTTTTGCCTACAGCACAATAGATATGCCAATGTCCCTGGTGGGCCTCACTCACCAGGATGCCCTCTTCCAGTTCACAAAGGATGGCAGCTCCCTCTCACTCACCTCCTACCAGAGGCCCAGACTCAATGCAGACTCTACCCCGCTTGACCTCACACCATTTCATTCCAGCAAGTTTCAAGATTACCAGAGCAATGCCTGTGACCAGTGCTAATGGTTCTCCAGGAAGCACGGGGCAAATGAGGCGACTGAGTTGAGTGGGTAGACTATCGGAGAGTTCATTCATGCCCTTTAGTCCAGAGCTACTCATTCACCCCCAAACCCACACTGGATAAAGAACTCCAGATTAGAGAAAGCCTTTTGTCTCTGGCTGCTGGCTTTGAACCCCACATCCCCACACTCTGCACAGCTGTCTGGTGTCTCTCAGGTTCCATTTCTCAGTACTCATGTATTGACATCCTGAGAAGTTTGGTCTTTATATATATATCACTGGTAGGCCCAAAGACTGTGTTAGCCATGTGGTTTTGTTCAGGCCCAGGCCATAGTTGGCCCATCTGTAGCCAACATTGCCTGCCTATGCAATGGAACAGCACCCGCAGGTAGATAAATGAGCTGCCCTTGTGAAAGCCAGAGATCTCATTGTCCAGATTCCCAGCTGGCCTTTTCCATATCACGCAGACACTGCCAGGAAATCTCTTCAAGAAACATCACTGTTAGTATCTCAGAGCTCATACATCCACACCCAGCTCAAGCAGACAGTGGCTCAAGAAAAGAAGTCCATGCAATACAACTGGGACAGGTTGAATCAACTGAGAGATGACAAGGACAAGGATATGAACTGTGGGTGCACACGAGGACTTCGACAGGAATCCAAGACCAGTTAATGGTGTGAAACTAACTCAAGAAAGCCAGGAAGAGCAAGCAGACTGTCAGGAAGGAGAAAGACAGGCTTATTCATTTATGGAGTAAGTATGTGCCCCTCTAACCAACTGCACCAGAAACACCCTCCCGCCTGAGTGACAAGGATGAAGATCTGACTTTGAACTTGTGCGTTCAAGTGTTCAATCCCCCTTTAAAACCCTCAGTGGCACACTCCTCCTCACTCTCTCCCTTCCTCCTTTCCTTCTTCTAGAAGCTTCAGCCTTACCCATTCTCAGCCCTGCTTCATAAGGATCTGCCTGGGCGTAGGAAACTACTGAGCAAATGGGCCTCTCATGCATTGGGCATTCATGAATTCCAACTCCCTGGCTTTTGTTAGGTGCTTCTTTACAAGAAAGGAACTGGCTGAGCTCAGAGAGGGAGGGCTAACCACATAATCACCAAGGACTCCCCAACCCTGGAGGACTCAGAGTCACAGACAGCTACCCCCACAAAGTTCTTGAGATGTGAAGACCCTGCACGGGAAGCTACCAACGCCGCTCCAGGACAGGTGCAGGAGAAATCAGCAAAGTTGCAGAAAGTAAAGTGATACTATGTAGAATCTCCTTTGCAGTTTAGGCTTCTTCCCTGTGGAAGAAAAACCCTCTGCTTGGAAGCAAGTTGTCGTAAGCCTTGTGAACTGAGGCAGAGAGCAGCCTCCCAACTTCTACCCATCAGAACCGATCTCCACATAATCAGGCAAAGCGTAAGCAGTGGCTGCCTTGTCTCCTCTAGGAACTTCATATCATCATGAAAATTCAGGTGGATGTTGCACACACTAAAGTTCCATGTGATGAAGTCAGGTCTACCGAGCCTTGAGCTCATCAAGGTTTTTCTGTCCCTATAACATCAGATTCCAGCTAAGGACCCATGTGCAGGGCTAAGGTCAGCACAGAACATTAATGGCTGTGAGTTGGCAAAGGTCCTCTAGCTCTGAAAGAAACACCCTTCTGGCCTCGGCCTTTTTTCATCCTACCGCATCTTGGGGAAACTATCTTCAATTGTGGTTTCATGGTTTAACACACAGGAATTTTCAAAGCCCCTGTCTTCCAACATAAGAACAGGGCTCTCCAATGAATTTTAGTGTTGCAAATGCTAAATCTATCATGGGAGGCCTTCGTTTATTCCCTGAACTAATATTTGGCAAAACAGCTTGTAGACACACACCAACCAGACGTGGGGTCAGTGGTGACAAGAGGAGGATCTGAGAGCAGCTCTTTCCTGTACATATTCAGAGACAGCCAAGATCCTGCAACCACAAAGAAATGAGCCAGGTGGGCAAGCCCTGAAGGACAGGGAGGAGGAGGGACCCCAACCCTGAATGTTCAAGAGGCAGAAGACTGGGAAGTCAGGCCACCTGAAGGTTAGGCCAGCAGCAAATGGCCATAGAAACTGTCCTAGCAGGATTGGTTGCAATAGTGTCAAGCTGTCTGAAGGATAGTAAGGAAGGTTTTTGGTCCTCAGTGGGACAGGGAAGTTCACCTTTGAGCAGACATCACCTAGTACCCAGCTGTACAGAGCATCCAGGTACCACCTAGGGTAGGGACAGCTTCTTCACCATTGTGTCTGCAATGGCATGACAGGAGTTGTCAATGTTCCAGAGAGGCTGGTCACAGGCCAGGCTGAACAAAACCCACTGGAGAAGCCACACCTGTTTCCATTCCATGCAGTTTCAAGAGTAAATCCTATGGACCCAAGCCAGACTGCGCACTACAGTCAGCCAACACTCCCCTGACAGGACTCTCCCCTCAAAGAGCCAGAAGTAGAAGGAACAGACAGGGCATGTGCATAGCAGCAGGTGACAAATGACAGGAAGAGGGTAAGCATGACAACGATGAAGACGGACAGAAACAAATGGCAAACGGATGACAGAAGCGGGTGAGAATGACAGACAGCTGACAGAGAGCTAACCATTGACTGAACATCCTCACAAATGTTTCACCATCAGCCTCTTAACACACTGTGAGAAATCCTCGGGACCTAAAGCAGTAAAGGAGGATTCTAGCTTCAGGACCAAGGACAGGAGCTTCTCCCTCTGGTTTCTTGTGTGTGTGTGTGTGTGTGTGTGTGTGTGTGTGTGTGTGTGTGTGTTTATTATATAAATATGTCTTATATATAACTATATATAAATGTAAATAGATATAAATATGTATTTACGTTCCAATCCAAACACTGCTCCTCCTCCAGGTCCCCCCTCATAGTGCCCCTCCCTTCACCCCCCATCTCATTCTCTAAGAGGAATGCCCCCCCATGTAACTCCTCACCCTAGCACATCAAGTCTTTGCCAGCATAGGCACATCCTCTCCCAATGATGCCAGACAAGGCAATCCTGTTGGGGAATGGATACCACAGTCAGGCTACAGCTTTAGGGACAGTCCCTTCTTCAGTTGTTGGGGACCCATGTGGAGACTGAGCTACACATCTGCTACATATATGCCTGGGGCCTCCTTCCAGCCCCTGTGTGTCCTTTGGTTGATGGCTCAGTCTCTGGGAGTTCCCAGGGATCCAGCTTAATTGACACTGTTGGTCTCCCTGGAGGGTTTCCATCACCTTCAGGGCCTTCAACCCTTCCCTCAAATCTTCCATAAGAGTCCCCAACCTCTGTCTAATGTTCGACTGTGGGTATCTGAGTCTTTCAGTCAGCTGCTGGGTGGAGCCTCTCAGAGGACAGTTATGCTAGGCTCCTGTCTGCAAGCATCATAGAGTATCATTAATAGTGTCAAGGATTGGTGCTTGCCCATGGGATGGGTTTCAAATTGGTCCGATTATTGGTTGTCTCTTCAGTCTCTGCTCCATCTTTGTCCTGCATTTCTTTTAGACAGGACAAATTTTTGGATCAAAAGTTTTGTGGGTGTGTTGTGTCCTTATCCCTCCACTGGGGTCTCTGCTCATGCATCTTCGTGCTACATCCTCACTGTTAGGCATCTTGGCTAAGGTCACCCGCATTGACTTCTGGGAACCTCCTCCATCTCCAGTCTCTGGGGCTTCCTAAAGATTCTCCAATCTCCAAACCCCAACCTCCGGCATCTGCAGATTTCCATTTATTCTCCTGGCCCTCTGGGTCTTTTCCTGTCTCTCCCATATCTGATCCTGCCACCCAAGAAAGAGAGCTTTAAAAGAATAAGTAGGGGCTTACATGGTGGCAGGGTCAGGAGGTTCTCTATGCCATGCAGGCCAGCCAGAGCTACCTAGTGAGCTGTCTCAAAAGTCATCATTCATTCATTCATTCAGCAGATTGGAAAAGCAACAAAATAAACACATAGTTGTCCAAAGGAACATCAAAAAGTAGATGTCGAGGTTAAACTACAAGGCAGGAGGGGTATATTCCCAGGGCAGAGAAATGACAAATGGCTGAGGTGATGGATGGCCCAGAGAATGGCTGAGGTGATGGAGGGCCCTCACTCCATCTGATCACTGTATGTTTTGGACACACCCTGAAATATCACACTGTACCCTACGTGTATATAATTATCTATGTCGATTAAAAACGAGAATATATTTTAAAGATTATTTTCTACTTTTAACTATGTACATGTATATATGTTGATGGATACGTATGCCTATCGGTGTGTGGGTATGTGTGTGTGCCTGTGTGTGCCCACAGAGGCCAGAAGAATGTGCCAGATTCTCTGGAGCTGGAGCTACAGGTGGTGTGAGACACCGACTTGGATGCTGGGAATTGAACTGGGGTCCTCTGCAGAGACAAAATGTACTCTTAACCATCATCTCTATATCCCCACGAATATATTCTAATGGGTTAATTATGCAAATTTTTAAAAGATATATGACAGCATCCTTAAACATAGTATTACCATCAAAGGAGGGGTGTACACATAACATGAACACCACAGAGCAAGTTTAGACAAAAGGCAGAGAGTGCAAACATTGAGATAGGATACCCAGCTTTCTCTTCTCCTCCAAACCTTCTGGATGTGACTGCCAGCACCCACCCAGAGAGAATCACAAGTGTTTAAACTGCAAACCATTCTTGTAACTGGTAAATCCCAAAGCAAATATAATAGACAGCTAACTGCCAGGGATCTTGACACCTATAAAATAACTTAAAGTGACAAGCTGCCTGCCTGCTAGGACTCTAAGCAAGACTGTGGAACCACAGTAGGTAACCTTTCAGTCTTGTGGTACAGGCGCAGACCAGAGCTGACTCTAGACAAGAAGGAGACCTCAGGCACCAGCCTTACTACCTCTTCAGGGTTCATGTCACCTCACTTTGGAGGTAGACATGCTATATCAGCCCCAATCGGTTCCACCTACATCCAGTGAGGAAAGGGATCCTTTGCTGTGATCTTATCCGTAGAAAGACCTAGAAGGCAAGGACTGAGGGCAGCCTCAGCCTCAGATTCCTGAGAGTAAGCAAGCCAGTGAGCTTGACAGAGGAGGCTCCTAAGCAGAGCTGGTGTGCTGCTGGTTCTCCAGCAGTAGACCATCACTTGCAGTGGAGACTGAGGTGGACTCCAGGAATCATCCCCCAGTAGCCATGACAGAGCCCTGACTAGGACACTCTGGTGAGGGTGGCACATCCCACAAAATAGCTACATGTGAATGAATCCCATAGCCCCATTCAAAGTGTCTGGCTACCCCAACCCTGCAGATGCTTCCAAGTCAGAGATGACACCCTCAACAAAGAGTAAAGAACATCTTGAGAGACCCTTGTCCTTCCATACAAGTTGGAGTATGACAGATGGTGTTTGCATTGACGTTGTTATGACCAACTTCCCAAGCCTAGGTCATACAAGCTCTGCCATGTTTAAAAAGCAACCACAGTTCTCAATTTCTGGATGAGTCCAGATCTAAGCTACCCATTGGCAGATTTGCTGCATCTGACTCTCCCTTGGTCTTACCAGGACACAGTGGCTCACCCTTGTGTCATCTGAAGAAGCTTAGTCACTTAGACATTTGGGAGTTGCTCTGGGTGTAGCTATGTGTGTACCTTGAGTGAAAACAAAGCCTGGATGGAAAGGATAAGGGAAACACTGTCTTCCTGTACTGGGTCAGGCTGCACAACCTGAATAGAACAAGAAAGGTAGGAAAGGTGGGGTTCTTACCATGATTGTTTTAGAACTAAGACAAGGTCTCCTTCTGACTTCAGACTTGAGCCTGGACTGGCCCTTCAGACTGCCACCTTGAGATCTCAGATTTCTCCGCCTGTTTGTGTGTGCTATGATATACATATATACGGGTCGGGGGTCTAACTCAGTCTCTGGAGTGCTTGAGGGTGCATGTCCGAAATCCCAGTGCTTGGGAGTGCAAGGCAGTAAAATCAGACTGCAAGGTTATCTTCTACATACGCTCCTAAAGGTCTGAAAGGACCAACGGGGGACTACTTACTTTCTAAAATATCCTCATGACAAGAAAAATAGAATCTTAATTATTACATATGGTTTTAATAAATTTTCACCTTTAAAAGGTACATGGTAATTATATATATTTGTGGAGGAAAATGTGCTCAGTGCATAGGGCTCAGATCAGGGTGACCACAGAGGCGTGATTACCTCAGACATTTGTTGTTTGTCAAGAACACTTAAAACCCTCTCTCTCAGTCATTTTTTTTAAATGAACAAGTCTTGGACACACTCCCTCCTTTTATTTACTTTATGTATGTGAGTACACTGTCACTCTCTTCAGACACACTTGAGGAGGGTATCCGATCCCATTACAGATGATTGTGAGCCACCATGTCGTTGCTGGGAATTGAACTCAGGACCTCTGGAAGAGCAGTCAGTGCTCTTAACCACTGAGCCATGTCTCCAGTCCTCTATCAGCCTCTTTCCATTTTGAAAGACTGAATCATTGTCAACTATAGTCCCAACACTGAGCTAGAGAGCATTAGTTCTCTCCCACAACCCCCCCATACCTAATAGCCACCCTCTCTTCCTGAGCTGGAAAATTCCAGTCTTGTCTCTCCCAACTAATGTAGTACCTACCAGCCCCCACCTTCTTCTTAGGTTCCCCCATAGTTTCTTCAGTTGACACAGGGTGAGTCACTGTGTCCTGGTGAGACCAAGGGAAAGTCAGATGCAATGAATTGGCCAATGGGTACCTGCAATCTGGACTCATCCAGAAACTGACAGCTGTGCTTCTCCTAACTATTCTCTACTTCTTTGAGATCAACATTTCAGGTTTTATATATAAAGGATAACGTGTGCTATTATTCTTTCTGTTTCTGGCTTATTCCACCTATTATAATGTACTCCAGTTCCATCAATATTGCTGAAAATGAAAAATCAATATTGGCAAAATGATATCCCAGTGTGTGTACATTCTGCTTTTTTATTCACCCATTTATTGGTAGACACCTAAGTTATGTGCTTTGGCTGTTGTGAATAGCACCACAATAAATATGTAACTCGGAGGCCTTTATGCATATTGATTTCAAGTCCTTTAGCTACAGCCCCAGAATAGCTGTGTCATATGGCAGAGCCTCCGTGCTATTCCCCATGATGGTTGCGCCGACCCTCATCCCATTAGTTGGGCAAGAAGCTTCTCCTTTCTCTACATAATCACTGGTATTTTTTCATCTTTTAAAGATACTTTATTGTTATATATTCATAGTATAAAACAGTGGGTTTCATTCTGAGACTTTGTGCCTATGTTGTATGCCCGTAGTGGACTGGGCCTTCCCATGTCAATCGTTAACCAAGAGATTGTCTACAGGCCAATCTGATGCAGGCATTTTCTCAAACTAATGTTCATCTTCCCAATGGACATTCTGACTTTGTCAAGCTGACAGAAAAGTAACCAGCAACATATCTCATGGGCTTTACATTCTTGAGACTGTGGATTAATCTCAGGAGTTTATTCATGTGAAGCCAGAACTTTGACACATCTCCAGGTTTCACTATGGCTTTGACTTGCATTTACCTGACCATTTGAATTGATCATTTTGTTATATACTTCTTGATCATGTGTGTATATTTTACTCAAGAAATATGTCATATCCCTGCTTCCCTAGGTTCAAGGAACATCATGGGAAAGGTGACAGAAATATTGCAAGAGCCAGAGGCAATAGATGACTAAAGAAAAGTGGTTTTCTAGACACAGCAGAGCGATTGTACACACGGACCCTCAGCTGTAGTGACAGCATGTTCAAGACCTACATAAACTCAAGCCAAACAAAACTCTTAGCATGAGGAGAGGATGTGACCATCTCCTACTGAGCGATATTGATAACTGGCTGCTGCTGGGAGAGAGATTCCGTTCTTTTTAAGAGTATGGCTTTCGGTAGGTTCACTAGGCTCCAGCGGAAGGCCACATATCCAAAAATATATGGGTAACAGAGACTGGACTTGATGGCTTGGGTTTTCTTTTTTCTTTTTAAAGAGGGGTAGGGAAGCAGGGAATTTCAGCAAGAGTTTGGGGTTAGATATTACTAAAACACATTGTATGAATGTCTCAAAGAACTAGGTAAAAGAAACAAACAAGAAATGTCTAATTAGTGTGTCTGTCCACGGTTTAACTGGATTAATTGGGTCTTGTCTTCTTATTTTTTTGCAATTTGTCTTTTGAGGTTCTTCCTTATATGCCGGGAATCATTATACTTCAAATGGACAGTTCACAAAGATTTCCTCCAAGGCATAGCTGTCTCTTGATTCTGCAGACTGTTCCCCTCCTGGGTCAATGCCATGAAGTACTTATTCTTTTCTCCTAGGAGTTTGAGAGTTCCATACCTCACATTGGGGTCTTTGATCCATTTGAGTTGGTTGTTTGCAGGATGAGATGTCTGAGTCCGTTTTGACCAACTACATGATTTCTGGTGTTCCTAGTGCCATTTACTGAGGAACCTGTCCTTTCCTAGTCTCTATTTTTTTTTCAATTATTTGAAATAATTCATTGCATACTGCAGGTAATATGTACATAAGAGATATTATTTCTGCCATTCTATAATCAAATAATATAATAATTCATTTAATCATTTTAAGACCAGTTGCTTTTGAAGCCATAGCATATATAGCAATAGTCAGGAAATGTAAAAATGTTATGCGATGAAATAAATTTCAATTTTAGATCAAATGTCTTGGATATAACCATGATTACAACATACATTAGTGTTCAGATGGTGTTACTATCAAAATATGTCATCTTTTTCATGATGAAAGCTCACCATTATTAACTGTTGGCAGCTGATATATATACAATGTGATTCTTACCATATCAAGAGCAGAGTATGCATCACTACGTCTGATTTATCTGTATAATGAGACTAGCCATCCATTTTAGCCTGAATAACTTCATCTTAAAGCAAGTTGCATTTAGCATTTCCAGGAGCCAGCCAGTCTTTCTTCTTACTGCCCTTGTTTGTAAACACATGGACTTACTTCTGACTCATGTCACTACCAGGTGGGGCTTTGGCTGCAATGACTTTCTACTGTGCTTTCTCATCAGGAACTGCAATGCCTCCAGCTTTGTGAGTTTGCTCAGGGTTAATTACTAGGAGTCCTTATGTTTCCCTATAAATTTTGAGGGTTTTTTTTATTTATGTGCTAACATCCCTTCTTCCTTAGGTTCAGGGAACATAGTGAGAGAGGTGGCAGAAGATTGTAAGAGCCAGAGGTAATAGATGACTACAAGAAAAGCGTTTTTCTAGACACGGCAGAACAATTGTACATATGGACCCTCAGCTGTAGTGACAGCATGTTCAAGACCTACATAAACTCAAGCCAGACAAAAATCTCAGCATGAGGAGAGGATGTGACCGTCTCCTACTGATTGATATATATATAATTTTGAGGTTTTTTATTTAAAATAAATAAATATAAAAATTCGTATTTTAATACAAATTGCATTTGATCTGTAGAAAGCATTGGGTAATATGCACATTCTTAATAATATCCATTCTTCTCATTCATGAATGAGAAGAATGAGCTCTTTGTAATATCCTCTTTAACTTCTTTCATAAATGTTAATTTCCATCTGTAGAAGCATCCTATTCCTAGGTTAACTTTATTTTTAGAAACATTTTCGTAACTATTAAGATTGTTCTATTAATTTCCATTTTAATAAATGTATCATGTATTTATCAAAAAGCTACTGAATTTTATGTTGATTTTCTGTCTTGCAACCTCAGTGAATATGGTGGTTTGAGTGGAAATAATCCCCCAAGGTTCATATGTTTGAAAGCTTGGATCCTAGTTAGCAGAATAATTTGGGAAAGATTAGCTATGTGGTCTAACCGAAGTGTGTATAGCTGTATTGAAGGAAATGTGTCACTGGGGTAGGCTTTGATGTTTCAAAAGCCCATGGAATGACCATGTCAGGTCCAGGTTCATGTTTGTCTTCTCTCTCTTCCTCCCCACCTCCCTCAAACTTAAGGATCAGATGTGAGCTCTCGGCTTCCCCTTCTTTGAGGAGAAGGGAAGGGGTAAGGAGAAAGGATTTGTAAGGGCAGGACTGGAGGAGAGGAGGGAGGAGACTTCGACCAGGATGTAAAGTGAATAAAAAAACAGTTGAAAAAAAGTACAGTTTGAGGGGGAGAGAGAGAGAGAGAGAGAGAGAGAGAAGAGAGAGAGGGAGAGGGAGAGGGAGGGAGAGGGAGAGGGGAGAGGAGGGAGAGGGAGAGAGAGGTGAAAGAGAGAGTGGAGGATGGAGGGGAGAGGGAGGGAGAGGGAGAGGGAGAGCGAGAGGAGAGAATGAAATGTAATGTTGGAGCTAAGTCCTGTGCTTAAGGAGAGAGATGCTAAAAGAAAAGTTATGCTGAATGGAGCAACGAGTGTCCTCAGGGCAAGACCCCACCATCTAATCCTGCAAACTGAGAAAGAAGAAGGCCTTCACTTACAAAGAATCAACAAGTCAAGGTTTACTTAAATGCAATCCCAGGAAGGGGACAGATTCCATCCCAAACAAGCAGAACTTGGCAGATCCAGCCATGTGGTCATTTTGGACTTAAGAGTCAGAAGGACACAGGAAAGGGGTTGTAGAATCTTCCTCTACAGTGAGGGAAAGAAAACTGAAGCCAGGCTGGCGGTAGGGAAGTCCCTGCATGGCCAGTGGCCATTGTGTGAAGCTGTAAGGGTGAAGCCTGAATTGTTGGATACCCCAAGATATTGGAGATGCCAGAGGTGTGAGATGCCTACTGTGGAGAGTTACAGACAGGGTGTGGAATCATTCCAAAGGAGAAAAGTATGTTACATTCAGCCAAGCTGGATGGACTGGGATATTGGGCGAGTCATCTAAGACAGAGTTTGGAGTTTACCCTGCTTGGTTTTGGTCTTGCTATAGACCAGTATTTCCTCACTATACTCCCTTTCCTGTTTTCTGTAATGGTAATGTATATTCTGTACCATTGTGTGTTGGAAGGATGTAGTTTGAAACACTGCCAAGTTTGATCTTTAATAATAATAATAATGATAATAATAATAATAAGGCCCTCCCATCTGGTGTGTTTCCCCATGTACCTCATTGGCAGAACTTCCCAGGGCATCAGATCCATGTTGGATGCTGGGTTCACAAGACTTTGGTGCCACCAGCTATGGGTGGATGAGAAGTCCAAGCATAGACTGGGAAGGCCAGAGAGAGGCAGAATGTCTGTGGGACTCAGTGTTGTCTGGTTCAAATCTGACATGATTTGGGGCTAGGCAATTGAAAGTTCTTAGTTCTCACCTTTCAAGCAATGTGCATTCCCACAGGCAGACCAGACAGGCCCAGCATCAAGTGCCTGGTCTGGTTTGCAAAGATAGAGAGGAGAACACAGTACACCTGTCTGGAAATGTTAATCAGCTACTGAGAGACTGAGCGTCTCACCTGACAGTTTGAATATGAAGGGTCCCCTAAAGGTTTGTGTGTTGGAAGCTTAGTTCTCAGCTGGCAATTTTAATCATTGAGGGGTAATGGGACCATAAAGATGCTGACCGCACCAAAGGATCAATACTTTGATGCAATCGTAATTTATTGGCATTACTGGGGGGAGGCTGCAAATAAGGTGTGGGACCTCATTGGAAAAAGTAGGTGAGTGTAGACATGACCTAGAAATACATATCTTGCCTTCTTCCTTTCTCTCTGTTTCTGACTGCCATGAGGTGAGGAGTCTTGCCACATGCTTCCATTACCATTGTATTCTGCCTCATCTCAAGCTCAAAGCAATGCATCCAACCATCCTTGAAGCCACAAGCCAAAAGAAGTCCTTTCCTCTTTCAAATTATTTCTTTTACACATTTATCACAATGACAAAAATAGGAATACCCTGGCCTCTGTACTTTGGCTCATAGCCATAATAGCCACTTCCTAAAGGACTGCACCTGTTCTAGCTCCTGCTACATACACAGACAGACAGAAAGACACCCAGATAAACAGACATATATAGACACAAAAACAGACATATAACTCACACAGACATACTCAGACATGCAGACAACACAGAGAGACATACACGAATACATGGATATGGAGACAACACAGAGACAAGCACACACACCCCAACAAACAGAAACATACAGACATGCAGATACACAAAGACAGATACACAGAAATAGATATACCCACACTCACGCACAATGACATATAGATATACAGACATGCAGACACACAATGGATAGGTGTACACAGATATGTAGACACAGAGAAATGCACAGAGACAAACATGCACAGACACAGACCTCTCAGAACAACATTCTGTTTAGTTTGGCTGGAATGTGATGAACCCTACCAACTCCTGCCAAGTTCTTCTTGGGTCATCTTCTAATCAGGTGACAGCAGATCAGATGGGTGATGGACTACCCCCACTTGCTTCTGGTCTGGAATCTCTCAGCCCACACCCCTATCCCAGATACAGTTGAAGCAACCACATCCTGCTCCACAGGCAGCCTTTGGTGCCAAATAGATGTTTAACTATGCCAATGCCTCTCTGGGGAAGGCTCCCACGGTGCCTGTGATTAAGCAGCAGCTTCCAGGGGCATGATTTCCTCCTCTGCTAATAACTCTGTGGCTCTGCAGGCTCTGCAGAGACAAGAGCCACCTGAGTCTGAACAGGCCTGGGGCCCAAGCTCCTAAGTATCACAGGCCCTGGAAGCTCGGGCAGGAGCCCTGATTGCCTTTGGGCCTTCTTCCCAGAATCCTAAATAAAACAATAGACTCTGATCAGCGGGGTAGGCCTGGACTCAGAAGGGAGTGACCAGTGCCGAAGCCTTGGCAGAGGACGGTTGGCACACAAATGTGAAGGCTGAAATTGAGAAAGCTTAGGCAGAGCTTATAGGTCAGTGAAGCCAGAGCACTCCAGAAGGTATCAGAGTCTAATGAACATTTCAGGTATTGTGGGCATAATGCTTTTGTACACTGTGTAAAGATTGTCCTTGTGTCATTCAAATGCTGATTTCTCTGCCCTCTTGTCAGGTTTCAATCTGGACACTGCATTGTAATACCTATGTCAAGAATCTCCTGTCTCAAGTTTGAGTAAACAATTCTTACCATTTATCCTCTGCCTTGTCAATAAACGCTGATCACCCAATAACTGGGCAGAAGAGAGAATAGGGTGGGACTTCCACCAGCTCAGGGAAGGAGAGAGGAGGGGAGATTCAGATTAGCCATGAGGAGGAAGGAGAAAAGAGTTCCTAAGAGTTTAATAGCCATGGAAGGCCTAATTGCAAGTTTTCCTGGAATCATGGCTGGAAGGTAGCGAGATTATTTTAGGATATTAAGATAGACTGCCTCTCATACTGAGATGAATCCTTAAAATAAATCTTTTTTTTTATTATTTTTTATATTTTTTATATATTTTTATATATTTTTTTAGTTCCCAGGATAAAAAAATACAGCTGCTGTACTAAGTTACTACATATATTTACATTAAAAATAATTCATTTTACAGAGTATTCTTCAAAATTGTGATTTGTAATACCTGTGGCCACAGAAGATCCAGTGGTCTCAGGAATGAGAGACAAGGATGGGCCTGGTAGACACACCAGATGGATCTTCAGTCAGTACCATTCTGCCAGGCCAGCAGACCTGGCAGTTATACACGTCTTACTGAATCAAGAAACTTCTTAAAGACTAAACAGACCAGCTTGAGTGGGATTTCTTTCTCCTTACAAAACAAGATGGAGTCTTTTCTGACTCCAATACACTCTGATTCTGACTCACACCTACCTATCCAGTGTGGCCTAGGTAAAGCTCAGTCCTCCAAGGTGCCTTGGTTAGGGCACGCCACTCTTATGGCTGCCCCTGACCTCAGGTGACTAGGGACATACATCATGGAATCCTCCAGCAGGTAAGATGCTTTGCACAGAGGTGATGGCCAAAGTAAACACCAAAATAAGACCTTCAGAGATCTCAGTTCACCACCATGCTAGCTCTCTGGTTACCTACTCTGACTGAAGCCCCACAGTCTCGAGGAAGTTCAGAGTTGGTGGGAGATACGAAGCCATAGGTCTTCAAATTGGTGGGAATGTGTGGCAAACTGAGACATGTCATAAGAGCAAGAGAACTGCCCCTGCCCATCACCAGCTGCAGCACTAGAGAGAGGGCCTTGTACCTCTCCTAGGAAGCACAATGGAGCTGGCCCTGCTGGCCTGGGCATGAGTGAGCTGGCCCTGAAGGCATGAGAGCAGGAGAATTAGCTCTGTCCTTTTGCTGGCTGCACCATTGGGTGAACTTGCCAGGGCAATCCTGGAGAGCTCACCCTGGTGGTGTGGGCACCGGAGAGCTGGTGAGTGACCAGCTCAGCTACCACCCAGGCCTAGATCTAGGGCTTTGAGTTGGCCAATCCCAACTTGTACCCTATCTTTGAATTGCTGGAGCGTGTGAGCTGGTCCTGCAGATCCAAAGCAGAAGGATCTCCACGACACAGGGGAACAAGAGGATGTCAGAGAGGAGTCCCGATAAGAATCAGTATTGATAGTGTAGCAGAAGTCAGAGGGCTTGAGCCAGACCAATGTCTCATTGCAGTGAACATTTGTGAATAAAGATATGTGAACAAAAGGATATACTGTGGGACACACTGTGACATACTATGGTTTCTACAGTGAGTTTTTTTTCTTTTGGGGGGTGCAAGAACAGAGGGCAGATACAAAGGGATGGGGAGATGAGTGTGATTGTGCTACATTATGTAAAATTCACAAAGAATCAATAAAAAGTTAAAAAGGAAGGAAGGAAGGAAGGAAGGAAAGGAAGGAGGAAGGAAGGAAGGAAGGAAGGAAGGAACTGAGACACATGTCCCATAACATCCAAATTCATCTGTCCTGGAGGCATCATGGCTCAGATAAAAGAAACCCACAGACCCAGCAGGTAGTAAACAGCACAGACGTTCCCCTGGAGGCTGGAGGCGGAGGTCAGTGCTTGCTATCCTTAGGTGTCTTCCTGTGGTGAAGAGTCTGGCAGCTCCCTGTAACTTGCTGCAATCCTGAATGGTACTTCTTTCATCACAGGCCCAACCTCAGAGGTCATCACCTCCCAAAGGCACCACTCCCAGATGCCATTCCTGGGAGTTAGGTGAGTTTGAGGGATCACTGTAACAGGAAGAGGGGACAGCCAGCCCTGTTCTCTATCTGTACTCTGTGGGAAAGAAATCCTAAGTGTGAACTGCAACCAAAGCAGCAAGTGGAATGCCAGATCCGATGCAGTGACCCCCAGAGCTAGCCACATTCACACTCTGCTTGTCTCCAACATAAACAGCCATGTTAACATCACTTATTATCAATAGGCCATTTAGCACTTAAGAGCACCAGCCCCTAATCTTGTGCAAAGCCAATATACTGTTGTGGAGTTGATCCATGTAAAAGAACACACTTCATGTCCACGGGAGGAAAAACTAACATTCCTCAAAGCACACACACGTGCACACATGGCACACACACACACATGCACACACACATATGCGCGATAAATAAATAAAAATATAATCTGAAACAGAAAATTGTTCTATGGGGACAAAGGCGAGGACAGAGTAAAGAGGATACCCAAGAAACTCCTTTACAAAACCATGAGGTTCAAAGGGCATGCTGTCATAGGCATGAGTAGATCTGAGTCAGGCCTCCATGTCCCTTGTAGTCAGGGCTGGATTAGGCCTATCTGCAACCTCACACACGCGCACACATATCACTGGGCTGTGACCACACGGCCCATGGGCAGTCATACAGACAGGATCCGTCTGGGGAGAGATGGGTCTTTCAGGAATACAGCTGGGGTTCTTGACCACAGATACCATCTGACATTGGCACTTCCATGGCTAAGCACCAAGATTAGAGCAGACACTTTACCAGAACAGTGGCTTCTGTCAGAATCCCAGAAAGGTCTTGGTTCACTCTAGCTGAGATCTAAGTACTTTACCACAAAAAGTGTATTCAAGAAACCCAGGAATGGCCATGGAATGGGACCCTCTGTCATCCTGACATGCTCTTTCCACATAAAAAGGAAGAATAGATTTATCTGAGCAGGCATTGCTACCGCCATACCATCCATGAGCAAACCAAGACACAGAACTACTGAGCGGCACTCCTCAGACCATGCCCAGGCCTAGGTGTTGACCATGGGTCTGCCTGAATCTTGGCCATAACCTTTGAAAGAAAGAAAGAAAGAAAGAAAGAAAGAAAGAAAGAAAGAAAGAAAGGAAAGAAAGAAAGAAAGAAAGGAAAGGAAGGAAACAAAGAAAAAAGAAAGCATATCTTTTATAAATAATTTTGTGGGGGTGGGGGATGCACCGGCATGGTAAAGCTCTGTTCAAGTGTTAGTTCCCAGGGAAGCAAGAACAGAAAGTCAGAGAGGGGGTCATGGTGACTAGGATCTTTCTTGGCCCCTAGGCCATTTGTGTAAGCTACTGGCTGACCTGACTCCCAGCTCTAGGACACAGCACAGCACCACAACCTCTAAGTCAGTGGCCTAAGTTAAAGACGAGTCTGGGTTTTGAACTTCTGCCATCAAAGAAGTCTAAAGGAAAAAGATCTTTCATCTCCATCAGTTTTCTCTAGCGGGAGGCAGGTGTAAGAACGCCCTTTCCTTAGGAAGTTGGCTGTGGCCCTCTGTTTCAGCTCCCTATACTCTGAGTTTCTGTCCGTGCATGGAGACAATCAGAAGTCAGGGAAATCTCATGGTTCCCAGAGTACAGGACAGCTGACACCCCATCTGCCTGTGGTTAAATGGTCTGTACTGTCTACCAGATGGTACATCTAGCAGACAGCTAGAGAATTCCTCTACTCCACACCTCATCACTGTGACCAATAAGCCTGACAAGGCTAAATGCAGTAACATTTCTACACTTCGCACAAAATCTATTAGCTATTACACAGACCACATTTATTTTGGGAAAGCTTTTCATTGTTACCACCGTAAAATGTCAAAGCTAAAGCCTGGCAGGACTATATGGGCCTCTAGCTCTTGCTCATTAACAGGCATGGAGACTTCTGTCACACAAGGGCCTTCACAAGCAAGTCCTCAGTGAGCCCACAAGTTAATTAGAGAGAGGAAGTATATACCCCTGAGGAGACAGAGGTTGACCAGGACGTGTGGGAGCCTTGTGCTTAAAAAGAAACAGACAGTAAGAACAGAAACTTTGGGAGAGGCTCTGCAGAGGTGAGAGGTGAAACCTACCCCATGGGTAAGGTCCCCAGAGTAAAAACAGCTGAGGTAGGCCAGTCTCCCAGCTCCCTACCATTGTTCATCTGTGCCATGCAAGTGTATGGGACTGAGATGAATAATCTTGGTTGTCAACTTAATCTAGAACCAACAAAAATGCAAGTATCCAGGAACTCCTCTGAGGGATTGGAGGGACTTTCTTGTTCAGATTATTAGAAATGTGGAAGCCCCCCTCATGTGGAAAGCATACACAATGGGGAAACTCTTGCTGTTTGCCTGCTTTCCTTCACTCTTGCTGACAAGCTCATCTATCCTGTAGCTGCATTGTCCCTTTACTGGTTTTAGAAACAGCCTCTTTAGATTTCCAACATAGTCTACTTGGGAAAGACTAGGAGGTGTGGTTTCATTGGAGAAGGTGTGTCATTGAGAGTGGGATTTGGAGTTTCAAAAGCTCACGTGATCCTCTCTCTGCCTTGTGGTTGTGGATCAAGATATGAACTCTCAGCTGGGCCTCTACTCTGCCATTATAGAGTCTAATCCTCTGAACCCCTAAGCCAAATTAAATGCTGTCTTTTATAAGTTATTTTTACCATGGTGTTTTATCACATCAATAGAAAACGTTACTCAAATGTGCAACGCATGCACAACACTGCACATACACATGCACACATGCACATACACATGCACACATGCACATACTCATGTACACGTGCACATGCTTGTGCACACACAGGGAGAGAGAGACAGACAGACAGAGAGGGAGAGAGAGAGAATGAGGCAGATAAAGAATAAGACACACAGTGAGAATGAGACAGAGAGAGCGCGAATGAGAGAGAGAGCGTTCTGTTCCTTTAGAGAACAAACCCTCATTAACACAGGGACAGAGTTAATCATCAACCCAACCTGCAACTCTGCAACTCTAGTGTGGAAGAAAAAACAGCAGACAGTCCTAAGCACACATGTACAGGGAGGGACAGGGCTTTCTCCATGAAAAGCCAGTGTTTCATCCACACAACTCATAGAGGGGACAGCCAGGAAAAGCCAGCCTCTGGCACAGACTCTTTTCTAGAGCTATCTGGAGGAACACAGCTCTTCAAATGCTGGGGCTAGAACTCCAGAGTTCACAGAGGCTGAGACAAGAGCTCTACCAGTGGACAAGGCCAGCTCACAGGCTTTCTCTAAAGGAACATATCTTGAACTGCCAAGATTCAGGTGTGGCTGGGTGTGGCTGGGCCGTCCATATCCCTGACTCATTCTTCTGATTTATGATAAGGAATGTGAGAGTCTCGGGTGGATTCTTTCTAAGATCTTCTCACCTGTATCCTTCAGCAGCAGACATGCTCTGCTGGCCTCTGGTCCTGGTTCTCCTACCTCAAACCGTAGTATATCCCAAGTGTTTCCACCTACACTCCGTAATATTTATATTGTTATTAATTTTTTTGCAGTGCTGGTATTTCCAGCTGCTCAGCCAGGTATTAGGGCATTGCTAAAACCAGAAACCAGGAATGGAGAAAACACAGGAATCGGAGAAGTATAACGCCAGAGATTTCAGACCCAATGTAACCCTTAGAAAGAACACTCTAGTTTCACCACACTGTGGGGTTCTAGGCTATGAGTTAGGAATCTCTTACTTCATGTCTATGAGCAATCTACCAACTGGCAGCCAGTAAATGCAGAGTGAGGTAAGTCATGCACTCTTTCTGCCTCCCTAACCCACAAAAATCAACACACTTGTCTACCCCCTCCCAAATCCACTCAACATTTTCCTTATAAACCTCTCATTCATGAATTTCTCACTTCAGCGTTCCTCATAGTGAAATGAAACATCCACAAAGGCTAGACTCAATGATAATGTGAGTTCCCCGAACCAGCATCAGGACCAGGATTCACAACAGTTTCCCACGAGCAGCCAGTGCTCAAACATGGTCTGTGCCTCCACTGAGGAAGGTTGTGATTTCTCACCATCCCATGGTCTTGGTGGATCATGTGGGATGCTAGTGTGTTGATGATGTTCTACTTCTTGTCAGAGCATCTGATGAAAAGCATCTCTAGGGTCGCAGAAGAGTCAGCCTCAGAGATGCTGCTCTGTTCCTTGTCCAGAATTCTTAAAAGCAAAGTGATTACCTCGGTGAAAAATGTCAGCCTCTCATGCCACAGTCTTTCACCAGACTTTTCTTTTTTTTATTTTTTTTTTTATTTTCAGCAAATCAAAAAAAAATTTAAAAAGCATTCAAACAGAATAAAATGAAAATAAACAAACAAGCAAAATACCAAGGGTCAGATATACTTATACAAGAATTCTATAGGGCCTTCAAACAAGCAACACTTTTTGAGTTATGTTTAAAAAAATTCAGAACCACAATAAGCTCCTTCACAAAGCAAATAATATTGAAATAGTGAAATCAAGTGTAGACCCAACAAAAATATATAAGTTATAGTCTAATATCCCTCATGAAATATACATACAAAAATTCTCATTGAAGTAGTTGCAAACTGAATACAAGAGATATAAAAAAAAATAATATTCCATGAATAACTGAACAACTGTTTTTTTTTTTTTTTTTTTAGAAGACCATACTCCATATACAGGCTGCATGTTTTGGGATAGCCCCCACTCCAGATGTTTGAGACCTACATGAAAACCAAGCTGCACATTTTCAACAAATGGTGCTGGTCCAACTGGAGGTCAACTTGTAGAAGAATGCAAATTGATCCATACTTATCTCCTTGTACAAAGCTCAATTCCAAGTGGATCAAGGACCTCCACATAAAACCAGCTACACTGAAACTAATAGAAGAGAAAATAGGGAAAAGCCTTGATCATATGGGCACAGGGAAAAGTTCCTGAACAGAACACCAATGGCGTATGCTCTAAGATCAAGAATTGACAAATGGGATCTCATAAAACTGCAAAGCTTCTGTAAAGCAAAGGATACGGTCAACAGGACAAAGCGGGAACCAACAGACTGGGAAAAGATTTTCACCAACCTTACATCTGATAGAGGCTAATATCCAAGGTATACAAAGAACTGAAGAAACTAGATTCCAGACCATCAAATAACCTATTAAAAAATGGGGTAGAGAGTTGAACAAAGAACTCACCAGACTTTTCTCACACAGCCAGACTGAGAACTTCCCAAACCAAGATTAGTGCACATGACATAAGTCCTCTAACACCAAGTGAGTTAACTTGGTCACCAACGCAGACACTGAGAGAACATTAGAATAGAAATGTTCTCGTGATCGTCTGAAGGCAGGAAAAGACTCAGGAGGGGAGATTCTAGGAGAAGTCTGCCCATCATGTCTGCCCACAGTGCCTGAAGGCCCCAATCCATACTGATATTTGGTTCATTTACAGAAAACATGTTTTTCTATGGAGCTGATTGTAAGGACCCGGTCCGTTCGGGTCAGTCAACAGGGTCTCCCAACGCAGGAGTGAGGATACATGCTTCCAATTCCGGCAGTGTCCTTCACTGTATCCCGCTTACTGGAGCCCAATGTTGAGGCACCACTTTGTACCTGCCTGGAGCTGCTCCAGGTTTGGGGGCCACTATATCCCAGCCTGAGCTGTGCTTTGGCCTGCGGGTCAGGGTCTAGCAAGAGAGAGATGGGGAGTGGAAGGGCAAGAGATGAAGAACGGAGACAAGACAGAGTCTGTTCAAGACTTGTTCCTCATTCCCTTATCCCCTATTGAAAGGAAATCATGGATATATATGAGCATAAGCAGGGGGACACAGCTGAAGACACTTTACCACGTGCACCTTGCAGCTGAGGGCACCAAACAACAAAACAAGATATGGGAGAAAAACATGATGTTTATCAGAGTGTGCTCAGCTGTTGTAGGCTGTTGAAAACAAGTCTCTTGTCAAGGTATATGGCTTGAGATGGCTGCAAAGATGCTAGCCGCTTTCTGCCAGAAGTTGGCTCCCAACAGCTGATTATCTGGTTCATGGGAAGTGGTACTGCTATTTCATGGTAAGAAGAAAGGGATATGTCAAAGTTCTGGTTTCCTCTCAGCAGATGCCTGGTGCTGGTGTGGATAGGAGCAACCATGACACTAAATGAAATCTCTATGGATGCAAATATCCTCCTGATGTTCACTCTTAAGTCTCTGTACACAGCATAGCTAAAGGGAGTGACACAGGAAGCCAGCAGAGCTCTGAGTCAACTTGTCTGTAGAAGTAAACAACCACTAGAGCAGGGTAGATTTTAGACCATGGACACAGAGACACATGTAAGGCGGGGAACTGCAGGCTGCAACAATCAACCATCACTCTCCATGGACTACTCCAGTCACAGATTCTGCTCAGGAAACTTCAGACAACTCACTGCAGTCATCCTTGGACTCAGTGCACTCCAATCCTGTCTGCTGTCAATGTTGCCATCTCAATGTCACCTAAATTCTTGCCTCAACATCGCCATGATTGGTTTGTAAATCAATACCTGTTGCTGACTTTGCACTTGCTTGTGGCTCCTGTTGCTCTTCTGCTTGCTTGTTTGCTTGCTTGCTTTGCTTGCTTGCTTGTTAGTTTTGCTTGCTTTGCTGCTGCTTGCTTGCTTGCATGATAGTTGCTTGTGCTGCTTTGCTAGTTTGTTGCTGCTAGCTTGCTTGCTTGCATGATAGCTTGCTTGCTTGCTTTCTTGTAGTTTGCTGTTGCTAGTTGCTTCTTGCTTGCTTGCTTGCTTGCTTGGCTTGCTTGCTTGCTAGTTTGCTTGCTGGATGATTCTTTCTTCTGTCTTGCTTGTTTGCTTGCTTGCTTGCTTGCTAGGTGGTGGCTTGCTTGCTTGCTTTTCTTGCTTGCTGCTTGCTTGCTTGCTTGCTTGCTTGTTAGTTTGCTTGCTTGCTAGTTTGTTTTCTTCCTGGCTTGCTTGCTTGCTTGCTTGCTTGCTTGCTTGCTTGCTTGCTTGCTTGCTTGCTGTAGTTTGCTTGCTAGTTTGCTTGCTAGTTTGCTTGCTATTTGCTTGCTGGCTTGCTTGCTTGTTTGCTTGCTTGCTGCTTGCTTGCTTGCTTGCTTTTAACTTTTGTGAACTCTTCATCCTCTTCCAACTTTCTGTAACCTGGATGTAACTTAAGTATGACTTGACTGTTAAGACACCAATGACTGAGATTGAAGGAGCAAAGAATGTATAATTGTCCCAAGAGACTCCAGGAGTTCTTGGTTTAAAGACACTGATGAAGCTTGTAAACCTCCTAACCTGACAGATTCTGACACTGTGGAAAGACAAGTGTGCCGCTCTGTATTATTGGCATAGCATATTCATGACACTGTCTGCTGTTGAAGGATCCCTCCAGGTACTTGGCCCTAATCCTTATCGGAAATGCATTCCAGGACTGGTAACCCTTCCAAGGAACGATGACCCCACACGCACATCGTTCCCTGTCTCTTCTGCTGTATCTTTGATCTGCAGCTCTTCACTAACATACTGTAAATTTTCTAACACCCATCCAGATCCGCCAGTGCTGCCTACGGAAAGGGTCATCAAATCCCAAAGTTCTATCCCAAAACTACCAGTCATAGAGTTCTATCCGGGGAACCTCAGCATTAAAATTGCTTTATGTTTTGTTTTCCAGCAGTAAATGACTACACTGATATAGAGACGCCAGTTTCTAAACAAAGACTAGTGTACAATATAGACCACTATAATGCTGCCCGCATAGCTATGAGACTTGAGAAGTGCATTTCTATTTTCTGAATGATTTATACCGTATCCTAAACCAAATAAGTAAGTCTCATTCTCTGACATTTTCTGAGTCAAAGGGTGAGTTAAGACATTCTTAGAATCATAATCCAAACTTAAACAGATGTTAGTGTGATGGACATCAGAGGCACTTGTTGCGAGCTGGTGCAGAAACATATCTCCACACAGTCTAACTCTCACAGAAACACTCAAGGGACCGTTGTCCTCAGGCATCATGCACTGGAGTGGTTCATGCTGTTGACAGTCAACACCCATGCTACTCTTACCATTTTGGACCAAGCCAAACTTCAAGTGGATAAAATGAGATCCTGCCTTGGAATCCAGAAATACCTATGTTGGGCGCCAACAAAGGCTACAGCAGTTTCTAGACATTCAACACAGTTGATCAGTTCCATCATGAGAGTACTTACGGAATCATCTTTAAAAATCTTTATAATCATCTTTAAAAAATAAATACTAGGACTCAGGAGATGTTAAAGTACTCTTGTAGAAGCATATGGACCTAAGTTAAGATTTCCAGAACCCACATAAAAAGCTGGGCATGATGGCACACACCTATGACCTCAGTACCGGCGAGGCAGACACAGGGGTTCCCAAGGCTTGCGGCCAGCCAGTCTAGCCAAATCAGTGGGTTCCAGGTTCAGTGAGAGATGCTGTCTCAGAAACTAGGGTGGAGAAATGATTGAGGAAGACACCTATTTTAAATATAGCTCCATAAGCACTCATACACATACATACATGGGTGGGGTAAGGGAGAGAGAGAAAGGGAAGACAGAGACAGACAGACAGACAGAAATATATACAAATGTCAACTCCAACTCCAGAAGAACCAACAGAGCCCCATACCACACACATTTTAGAGTCTCTCTTTGAAGACCCACTGACCACCAACCCAGAGTCATGTGAACTTCAGAGCCCCTGTTTGGCCAGTACTATACCAAGTCATCTCACAAGCCTCATTCTTGACCCACTATGGTTTGATTTATTTTGTGTTCCTGGCCCTTTAAAGAAATTGACCCTATGTCCTTCAGTGAGCCCACAAAGTATCAAAAAATAAAAGCTACGACCCCTTGATACAGAAGCTGCTCACACATTAAGGACACTGGCCTAAAGACCCTTCCCCAGCATTTGAAGCCTGTGCTTGATAGTTTGTGTCTCTGCAGAAGTTACTAAGAATAGACATGATACCTCCCCACAGTACACTCAGCTATGAAGCCAGCCTGTGCCTTGCTCAAAGCTCCTCTACTGGTGTAAGGCCATGGTTTTCAGCCTTCACCTTGCCTTGAATAAGTGACTCTATTTTTACAAGCAGCTTTGACTTATTTAGAATGCAAACACAGAGACAAGTGGATATGCACCTCACTGTGTACACAGACACATCTACCTTCCAGCACCACCCACAAGGTACTATCATATAAACTCATCAAAGTAGATTGGGACCCTGCGATCACATGGATATCTTTAAACCACCAAGGGGAAAAAAAAAAAGAGGTCCAAAATTTTATGAACACTCAGATCAAAGAAGGGTAAAACTCCTGGAAAACAGAAAACACCTAATACTGTGAAGGTAACAATCCCCAAGCTGCCATCTGATTACCTGTATATGCACATGTGTGGATGTACACACACACATACAAGCATCAGGAAACCAACAGGCAGAGAACTCGAAACTATTCTAAGGGCTTTCACTTGGCTTGATCCTCAGTGCTTGATACAGTCTGATCAAATTCTCATCCAATGTGTGACTCCATTCATCTCTCTGGACTCAGTACTACATCTTGTCTCTGCTACTCTGCCCTGAGGATCACCTCAAATTTATGACTCTGTACTAGGGCTCTGCAAGGCATCTTCAAAAGGGTTGCTTACCTGCCCTGCCCCAGACCATCATATCTCAATCAGCCTTCCTCCTCTGTCCGAGTGAAGTCTACAGACTCATCATATCTCAATCAGCCTTCCTCCTCTGCCCAAGTGAAGTCTACAGACTCATCATATCTCAATCACCCTTCCTCCTCTGTCCGAGTGAAGTCTACAGACTCATCATATCTCAATCAGCCTTCCTCCTCTCCCGAGTGAAGTCTACAGACTCATCATATCTCAATCAGCCTTCCTCCTCTGCCCAAGTGAAGCCTCTGGACTCTCTGAACTCTGCTGAGGCTTCTCTAACCCTTTGTGGTCATCATCGTTCTCTCTCTCTCTCTCTCTCTCTCTCTCTCTCTCTCCCCCTCCTGCCCCCCCCTCTCACATACATACATTCATTGCACAATGTATCATATATGGTCTGAGAGTTAAGACTGGAATTGAAGTACACTCACAAGTACACACGCCCACGCAGAAACAAACATACGCACAAAATTAAAATAAACTTTTAAAATAGACCTGAAGAGATGATGTCTCCATGGTTAAGAGCGCATACTGCTTATTCTTGCAGAGGACCTGAGTTTAGTTCCCATCAACCAAGCCATAACTACCTGTCACTCCAGTTGCAGGGACCTAACACCTGCTTCTGGTCTCCATGGGTACGAGCACTCACATGTACACATGCAGGCACACAGACACACATAGAACATGGTTGAAAATAAAACACAATTTTTAAAAAAAAAGATTGGAATAAAAGAACCCGTGCTTTCCAAGAGCCGGCTATTATGGGAAAGTGGAAATAGTCGGCAAATTACAGCCAATATAAAATAAGAAATTTTTGAGTTTATTTTGATTCAATAAATTCTGACAATGTGGAAAAAGACAAACACGGCCAGCTTCTGACATAGTTTATCATCAGTCATATCTGATATGGTAGCCAAAGCTGAAGTTCTGTTAGGAGCCTGCAGTGGGCTATTCTCACAAAGGTAGACAACCCACACTTGCTCAAACTCATGGTTCTCTCCAGCTTATGACAAGATGTACAAGGTGAAGGGTCAGCTTAACTCAGCTCCGGGCAAGAAAATCACAGGCTGGTGATACTAACATAGAGGAGGGGACTTAGTGGCACATTCTTTCTGGCTCTGCTCCGACACATACACCAGGCAGGAACAAAACTCCGCCAACTAGACCCACAACCAGTAACAACGGGGTTGAATGCCCCTTTCCACCTAATGCTTCTTTGAATGCAGGCTCTATGGGGCATCCAAATAGATGCTCAGAGGGAAAGTGGTCTAGAGGATCTGGTCAGTTCGGTTCAGCTTCCTGAAGCTACTCTCCTGTTTACTCCCCGAGTTTCTTGAGCTTCACTGGAAGGTTAAATTCTACACCTCGCTCTATCGTGTCCTGTGTTTTACTGAATTTCTCTCCAAGAAGCAATGTCTTATTTCAGAGAACACTGCGACACAACCATGGTATACACTTCACTCAAGCTGGGTGAGCGCCGACCACTGAGAGCCCACATTACCAACAGCATCCCCTAAGTGCTTACTCTGCTTCAGAGATCCTTACCCATAGCTCGCCAGCTTCCTCATGGGTCAGTTCTCACAGTCCATCCCACACAATATGGGGCACTGAGGGCTTCTCTCTACCTGCTCAGTGCTCAGCTCTCTCATGTGAGAACCACTGGCTTATTCAGAAGAAGTGGTTGTTTGCAGGAGCAGACCTTCTTCCCTTTCAGGTTACAAAATGACCCACCATGCCTTCTATGAGTATACCTTCCCCTCTCTTGTTCATTTATTTTTCTTGGGAAAGCAGCACTTCTTCATGTTCTGAAAGAAGACTAGCGCATGGAATGTGACAGCAGTGTGCCTGTGCTGTCCAAGGGGAAGTTTTAGGTCTGCAGTTAAATGTGTCATTTGATATAAGGTTACTTAGAACAATCTGGAACATCCTTTTCCCCTATACTACTTGACTTTAAACTCTATGCATCTGATGTTCTTTCAGAGTTCCTACGATAAACATTTAATCACTGAACAAATGTTTTGCATTATTTAGCAGTGCCGATTTAGAGCACGCATATATCTCTCTTTACCACTTAATGCTGACTGATATTGTCAATTATGTCATTCGCTCATGCTCTAAAAGAGGTTCTCATCTAAATTATTCCCTCAAAAACCTGGTAAGAATAAGAACAGGCATAATATCCATATAAATATCTAAATATTTAGTTTGATTGAATTTCTACTTTCCCAGAATAACAACAAATCAAGACATTCTTCAAGATCTACATCCGTTTTCTCAAAGACACTAAACAGAAATGGCAACCCTGACTTCACTTCACGCTTCTGGTGTTGTCTTGTCCCTTGCCGCTCCAATATTTTTAATAAACAGACTTCTCCTGGCATGTCCTCTGCCCGTATTTGTCAGATAAGCTGTATACAAGGGTTTCCAGTGATGTAATTCATACACTTCTAGTTATCTGGTTTGTGTGCTGTGCCCATCACCAGTGACTGGGAGAGTCAGCTTGGTGTGTTTTTTACACACTAAGGACAGGCAATTGCTTGAGACATAACCAAAAATGGAAAACTAGGAGAACATGGAAAACATGATTTCTGCCAGACTATGCTAAAAATCCACTTTTTACTGAGAAATATAACTTTTTCTACTTAAAAGTGACCTGGTCCATGGCTGGAGAAATGTCTTCGTGCCTGAGTTCAGCCCCTAGTAGCTGTGTGAAAAGCCAGGTGCCATGGTGCTTTCTGTAATCCTTGTGCTGGGGAGGCAAAGCCAAGGGAATTCCTGGGGCTCAGTAGCCAGCACAGCCTAAGTTCACCTAAAGGTGAACCTCAGATCCCAGAGAGAGATCCTGTCTAAAAAACACAATGACAACATCTGAAAAACTGCAATCAAGGTTGACCGCTAGCTTCCATGAACACCTGCATGTGTACATGTGTGTGGAGTGACAGACAGACACACACACACATATAATATATATATATATATATATATACACACATACAATACATATATGTGTATATACATATATACATACATACATATATACACATGCATGCATATATACATACATATACATATATATATACATATACATATATATACATACATATACATATATATACACCTTTGTTTAACATGTTCTAGGCCACAACTTTGAAAATAAGAGCTTACTCTTGATGAATTAGGCCTGAGTCTACCCAGTCCCCACCTCACTGGTCCACCACTGATCCCAGTATGTCACTGACACATCAACCCATATCCTCATTTGTGTCTCTGCTTTGTGAAGACATGACCGTTGACCATATTCAGGTCAGGCTGGCTAGTAGCAACAGAACCACAGACCTTTACAACTGGTGGGGAAGGCAGAAAAGAGGTGAATAGGCACAGCTTGTCCAGATTCCACTACACCCATCCATGAAGTTACCCTGTTCCATAACCCTGAGGGTTCCTGTGAGTTAAGAAAGGAAGGTGGATGCTGATCTCCATCTTTATTGCTTTAAGAGACAGGCTGACTGCAGAAGGAAAGAAACAAGAAGCAGGAACAGAGACCAACCTAGAGCTGTGCTCAGGAATCTGATACCACAGTAGTTCCCCACTGAGCTGTCTCCCTCACTATGCCATCTTCCGTCTGAGGAATGGCCAGCAAGTACTTTTGCCTCCACTGGGGACCCATAGCAAGCACAGCCAGGCTGGGTTACATAATAGAGAATGTGCTGGCCATTTGAGAGGCCATCCATAGAGCACACAAAAATCACTACAGTCTAGACATGTCAAGTATACTTCTAAAACTATTTCAGATTTTGAATTTATCAAATGTATACTGATAAAATGTTTTAAGGAAAATATTTTATCTGCATTAAAATATTTTATCTGCAAAGATAGTATACTTGAGGCTAGAGAGAGGGCTCAGCTGTTAAGAGTACTTGCTACTCTTCCAGAAGACCTAGGTTTGACTTTAACCCCGCCCCCCTCCATGTTGGATAACAACCATCTGTACTCCAGTTCCAGAGAATTGGATACCCTCTTCAGGCTTCTGTGGGAACTTATGTAGAGCCCAGATATACATGCGGGGAAAACATGTGTGCACATTAAAAATAAAAACAGTATACTCTTATATCCTCATCTGCTGTATTTTTAACTCAAGATTATGAGAAATTTGCATAACCATCAAGGAAGCCATATTTCTTATATTAAAGAGCTTCAAGCTGTTGGTGATGTGAAATAGATGCCAAGAGAGACTATCACCTCTCATTATCCTCATCTGGCAGTTCAGTCACGTCTGCATGCTAGCTGGGGACAACTATTTTTAAAATGTACTGCTTTAAAGTATAAATTACTACAATTAATTAAAATGTAACCATAATGTCTTTGCAAAAATCCCGACAGTTAATTCATCCAAAGTCTTGATTCTCTAATGACAACATTCCATTGCATCTGCCCATCGGCCTCCAACATGTGCTGGAAAAACAGAGCTTCCAGAAGTAACGGTTCAGACTTGCTGAGAACTACAGTTTCCAAATCCTAATTTCAGGTAGCATGCAGAATAAGGTGTTTGGCTCATGCATTTGAGGATAAAGTAAGGCCTTCCCATCTTTCTCAGCTTCAGTACAAGCACAGTATGCTAAGATCTCTAGGCTGAGAAGCAAGACAATCATCACTCAGGAGTCCATCCGGTGCTGTACATTACCTCTTATCAGTTTGTTCCCATTACTAATCCCACATGCCACACCATGCTTGCAAATTCCACTTGCAGTCTTATTATTAGACTATACATTTATTTATTTGTTTATGCATTTATGTGTTGGTGTATTTATTTGTTAATGATTGATTGATTGATTGATGGTTGATTGATTGATTGAGACAGGGTATCACTATGTCGCTCTGGCTATCCCAGAACTCACTCTGTAGACCAGGCTGGCTTTGAACTCACAGAGATCCACCTGTCTCTCTGCCTTCTGAGTGCTGGTATTAAAGAAAGTGTCCCAGTATGCCCAGCTAGAATATAGTTTTCATTTCAGTGAAACAGCACAGTGTCTGTAGCCCAATTATCCAACTTAACATTGCCGATTTCACAGATCCAAGAACCAGGAACCATGATAAAACAGGTGTGAACATGACGTAGAGAACATGTGTGCACAAAAAAATAAAATAAAAACAAAAAAAAAAAATAGATGCAGATGCGAGAACAGGGTTAGGAGATTAGAGTGAAGTGGCTGTCGTGGAAATGAAGGGCAAAGAGGCTGGGGGGATGTGGGGGAGACACAGGTGCGAGGAGGAGGCTGGAGTAAGGATGCAGACGTGTGGGTACAGGCATGGAAGCCTGGTGAGGAGCCTGGGTGAGGAGCCTGGGTGAGGAGCCATGATGCAGGTTTGACAACATTGTATTAAGTAGGGATAATGATGCAGATTTGAGACAGCTGAGGCTTGAAAAAGATGCAGATATGAGAATCCAGGTATAAAGAGACAGGGAGGCTTCCCCAACTTTCCTGGAGCTCTGTGGAGTCTCACGGTAACTTCCAACCCCATCTTTGATGAGGATTCTACAGTGCTGACGGGGTAGGGCTAAATCAGCTCTACTACAGCTAGCTTCCAGCAAATAAGAAAACTTCCAGGGCTCTTGGTAGAAGTAGACATGAGGTAGGAAGCCCTTTGTTTGACACTCAGGCTACTTCTCCCAAACTTTATATCATGTTGTCCATGAGAAGCTCTGTCTCAGAGAATACGCTGGCAGATGAGCTGGCCTCAAGTCACAATTCAATCTGGCTGATGCCATGTGCTGCATTACCACACTGCCGGAGTGGACAGAGCACAGGCAGCCTCTGCCAGCATTAGCAGGCCACAGCCAGCACAAGCAAGTACTCTGTCACACACAACCTGATGTGCTTGGCTACTAAGCCAGGACTGGCCTGCAACTGCCCAGGAAGTGCACTTTCCTTGTGGAAAACTATTTTACCTCTCTTCTAGAGTTCTTCCAATAATTTCCAGATGTACCCTAGAGCTGCCAGGGAGGACTGTGCTCTGAAATCAGAAAATCATCCAGGGCTTGAAGGTTAAAGCTCCTGTGTGGCAGGGTGGGGTTGCTATGCCTACCTTCTCTGCACACTTCAGAATAATAAGGGAATAAGATGATAAGGGAAAATGTAAGACTAAGTGAGCTGAGCCTGATGTGTGGTGGCAAGCAGGCTCTGTGCAGCCCTTTTAGTGGTCCACTGTCCTCTACAAAGTTGAGAATGAATACATTGGTGCCCTTGGAGTTTGTGTGCCATCTGATGGAAACACAGCAAGTGTTTGGAAAACCAACTTTATAGATCTAAGTTTTCTTTTTATTCCTGCCACACCATGTATTTTCAATATCAAAACTTCTGGAAGCAAGCAAAGTATTTGAACCATTAAATAACATAAAACCCAATATAAAATTCACACCTGACCAAAGAGCATTTTGACAGTTCCCTGGACCAGTTCAACTAGTGGCCCACATATTCTAAACACCCCACAGATGGGTGACAGATGAGCCTGTCCCACTCCAAGAACCATGGGGCAAAAGCTGCAGCCTGCTTTATTCAATTGGAGCTACATATTCTTATGGAAAACAGAGTTCTGAGGACACATGTCATATAACAGGCACTCTGCCTAACTCTGGAGATACCAACAAGGAAAGGAAGGAGGTCCTATGTGAGTGACGTTACAGGTCTACTGTTGTTCCCACACCATATATTCCTTCACCACCTGTGTTACATTCCTTCACCACCTGTGTTACATTCCTTCATCACCTGTGTTACATTATTCACCACTTGTGTTACATTGTTCACCACCTGTGTTACATTATTCACCACCTGTGTTACATTCCTTCATCACCTGTATTACATTCCTTCATCACTTGTGTTACATTCCTTCACCACCTGTGTTACATTATTCACCACCTGTGTTACATTCCTTCATCACCTGTGTTAAACATCCCTTCATCATCTGTGCTAGTTACTTATTCATCACCATGATAAAATATCCTGACAAAAGCAACTTAAGGAAGGAAGGGCTTATGTTGGCTCCAGTTCAAGGGTGTAGTTCATTATGGTAGGAATGACCTAGAGACAGGACCTTGTTGCAGCTGATCACATTGTAGCAGCCCCTGAGCACCTATAGAGAACTGTGGGTCTAAGGAAAGGAACAGCCCCACATGACACATTGTTTTTCATATGTGTATTTACTGTCTCTGTGTGTGCACATGGGCATGTTCTCATACATGTTGGGGATGCACATGCATATTTGTGTACTTTTTTATGAAGGCCAGATGTTAATGTTGTGTATATTCCCTGGGACTGCAGGTTCAGCTAGTCTAGCTATCCAGCTTGTGCTGGGACCCCTAATCTCTGCCTTCTAAGCATGGGGATCATAGGTGCACCACTATAACTATGTAGCATTTACATGAATTTTGAAGATCTGACCTCAGCTCATGACTGTGTGGCAAGTTCCCACTGAGCCACTCCCACCCCCACATATGGTAATTTCTCTCTTTCAAACAGATTATTTTTTAATTATGTGTCTGTATGTAAGTATGTAAACATGAGTACAGGTTCTATGGAGAGCAGAGGTGTCAGAGCCCTGGATCCGCAGTTACAGGTAGTTATGAGGCCCCCGATGTAGTACTGAGAACCAAACTTGTGTCCTCTACAAAAGTATTCAAAACCCACTACTGAGCCATTTCTCCTTCCCCTGGTAATCTTAAAACTGAACTTTGAAGGCAAAGCACGACAACGTCTTTTATAACTCTGAGTATACTCTCCCCCAGCGTGATCCTCTCTCACAGGACCACAAGTTATTCCCTAGAGCTGACAGGAAATAGCCTTCGCTCTCCAAATCCAGCAGTGTGCCTAGGGAGGCAAATGTCAGTGCCTCAGAGACTAAGCAGCAGTGTACTGGTGAGCCAGTCTGCTTGTAGGGAACACTACCTACCTGACCTTCCTAACAAAAGCCCAGCGCTATGGAGATAAAGGTCCCAGATCAAAGTTCACTTCTAGAAATGGACATGTCACCATTGGCCAGGTATAGGTTTGAATATGGCTATCTCAGGAAAGGTTCTTAACTCCAGCAATGGGGAGGTGCTCCCAGGAGAGCCTCATTCACTTTACTTCCTGCCCTAGATATTTAAAAAGCAGCTGGCAGGGCTGTTAGACATAGCATGGATTAAAAGAAAGGGGAAAAAAAAAAGACTTTCCTTGGAGGAACTTTCTGCACTGTTTCCAGGCAGCAGAGAAGACAGCTGTTTGGGGCCTTCTATCACCCATGATCAGAAACAGTAAGTCCAGCTGGGTCTACATTTACCAAGGTCAATTTAGAGTAATGTAAAAACAGCTGCCAGGTGCTTTTGAGTGGAGCTGGAGTTATCCACATAGTCAGCTGTTTGCTTTCTGTGGGAGACAGAACATCTTGTCAGAAGAGATAAGGCAACCTTCTGGCTAGCTCGGGTGTACCAGCCTTTGTCTCGAGTATGACCAGCTGAGACCTCTGCCCTCTTCTTGCAGCTCTCGAGTGCCTTACACACACAAAACACACCTAAGCTACCAAGACTTGAACACACTCAGGCAATCCTTAAATATCTGCCTCCCAAAGCCAGAGTTGCATTTAGCTTAGGGCATACTTAGTTAAAAACATCTTTTTTAACTTTTGTGATTAAGCACCATGATCAAAAGCAAATTGGGGACTAAAGAGTTTATTTCAGCTTACAAATATCAGGTCATGCTACATCACTGAAGGAAGTCAGGGCAGGAACTCAAGCAGGGCAGGAACCTGGAGGCAAGAATGAAGCAGAAACCATGGAGAAGCACTGCCTACTGGCTGCTCTTTATGGCTTCCTCAGCCCACTTAATATAGTGCCCAAGACCACCAGCTCATGGTAGCACAGACTACAGTGAGCTGGACCCTATCACCTCAACTATCAACCAAAAAAAATGTTTCACAAGCTTGTCCACAGGTCAGTTTGGTGGGGTATTTTTTCAACTTAGGTTCACTTTTACCAAATGACTCTAGCTTATGTCAAGTTGGCATAAAGCTAGCCAACACACTGCGGATTCGTGATTCTAGATGTGTGCTCCAAGAAGCAGTAATAACAACCGTCTATTACTTCTTCCTTCCATTTGTTTGTTTGTTTTTGTTTGTTTAGAGACAAGATATCTCTATGTAGTGCTGGCTATTCTTAAACTCAGTATGTAGACCAAGCTGGCCTTGAACTCACAGAGATCACCATGCCTTTGCCTCCCAAGTGCTGGGATGAAAGGCATTTGCCTAGCCGGCGGTGGTGGCGCATGCCTTTAATCCCAGCACTTGGGAGGCAGAGGCAGGCAGATTTCTGAGTTCAAGGCCAGCCTGGTCTACAGAGTGAGTTCCAGGACAGCCAGGGCTACACAGAGAAACCCTATCTCGAAAAACCAAAAAAAAAAAAAAAAGAAAGAAAGAAAGGCATTTGCCACCATGCCCAGCAACACTTCTTAATAAGACCATGAAGAGGGAAAGTCAAGTGACCCAGTCTTCCTTCCTATTCTCCTCTTTCTTACCCCACATTCATAAAGCAAAGAAATTACCACATAAAAGAATACACAGGAACCCCAGGGTTGATTAGAGCATCAGGCCTTGAACTGAAGACCACCATCTACCCTCCATCTGACTGACTCCAAGCTACAACCTTGGTTTTCCCAGGGGATGGGAGCCCAAAATAAAAACAACATAGTTGGAAATCCATAAGGTGTCTCAGCAGTGTGTGCAGGCTGAGCCCAAGGCCACCCAGGAGGAAGCAGATACCAATGAGGTAGTCTCCTCTTCCTGGGGAAGGATGGTAAGGAGACAATGGACACAGACCTCCAGTGGGTAACCTTGTCAAGCAGTCTGCTTTGAAAAAATAGCTGCAGGCTTTGAAATGCACAGCAGGGCTCAGCAAAAAGAAGCCATTTAGAACATCTTTTTTCCTCCCTGCCTACTCTCACAGGCTGACACAGAACTGCCATCTCTGGGCAGCAGTCACCTCAGAGCTCCATGCTAGGACGTCTGGTTCTACGCAGGAGCCCCACTGTCTGGCACCTTGTTCTGCTGGAAGACCAGAGTTCTCCACAGAACCCATTCCCCTAGACCACAGCACCTGAGGCAGATGCAGACACACAATCACCAGCAGAGCCAGCTCACAGACACCAGGCTTTGACTCCAGGGTAGGGTGGGCTGCTCATTTCTGTAGAACCCGACAGAATGAAAATCTCCGGGCCTCCGAGGCAAACACAGATCTGCGCTTTTGTGGGAGGAAGAATCCTTTGATTTAAAAATAAACAATCACGCCATGCAGTTCACAAAGCCAGCCGACTCCTGCCTCTGCCAGTTCTGTATCTTAGCTCTGCGTGGGCTCACTGGTGAATGAAAGCACGCGTGGGCAAGTGGGGAGGCAGGAACAAAGGGTCAGAATGAATGTCCTGTGTAAAAGGTAGGCTCGAGCTTTGGCAAATTCGGGCCTGTTACTTCATGCAGGGTTTGGCAGGGCTCTTTATTGACCTGCCCCTTTGGTGTGGAGGATATCTGAGCAAACTCACAAACAGACCTCCATGGAATTACAGAATGGTAGTTTATGTTCAAGTCAAACCTCAGGAAGAAGTCCTCTGGATCTGGACAGCATGGGGTCCTGAAATTCCAGAGAGAGAGGCAGAGGATGGGAGACTGGAGAAGCAAGGACACCCAAAAATGAGAGACTATGAAGAGACAGTCAATGGGCTATCATGAGATTGTCTCCTCCAGTTAAGCATGACTTGTCTCATAGATCATGAAGGCCATCAGGGATTCTTTCCTGCCAGAGATATGGCAGAAGTGGGGTATGGGAAGGGTATCAAGTGCAGGGTGCAAAGTGCCACAGAGAGTAGTGTGAAACCAGGCAAGATGGAGGCTATACCCAACCTCATCGAATGGCTCAAAGTGCTGAGACAACCCCAGGTATACCACTGATGGCCTCAATGAACAGTTTTGGCACCATTAAATGGGAAGTATGCCCTACTCACTCAAGGTGTCCATGTAGGAAGGATCAATCCTTCCATTCTGATAACATCCAGCTCTGGTTCTAACCCACAAAGGTGTTTAATGCAATAGGTGAGGAAAACAAGCAAACAAACAAACTGTGGCTCTCCTTCAACCGTCTGTCCTGCAGGCCTCAACCAAAGAGTAGTGTTAATAGCTAAATGAAAAAAAAAGTGTTGGGGCTTGGGATGTAGCCAGTGGTAGAGGGCTTGCTTAGCAGGCACAAAGCCATGGGTTCAATCCCCATCACTGAAAGAAAATAAGAGAAAGAAACAACAGATGCCTCGGCTTTCCCAGATTTCTCCTTGTTTCTTCGATTATGTACAATTATTGAGTTGAGCTGTTACAAGACAAGACCATAGCAGCAGCTACCTTTCACAAATTATTGGCCGTATGTAGTCTCTGGTGTCCTAAGAATGGGTGGCAGCACTCAGGGAGAACCATGCAGTCAGCACAAGGAGAGGGAATGCTAGGATGGGGGCATATGGCCGAAGCCAGGTCCAAGTGCATGGGGAACAGAGGGCTGTAAATGTTGCCTTCAAAGCATTCCTGACAAAGCTTAGGTCTATACTATTGCCCCACAAAACAAACTGACTTATGATCCATTATATCAGTCAGTGACAGCATGCCACCCCAAGATGGACAAGTCACTAACCTGACCCTCCTGGCTGAGCCATCAGACAATACTTCTGCCATGTTTACGTGGATCAGCAATGCAGGTCACACCTTTTGATGACATGGCTCAACTTTGGTTGTTGTCAAGAGAACACTTGTGTTAGGCAGGTGTCCAGGATGACTTATTTCCAAACATTTCTATCTTTGGGTTACCTTTGCCAGCCTCTCACCCCCAACCTTCTTCCCCTTTCTTTGTGGTTTTGGTGAAATGCTATGAGCCATCAACTACCTAGGAAAGAAGCTCGGGAGGAGCTGTCATGAGGTAGGTCCACCTCTGCTGTCCTGCTTCTCTCTGACCTGTTTTCCAGCCTTGTGCATGTAAAGGGTGACATCTGGCTATCTGAGCAATCAGCTCTCCCATGAAGTGACAGGCCAGTTTCTAGCCAGTAAGAAAGGAATAGAGAGAAGATTGATGTATATCTTAAGTCTTCTGGGTTCACCTGGGGTGAACAGGGCAAAAGCTTTACCCACCCCCAGAACACACACACCCCTACTGAAAGAAGGACACATTTAGCCACTCAGTAAGGAATAAGGGGGCTGTGAGCTGGTCATGGGGAAAGTAGACTGGGAAGAAAAAAAAAAAAAAGCTTGTTTGTTCAAGGAGTCTCAGGTGGTAGGCAAGGGCCTCCTTTCCATCCTAAGAATTTCCTGCAAACTAAACTAGACCCTCAATGTGGAGAGATCAGGAAGCCAGGAGAGCCTGGGGAACCAGCCCTAAGCCAGCCAAAGGGCTGGGAGAGCAAAGCTGCCTCCTTCCCTGCGTCCCTTTCTTTGAGTTTTGAGTTGAAAAACCTTTGAAGACCAGAGTTGAGTCAGGAGGAAGACGGTGTGGAGCCTGAGGGGAGCTCCGGCCAAGGCTGTAACTCTCCCCTCACTGCCTACCATCCACAGACATACACACTCTCTCCTCAAACAGTGATTATTCTAGTCCATTATGTGTGGTAATTCTGGCCCCAAAGCCTCTTACAAACATTGGTTTTGTGGCAAATCTCCTTAACAGACAAGATTAGCAGGAGGGAGGTGCCATGTCAGAAAGGCCACCAGTTCCGCCCTCCCTCCCTGTCGCCTTTCCTTTTCCTTCCGCGTGTCAGGAAAGGAAAATGTCGTCCAGTCTTCACCAGCAGACCGAGGATTTGCCTCGTGAGAGGGAAAAGGCAGCACAGGGTAGCAGGAGAGGACAACCTCCATGCAAGGGCCCAGCCACTCACTAAGCCACGTCCTGGCCCTTCAGGTAGCACGCGGAGCGCACGGACACACGTAGGGAACACGAGAGCAGGCAGCGCTCATAGAGACTTGGGGCACGCGCAAAGCGTGGATACTCAGGGGGGTGCACAAACACGCGGGGCGTGGGCAACCGTATGGTTGAGCTGTCCCAGGTCCCTAAACCCTGACGCAGGAGCCCATAGCCAAAGGGGGTGGGGTCGGTCACTGGGGAGGGAAACTGAGGCGGGGGGTAGGGGGGCGAGACCCGCCCCACGTAGCTGGCGAGGACCGGAAGACGCACGGCGGGGCCCCACGGGCCCTGCGGCTGCGCACGGGCACACAGAACCCAGCGTCTGCTCCCATCCCTACGCCCCTCACTCACCCAGGCGCCCCGGGAGCTGCCGGCCGCGGGCAGACGCGGGGGCGGGCAGAGCGCGAGGCAGTGGCGGCGGCAGCAGCAGCAGCAGCAAAAGCGGGAGCAGCGGCCCCATCCCCGCAGCCGGTTGGCGCTCAGTCCATGGCCGCGCGGGAGCGAGGACCGATAGGGACTTAGCCAGGCGGCGCCAGCTCCTCTTGCAGCGCTTTCAGCGCTCCTGCGGCGGCGCCGGCCGAGCTTCAGCACCGGACAGCGCCGCCGGCCCCGCCCATGACCACGCCCTCTGTCAGCCATGCACGCTCAGGCACGCCCACCTCGCGGGGATGGGCAGGAGGTGCTCGCTCCCGAGAAGCGGGCTTTAGCCCCGCAAGCTGTAGTGTCTTCTGCCTGGGGCTTTCGAGGGTCACCCTGCAGTGTCGAGATGAGTTTGTGGAGAGAGGACACTTGGAAGTGTGGCTGTGCTGCTGAAATACCAAATTCACCCTTATTCAGTTGTACTGTCCGCAGTAAGTGGTGGCAGTTGTTGGGGTCTGCAGACATAGATCCACTGGGAGCTGCTTCCGATGGTAGGCAGTTAGGCCTGGAGAGGAAAACTTCGTCAGGGCCTGAAGAGGAGGCTGATGGGGTGGGAGGTCCAGTTGGAATCCTCAAACAGTACAAAAGGAGCCAGAGTGATCATGAAGTGTACCCCATGATGTGGTCAAGTCCGAATTTCAGACTTGTTTACCTGGGGGCCTTCCATGTTCACAGTTCAGTTTATCGCTGGAATGGCCAATGCTGAGGGCCCAAGTGCAGATTCTCAGATCACTTTCTGAAAGACCCATAGACAAAGGCAGGATTCAGTGGAGCGGTAGCCCTTGCGTCCGAAGCCTGTGGGAGGCTGTGTGTGTATACGAGTGGGTTTGTTTTGAGTGTAACAGTCTCAAAGTATGCATGCTTACATGTGAGGGAACAGCCCACTTCCTCCCTCAGGTCTCTCGTAGAGCCAGTATCTTCTTATTTCATGTCATTGTGGCACTGCTAGGAGCCCCAGCCACCGTGATGAGTTTGCCCTCCCCTGCCTGGCCAGCCCTTCCATTTCCTTCCATCCCTCCCTTTAATACCCCTTGCCACAAGGTCCCTTGGAGAAAGACTGCCTCTATTTGGTCTGACTGGGGCTTGGGGTGGCAGTGAGGGAGCTATATTTCCATCCAGCCTATCTACAACTAACAAAACTAGGTGTTGGGCTTGAAGATGCTGGCATCTATTCTGACAGTTTTGTTGGGCCTCATCCTGATTCGCCTTTCAAACCTTTTGTCTCAGCCTCTCCTTCAGACCTTGTGCCCCCAACCTGGGGAAGTGAGAATTCACCTTGGGAGAAAAAGCCCATACTCCAGAAGAAAACCCACAGCACTTCACAGCAACAGGGTCCTCTACCCCGTGTTGCCAATGGTCCTGAAAATGTCTGTCTGGTTAGGAAGAAGGATGGTAAGTCTAATAATAAACTCGTTGGCTCTGCTTGCCATTTTCAGTAGTCTAGACTATGCATTAGCAGTTACAACATTCTACCCCCAAACAGTGTAAGACCCTTAAGCAGACATCAATTTGACTGATTCTCTTGCAGACTCCAAGAACTGTTTTGAGCATCATGTCTCAGCTTGTCTAGGATATCCTTGATCCCAGATGTAGAAACACAAGTGGGCTCAGAGGTGTCGGGGGGGGGGGCAGGGAGTGAAGGGTGGATCGAGTAGCACGGGACAGCCTGGGTGGACTGATATGTCCTCCGAGATCCTAACAGTCATGTCATGAATCTGGGGACAAGAACAACAGGGAAAGAAAACACACAGAAGGTTAGTTTCTTCATGACAGTGGTCTTCAGACATTGAGGGCTGTTCAATGAGTTGTCAGAAGGCTTTATCAGCTTGCCCTAATACAGTTTCTCCAGCACAGAGGAACAGCTAAGTAACCTCGCACCCAACCTTAGTGAGGGTCACTACACCTCCAATGCAGAAGGGTCACCTCTCGGAAAAGCCAGATCTGATCATACCTGCAGTGACCCAGGGACTTGTAGAGCCCACACCACTGTCACAACCATAGGCAGCTAAGTAGGGCACCAGGAAGATCCAGAGGAGTTTACCTGGGCTTCCTGGGCCTACATCCTGGAGCACTGTTTGCTTTGGGCTGTGGTATCTCTCTCCTCATCTAGCCTTGTTTATTGTTCGACAGATTCTAGGCCGGGATTATTTGTCCTGTCATTATTTGATTTGCTGCTTAACACTTTCCTGAGCAAGGTCCTATCTCATGGCAACGTCTGAACTTGAGAACTCTGTGTCAACTTAAAGGCAGAAGACCATGCCCGAGAGGAAAAGAGAAACCGGCATGGGCGTGGGAGGGACTGCAAGGATTACAACAGAAACAGCACAGGGTCTGGGGACGTGGCAGCAGCCATGTAAGTATGGGGCCCGAGTTTGATTCCCAGAACCCAGGTAAAGTTAGGCACAGCGGCTCAAGTCTGTAAAGCTGCTCCTACAGAAAGATAGGAGAGTCCCCAGAAGTGAGGCAGCCAAGCATAGGGAACAACTTACTAACCTGAACTGTACTTGGTTTAGGTCGTGCACACATTCCTGTTCTAACAGTGCATTTAGCAGCCTGCACTGCTGCTGAGTTTTTTATTTTCCCCGACTTTGCTGAGAGCAACGAGCTAGCAACCTTGGGCCTCAACAGGCTCTGAACAATGGGATAAGAGTCTCCTCCCCTTACCGGCCATCAAATTCGGACAGTTTATACCCAAATGTATTCCCAGTACATTCTGGAGGGGCAGTCTGAATTGGTTTGAGGTACATGTGTAATAGGGCAAAACAATGAAAACTGTGTTCTCAAGTGAACTTTTAGGAAGCATCTATATAAATACATTATATCTATGAGTAATTGCGTGTACATATAATTAAAATCAATAAATTATGGGGAGGGGCACAAGCTATATGAAAAATGATTATAAGATCTTATCTATTGATCAACACAGACAAACACTCTCACTAGACCCCTACAGATTCCTCCTCCTCTTGACTCCACAAAAGAAAGCCCCAAACAATAGTCAGGACCCAAGTACCCTCCCTCACAGCCAGCTGTCAATCCAGTACTATTCTGTACTGGCGCCTCACTGTAAATAAAATTTCCTGGCTACTTTTGCAAATCTGTGTGATCCATTATTTAAATCCTTTCAATAAGAAGCCAGGAACCTGGAAGCAAGTTTGTGGTCCAGCTAGCCTGGTATATGCTATAGAAAACAACAAAAGGAAAACTGTGTCTCAAGGTCTAAGTCAAGGACAGACAGACAAGCATGGCCTCTGACCTCCATGCTATACATGCATGCAAATACACTCACATCATATACACGCTCAGATAATGCACACACCTACACCACAGGAAAAATAATACAAGCTAAGGAAGAAGTGTAAAGCCTTATAGACAGAACAGAAGGTTCGTGGCCAGTGCCACTTGCTCCTCCTGTTTTGGGATCTGAGTTTTGATGAGATCAGATAGACAAAAAAAAACCACAAATGAGAGACAGACAGACAGATGTGAGAAAGAGAGAAAGAGAGGGAGAGAGAGAGAGAGAGAGAGAGAGAGAGAGAGAGAGAGAGAGAGAATATGTAGAAGACAAACAGGGAAGAAGGAGGTTGTTAGGAATAGTAAGGCTTTCCCACTGTGATGGACTACAACCTGAAACTCTTCTTCCCTTATGTTGTTTGGTTGCTTTATCAGATATTATCATCTCTCCTGATAATCACTTGGGTCATATCATTCTGTCTCTGGGGTCAGCAAGGTCTTTCTTTTCCCATGATGACAGCACATCCGTACCATCTGAAATCCTAATCTTAAACCGAGGATTCGGGCCCTAGTCCATATAGCTCCCTCACAGGTCCTGTCAACTCCTGGTCACAGGGCTCACATGCCTGTTCTGTAACCTTGTGGTTATCTATGATTTCACTGCACATGTCAAGTGCTCTGGATTACATAAAAGTTGACCGGAATTGTGGTGATGTTTAACAAGAACTCAAAATCATTCAAAATGGTATTGACATGCCTCTGATTTTGTCGTTTAAAATATCACAAGGCTGGAGAGATCGCTCAATGGTTGAAAGCACGTAACTACTTTTGCAAAAGACCTGAATTCAGTTGCCAAGGCTCACAACTTCCTGTAACTCCAGCTCTACATGTATCTGGTACTTTTGTCTCCCAGGGGCAACACACACATTGATGGGAGTATGTCAATAAGAGTGGTAATGATGGAGGTGGTAATGTTGGATTGGTAATGATGGGGTTAAGTGGTAGAAATTATTGGCCTGGTATGGTAATGGTGGTGGTGGTGACAGTGACAGTCACAATGATAAAGGCTACAGTGATAATGGGTATAGTGGAGGTAACAATGGTAGTGGTGGATATAGAGTGACGGTGACAGTGGTGGTGATTGTAACTGTAGTTAGATAGTGTAGACCATAGAGGTGGTGGTTGTGTAAGTGATGGTGGTAGCAATGGCTATGGTAATGATGGGGTGGTGGTCAAAGGTGGTAGTAGAGATGAAAGTGTTGGCAATGGTGTTGTCTACACAGACCTTCCCCATTCGGTAGCCAAGTGAGCTCTGATTTTCCTTTAGCATTTCTCATCTTGAATTCTTGTCTGTCAAGTGGTTGTGAGCAAGGCTTACACCCCAATGCATCTCTAAACAGACTGCCTCCCTGAAACGTGAGTGAGTGGACAGAGTTAGGCAGGATGAGGCTGATGTGGTCATGTAGCTACAGCACCAAGGTCCAGTCCTTAGTGTTTGTCTTAATTGGCGTCACAATTGCTGCAACGAAACACCATGACCAATAAGCAGGTTGGGGTGGAAAGAGTTTATCCACCCTACACTTCCACATTGCTGTTCATCACCAAAAGACGGCAGGACAGGAACTCACACAGGGCAGGAACCTGGAGGCAGGAGCTGATGAAAAGGCCATGGAGGAGCTTACTGGCTTGCTTCCCCATGGCTTGCTCAGCTTGCTTTCTTATAGAACCAGGGACCACCAGTCCAGGAATAGCACCATCCACAGTGGGCTAGGCTCTTCACATTCAATCACTAATTAGGAAAATGCCCTACAGGCTGGCCCACAGCCTGATCTTAGGGAGGCATTTTCTCAATTGAGGCTTCCTCCTCTCAGATAACTATAGTTTGTGTCAAGTGGACATAAATTTAGCCAGCACAATGTTCATGGCACCAGTCCCTGTTTGCACCATTTCCTGGACTCTATGGAACAGCCTCCTAATAAGGTCTGCAGTTGCTGGTCTTTTTAGTCACCTGACTGAGAAACCTGGCAGCCCCTGTAAGGGGTGGGAGGTGTTGTCACAAACCTCTTACTAGTAAAAAAACAAGTTATTCATAATAATAAAAGAAGTCCATAACCTTCTGAAGCACCAGCCAGGTTATAAAAGTCAAATATTAAGATATTTTATTCAAATATTTTATTTATGTATATTTAATATTTAATATTAATTCAAATATTAAAAATTATATTGTTTTAAATTTACAATTTTGTACATCCAAGCCAAGCTGGGGTGCATGTGGCCTTAAGACCTGAGTCCTCAACCATATTTTCAGGTCCCTTAGCCAGGAAACGATAGAATATGCCCAGATGCCTGAAAGGCTGAAGCAGGAGGATCAGTTGAGCCAGTAGTTCAAGACTAGCCTGGGAAACACAGATAGACCCTGTCTCTTAACACCAACAAAACTCCTAAAGCCAGCTCTGCAGAGAGTATTCAACTTTCTTCAGAATAAGGGTCAGCCAATGCACCAGGATATTGACTGACTGACTGACTGACTGACTGACTGACTGCTGGCTGCTGACTGACTGACTGACTGGCTGGCTGACTGACACTCTGAGGCTGGATGCTGGAACACTTGGTGTCAGGAGGGCTTCATGGGCTCACATCTTCCCAAAGAGAAGGCTCAAGGGAGAGACTAGCTGAAGCAACACCCATCAGTCTGACTCACCACCAATCCCTAAGGCAGCCACACCCAAGAAATGGTATGAAACAGTTCCTATAAGCTTGTCATTTGCGGTCTGATGAAACAAAGAACTAACACCTGAGAATGTCCACATCTGGAACATTCTTCTGCCACTAGCTAACTGCCCAGCCAGGGCTGTCTCCTGTTCCCCTAGTGCACACTGAGCCAAGAGTCTGACCTGCCTTGTTCTTCTGCAGACTCTCCAGTTTTGTTCTGGGCAGCCTGCAGTCTGAATGTGCCCAGGTGTGCCAGCCCTCACTTTGTTGTACTGTGTTCAACACTGGTGTTCCAACAGGGAGGCTTTCTGTTTTCATTAGCAATTGGGAGGGCCTAATTTACAGTTTGCCTTTCGGACTGAGGATTGTAAAGGACATTGAGTGCCTTAATTAATTAAACTACTGAGCTCTTTGGAGAGATTTGCATTTCTGACAATGGAGCAGAGTCTAGACTATGGAGACCTGAGCCTAAATCCTAAACCATGTGTCAAAGGATGTATTTCACCAGAGTTAAACCAACACAGCTTTGCATCTAATTTGAACAGTAAGTATCTACTGTGGGTCCTTGCTGAGTCCGGTATGGCCTTGGTGGGGACAGAGCCTGTGAACATAGGCCCTCCACAAGTGTCAATGGCTGCCATGGGCATAAAGCTTGTTTGTATAATAATGTACATATTTTCATGTTCCTCAGAGTTGTTCTCCCTGTGAAAGACTCCATGATAATCTGAAACAGCATGAGTCCAGGAGGCAAGAGTGTGGCTAATGTCTCCGCAAAACGGTAAATGCTGGGACTTTCAGGACAGCCCTTAAGGCTGTAGAAAAGAACTCTTAAAAACATGAGCTCAAAAATATATAATTTCTCAACTATACAAAAATATAAGGATGCAATATGAATTGTTTAAGGGGCTTCACAGATCTAAAGGAACAGGGACAGCTACACTCTGAGTCAGCTAGTCAGAAAGATACAAAGACAGGCAAGATACAAATAAATGCAGGCAGATTCCTGAGATCAAGGTCAGCCTGGGACAAAGCCAAGTCCAGACCCAAGGGTGGTAGAAATGATAATTTCAGGACAGGATCACACCCAACTGATCTGTGCTTAATAGAGGCAGGCAGATCTCTGAATTCTTTTGCAAAAATGTGTTTGCTGTCTCCTAAGAATTATGAGGCTAGGGTCAAAGGTCGCTGATTCATAGCTCAATCAAAAGGGAACCTGGAATAAATAACTAAATTGACATGTAAATAAAGAAACTGGGCTTTTGGTCTACATGAGATGAGCAAGCAGAAAGCAATAGTAGTTCTTTTTTTTCCTAGCAAGAGCTGAGCTGTCTACAGATCCTTGGAGAGAGAAAACAGCTCTTGAAGAATTTTTTTCTAACAGGATTTCTGATTTGCTTAGGGTTAGGTCAGAAATTCCAAAAATTAATTAGAGAGCTGACAATGCTCTTTTAGAATGTTTTCTAGCAGCTATACAGAGAAGGCTGTCTGAAGAGTGAACACAGCTCTCTTAGTATTTTTTCTGGCTTTCTGATTTTGATCGGAAAACCCAAAAATTACTTTTAGAATTTTTTCTAACAGGATTTTCGACTTGATCGGAAGATCCAAGAATTTTTTATAGAAGCTTTTCAGACTTTGGTCAGAAAACCATGAGAGCTTTTGGAATTTTTACTAGCAGAGAGAGCTGTCTCAACCAGAGAGTTTTTAGAATAGCAAGAAAAAAACTGTCTAGAGCAGAGCAGAACACACAGAGGGAGAACAATCTGGAAACCCAGCTCAGTAGAACATAAGCCACCAGCTTGGACCCACGATTTGACTTCATATCATTTGTTTCACCCCTCTCCCAGACAACCCTCTCTCAGGAACCTGGACCTAGCTGAGGTTGGTCCTTGGCAGACATCTGAGAATCAAGTGACTCTGGTACAGAAACAGAAATCCCCAGTCTGAGTACATGTCCTCTGTCCCCATGTTAGAGTATTAACTTCTCCGTGTGCAACTCCAGTACCCAGGCCCTAACCAAGTCAGCCAGGGCTACACAGAGAAACCCTCCATTAAAAAATCCAAGAGAAGGAGAGAAAGAGAAAAGAGATTTGCACATAATGATATTCAGAAACATCCCTGATAACTACGGAATTCTGGCAGCAAGTCATTCTTCTAAAAGCTGGTCAGTGGAGACACCTAAGTATTCTTCTTGACCTTGCTGCATCAGATATTTGGGTCAGTAAATGATTTTTCGAAGCAAAATTTTCTTTATAATAAAAGTGCACGTGATCAATGCAAAAGAATGGTGGGTCTAGAAAATTGCCATTTCTTATCTCATAGTATAAAATAATGTAGATGTGCTTGCTTTGGCAGAACATATACCAAAACTGTAACGACAGAGAAGATTTGCATGGGCCCTGAGCAGGCTTACATGCAAATCCCTGCAAGGATCCATATATTTTAGACCAGCATGTTGCTCAACCCTCATCAACAAAGCTTCTTCTTCCAGTAGGTGGCAACTAACACAAAGAGCTCACAACTAGCTCAGTTGGTAGAGCATGAAACTCTTAATCTCAGGGTTGTAGGCTCATTATGCAGAGAAAAGGAGATTTTAGAGTGCTTACTCTTGAACTGGATGTTCCCCCAAGGTTGAGGAATCTATGCAGAAAAGGGGCCAAAATTTTATAAGAGCCAGAGGTAGTGTATTATTTCAAGAAAACAGTGTTTTCTAGAAACAACAGCAAAGGTAAACATATAACTCACAGCAACTATGACAGCGCAACAAGCTCAAGACAGTCAAAATCCCAGCCAGGAGAAAGAACTTTGGGTACAAAACCTCACTGCTAGCTGAGGAGCTATTGATATTTGATTACTGCTAGAAGAAGAGAAATTAGTTTTCTATATCTGATATATCAAGCACAGCTCCAGGGCATGCCTCACACCCAGGAATAATTAGCCTACACAAATTGGACTTGATGCCTTTAAAAAAAAATTACAGAGGGAGAGAGAGAACAAACATGAAGGTGGGCGGGTAGAGAGGTGGGAGAGAATCTGGGAGGAGTCATGGGAGGGCATGAGTACAACCAGAATACATTGTATAAAACTCCGAGTTAATTAAAAACAATGTAGATGTGATGGTTTGTATATACTTGGCCCCAGGGAGTGGCACTATCAGGAGGTGTGGCCTTGTTGTGGAGTTGGTGTGTCACTGTGGGTGTGGGCTTTAATACAATACCCTCATCCTAGCTGCCTGGAAGTCAATATTCTGCCAGCAGTCTTCAGATGAAGATGTAGAATTCTCAGCTGCTCCTGCACCATGCCTGCCTGGATGCTGCCATGTTCCTATCTTGATGATAATGGACTGAACCTCTGAACCTGTAAAGCAGCCCCAATTAAATGTTGTCCTTTATAAGAGTTGCCTTGGTCGTGGTCTCTGCTCACAGCAGTAAAACCCTAACTAAGACAGTAGATAATGATCATTAAGACTGTTGATCATTCTCGGGAAAAGTTAAAGCACCTGCAATGCCCACAACACAACAGGAAGCCCTCAGTGTTTCTGAGGAAAATGGAACATGAGTTTTAAATAGCCTCTCCTCATCTACAGGAGAGATGGGAGATAGACAAACATGAATTAAAATGCATGGCAAATGTACAAAATGTCTCAAGTCACCCAGACTCTTCAAGAGATTCATGTGGGAGAGAGGGAAGAACTTGTTATATATTGAGAGTGTTAAAGAACATATGAATTAATTAGTTTGAAACCAGATTCAAACAAACCACTGTGAAAATGTATTTTCAGATTAAAAACTGTCTAATCAGAATTAGAGATGTCCATGAAATTTATCAGCTAATAAGTTTAATAGTATCAACATAATTTAGTCTGGTATAAAGTGAGTTTAAGTAGCTTTATTTTACATTTTAGAATTTTAATTCGTTTTAAGGTGTTTGTCGTTACTGATGCTGTACATTTGATGTGCACGTGATGTGTGCATAGCACAGTGCATGTGTGGAGGTCAGAGGAGAACTTTGGGAGTTGGTTCACTACCATCTGTGTGTGGATTCCAGGGATCAAACTCAACTTGTCACTGTTCTGTGCCAAGAGCTTTAAGTGCTGAGACATCTTGCTGTCCAGAAGAAAGTGTTGAGATAAGGCCAGGCTTATCCTCCTATCCCAGCCTGCCAACTACTAAGCTTACAAGCATGTAACACCATGCTTGGGAGAAACTTTTAAGTGTAATGATTGTCTTATTTTATTTAAGATAGTTTAACGATTAGAAACACAATCAGAGAATTTATGAGGCAAATTGTGCAAAGCCTGAGATTTGCTGTAAAATATCATGGTGAAAAAAAAAAAATAAAGACAAGAAGGAAGTTTAATGAGGCTGCTCAAAGCAATCTCTTGTTCAGATGTGCTTTTCCTGCACATCTGAAAAGGAAAGCAGCCTCACATAAAAACACTGTTGGGTAAAGTATTTTTCCTTGGAGTGCAAGGCTAATTCAACCTGTCAAACACTCCTGATTTGGAGTTCATACCACACACACCCAAGGCAGTTTAAACAAACTAGGGATTTATTTTCTTGATTTTCATGTTCAATACAAATCTACCCGTGGAACACTGAGGCTGCTTATTACTCTGCGTGTCCAGAACCAAGTGCTGTCAGCTCTCCACCCTAGTGAACTGGCAGCTCTGATTTCCAACCTCCCACTCTTGTATGCAGAAGGAAACAGGTAAAGGCAGGAAGGTACCACCCCAGGGGGCCTGAAGAGGGTTCTCTTGTACATTTTGTTTCTTCAGATCTCGTGGGCCTATTTCAAATGGCTGTTGTTGTCTCTGTAAAGGGAAGGTGGAAACCGTAGGGCTTTAAAGATACACATATGACCATACTAGATTTCTTAGTGCTTTGATAAAACACTAGACCTAAGCAATGTAAGGAAGTTCAAGGGGTCGTCTAGGATAGTGAGAAAGGTATGGCAGCAAGAACACGATAGAGCTGGTCACATTGTATCTATAGTCAAGAAGATAAGAACAATAAATGCTAAATGTTCGGCCCATTTCCTTTTGATACAGTCCAAAACCCTAGCCCACATGTAGAGTAAACTGCTCAGAAGCATGCCCAGAGATTTGTCTCCAAGGTAATTCTAGGTCCTGTCAAGTTGACAATCAAGATTAACTTTCACTGTGCCAAAGACAGCTGCCAGTCTCTGTCACGATCATACATATTAGATTGATCACTGTGCGACTTCTGCTATACGCCAATTCTGATCTAAAGGAGATCCACATGGATTAACCTAATATTTACAATGAAGGGGGAAAAGCAATAAATAAGATGACAAGTATGAATGCCAGCAATATCGATCAAACATGAAATCAGATTTACTTTTGAAGCCAGAGCATTAAAAATATAAAGCAGAGGCACAACTGGAGCCAAGCAATCTGCCTAGATCCTGAGCATCTTAGAAGGATGCTATGTCCAGCTGCTCAATCTTTCCTAGCCCACAGGCTTCACCACTTAAGGACATAGCACCAGGTGCAGGTCTGTTCTGAAATAGGCTAACAACAGACAATGGCTGGAGTCCCACATGTCCTAAAAGGAAGTTGTGAACTAACAACATGCTCACATGATAATGGCCCATTCCTATAGTTTCAAGGTCATCCAAACTACAGAACTAAACTTCTAAGAGCTTCTTCTACAAGTGGCATGAGCCTGGTGTCTCAGTGGATCCCTGTCAAAAAGCAGGTTTTGTTGCTGTGGCATGTGGTCTTGTAAACAGCAGGAGTATCCAGCCATCTCCTGGAGTGCATTGTACCTGGGATTCCCAAGAGCCTAGGAGAGATAAATGTGTCCTTAGAAAGTCTTTGCAAACTAATATGGTGGCTTGTACCTGTAATCCCAGTAATTGACAGCCAGGGACAGGAGAATTACCATGAGTTCAAGACCACCTTGTGATACAATGAGATCCTGTCTCAAGCATAAACAATAAAAAACCACACACAGGCATGCAACAACAACAAAAACAATCCTCAAATTTTATCCTATTCTTCACACCTGAGTTTTTAAAGTTTTTAATGTTTGTTTAAATATTAAACACAAAACATTTAGAAGATAAAGTGGACACTTAAAGGTCTAATTTTATTTTAAGATGAAGATTTCTGTGTTTACCTAAGAAGCAATCCACACTCTCCCTTCCATACTAAATTTGGAACCAGTTCCATCCCAAAAGGTTTTCTTGCACCTTCTTTGTAAGTATAGGTTCCAGTAATAGACTGTACAGTTGCCAGGCATGTGCTGGGCTGTAGGGGAGCCTGGGACACAGCTTGGGGGTTGGAAAGCGAGGGACAGCCGGAGCTGGCTCAGGGGTCACCAGGGCCTGAGAAGAGGCTAGGGCTGTGGGGTTCCCAAGCAAAGGCCTTCTCTGTGGCTCCCCACAGCAGATCCCAATGAAAAGAGGCAGTCCATGATCTTAAAGGCATTTATTGTCATGGCGGAAGGTAGATGTGTAAAACCATATCCCACATCTCAGGATAGGCCTGAGGTTAGATACCTTTTGCTGGGAAAAAATGTCTGGAAGGAAAGCTTATTGGCTAAGCCCTCCAGGTACATTAGAATGGTGATTTCTGTTTTGAGCCTGTGACCACAGATCACATCCTTTTCTTCATCTAAACGTTAAAGGGCTTGGGGTGTTGCCCTTACATGACTGATGGCCACAAATATGTGACCGTGGCTAGTGACAGGGCCTTGGTGCCCAAGAGCAGGCAAAGCTCCTACCATCCCTTCAGGGTCGCTGGGGCTTCTAGCCTTAGCTCAACCAGGGACAAGGCTACCTTTCACAGTCTACTTCCCAATAACAGACTACAGATAATATGGTCTATCCATGTTTTGAGGAACTGTGGGCCAGTATTAAACACAATAATGCCATGTTTTCGCTGCTGGGGCTAGGCAGCAATTGCCATCCAAGCATCTGCAGGTAGAGACATGGTGTGACTTCGTGACTGTTGAATTCTCAAGCTTACATTCAGCACAAGTCCACCATCCACTTTCATCCCCTGCCCTTAAGTGTAGTCTACTGACCTCCTCACCCTTCCCGCCAAAGAGATGATCAAGATTAGGTTACCTCTGGACATGGCTGTGAGGGATTTTCATTTCTTTTTTATTTATTCACTTTACATCCTGACCAAGGGCCCCATCCCTCCTCTCCTCCCAGTCCCACTCTTACAAATCCTTCCCCTATTACCCGCTTCCTTTCTCCTCAAAGAAGGGGAAGGGCCCCTTGGGCACCACCCTGTTACTGTTAATATTTAAAACAATGGCATTCAATCTGACTTGTTCTTAATCAGCAGCAATCTTCCCAACTAGGCTATGCCTGTGGCCACGAGCAGCTCGACTCAGGCCACAAGGTTGGGCTGAGCCCAGACTGTCCCACCATCCACGAGGTACCCGTTAGAAATGAGACTCTAATGCCTAAATTATCCAAAGGCTTTATGTGTGGTGATGCTCAATAACAAGATGCCCACACAATTAGAGGTGTAACCCAATACAACCTAGATATATCAACTACCTTTGACTGCTAGAGACACACACACACACACACACACACACATCCGCTGCCATGTTCCCCTCTCTCTCTCATCCTCTCTCCCCTAACTCCTCCTCTTCCTTCTCCTCTTCCTTTCCTTACTCCTCCCACCTTAGCTCCTCCCAACTTGCAGGGAAAATATGCTGCTATACCACCCCACTCTGAGACATCGAGTTGAAGTAGGCCTAAGCACATCCTCTCTCACTGAAGCCCAACTAGGCAGTCCAGGAAGGAGAAGGGGATCCAATGGCAGGCAACAAGAGTCCGAGACAGCCTCTGCCGCCAATTGTTAGGGGACCCACACGAAGACCAAACTGCACATTTGCTATGGATGAGTGGGAGAGTAGGTCCAGCCCCTGCGTGCTCTTTGATTGGTGGTTTAGTCTGTGATCCCCCATGGGCCCAGTGTAGTTGACACCCCGGCTTGCTCAATTCTGAGGGATTTTTTTGATTAGGTAAAACTGACATAGGGAGACTCACCTTCATGTGGGTAGCACCTTCTAGCAGTAGCCCAGCTATAAACAAGTCCAAGGAAAAAGCTTTTGTGCTGTTTGTTTGATTGCCTATTTGTACTGCTTGTGAGTTCATCTCCCTATTGCTATCAGACTATACTGATACCAGAACGCAGATCCTTTAGCCTTCCGATGTAGACTGAAGAGTAGTAGTCTCCAGCAATCCTCAAGTAACATATTGGGATCGCTGAGGTATCCAGAACTGAGCACTTACCAGCTTTCTAGAGTGAAGACAGCTCTTGTTAGATTACTCGGATCATATCATGTAAGCCAATCGAATGGTTTTCTTGTTGATATACATTCATTTTATTGATATTATTTCTGTAGGAAATATACAACTTAAATAGCTATATTTAGAATCAAGAATTCTAAGACACTGGAATTCGTTATACTAATATACACTGAGGACTAATGGTAGAAAAATATTATGTTTTCCTAAATCGACTCATAATATTTTTCTAAAAATGAAAAATAAAAACTTGGTATGTAGTATAATAAATATAAAAATTCACAGCATCCGAGTGTTGAGTGGTAGCCGGGTGTTTCAAGGGGCATTTGTTGGCCTGCATTTGTGAGTTAGCGGCATGTACCATGCAAAGTGTGCAAATGAACCACGGTAGTGAGGCCTGGCCAGGAACACCCTAGACTCAGTGTCTGATTCACCTTTACATTTCATCATTGTGCTTTTAAAAAATGTACTATTGCCAAAAGTTTTGTGAAGTCAGAATCTGAGAATATTTTCCCTTTCAAAATAATCCCATGACAGAGCATACTCAGCATGTCACCTGTCCTCATCAAGGGGGATACTGTGGAATTAGTTAAACCCAGTATGAAAAGGACCTCTAGGAAGACACCTCTGTGGAATATGTCACAGGATGTGTGACATCAGAAAGCCAGTGAGGTCAGGCTGACGTCCTCCTCACATGACGGCTAAAGCAACCTTTGTTCGAAACGCTCAAACTCAAGGCGAAAACAGAGGGGAAAATGAATAAAGTCCTTTGGGTCACTTTTGATATTGACTCCTAGGACATGTCTGTGCTTCCTCCATAATCTTCATGAAAGGCTCCTAACATAAAACATAGACGCAAGACAGTGGAGAAGCATTCCTGGGAATGAGAGGGGCCACAGAAATCCTCTCCGGAGCACCATGAGATGTGGCTTCACTCAGCATGAAGCACCCCAACTAAGCATCCACTAGGCTTCCTCATCTGACTCCCAAGTGAGAGGACCCACCAAGGGAGTCTGGTAGTTACCAAGACTTAAACTGTAGAACTGACTGGTAATGACTAGAGGCAAAGCGACTCAGTGACCCTGACTGACGTTGGCAGAGGAAATTTGCTCCCTTCTCACAGAGCTGCTGCCCCTCTAGATGGGCCATTGGCCTGCTTCTTCTCACAAAAAAATGATTAAAGGGCAGGGTAGTATGAGGGACTTATCTCTGCTGCTCAAAGACCAGGAAAACAAGGGTTAAGACATGTTTTTAAAAGGCATAAATTCAACTGAAGAAGGTACCTATTTTAAAAGATGGAAATCAGAATATATAGTGGTATATCTCAACATACCAAGGAAAGCCACACTGGAAGCTAGCAGAGGTGAAGGGAGAAGCACCTGGCCTCCTCCATCCAGTCCAGGACAGGTGGCAGCACAAGCCACTCAGAAATCAGCAGTGAAGTTGAGGAAAGACATCCTGAGTATTCAGGAAAAGAACCAACTGGCCCATAAGCTAAAATTAAAACTAGGTAATGCACTTTTCCTCACTTATCTCCAAAATGTCGATAATACATCATAGGATTGGAAAGGTTGAGGAAAAGGACATTTTCGTATGCTGATGGATAGACAGAACTGCACCCCCATGATAGACAGAGACAGGAATCGGGCAACAAAACACCACCAGAAACCCATCTGACTGCCTACCTGGAACCCCAGCATTCAGAATGAGGCAAGATTGTAAGTTCAAGTACAGCCTTAACTACACACTGAAAAACCTGCCCAGGAAGAAGGGAAGGGATGGAGTAGGGAGGGAAAAGGAGATGGCGGTGGGGACAGGAGGGGGGATGTCTTCCTATCTGGCAACCTCTTACAGAAGTCCACCTAACTAAAGACCAGAAAAGCATAGAGGAATGTGTAGGAGGTTGCCCACTATAGTCCTCCTGCTAGGACACCTGACAAACAGTCTCCATGGCACAGGAAGTGGATACACAGGCACACACACACAGTTCTACCTGCTGCAAAGCCCTTCCCAGATACAGGAATCTGAAGCAAAACCAAGCAACAAGAGGTGTGGCTGGTATGCTCCATTTATCTAAGACAGTGAACACTAGAACGATCTAGATTTGCTTATTTTTTAGTAGAGTAAGTGACACGCTTAGTGTATATTACACTGGTTTTGAAAAATCTGATATTGACACCATGTAGACATAATTATAGGAAGAGATAATTTGAATCTAAAACAATGCCTACAAGTTGGTGGCTAAAGAACAAAGCCCACGTGCCAGAAGCACAATAACAAAAACAAAACATGGCTGGGATACGTTCTAAAGTCAGAACTAGGGCAGGCCTGGAGTGGTTTTCCATTATCACATCAGTGGCAAGGGATGGCTATGTCACTGCAAGACACGCGGGGGGCGGGGCCTATGGAACCAAACAGGTAACCATGGTGCCATGAGAGTTCACTCTTGCAGGACTGAAAGGATGCTGTTGAGACCAGGCTGTGTGCCCTGCTCCAAGTTATTCCATGCTGTGTGAAACAGTTTTTTCAGATAACTATGTCCTTCATGATTCCATTGTATAAGCAACATTGACTCCAACTTGAAAGTAGATGCAGACGCAGGATGTACACAGAAATGCCTTCTATGTGGCATCATACCGCCCATAAGATGCATACAATCTCACCTATTTTAGTCATTTTCTACTGCTAAGACAGAATACTATGACCAAGGAAACTATGAACAAAGTGTTTAATTGGGATTAGTTTCGGAGGGTTACAATCCATGATGTCACAGCAAAGCCATGTTAGCAGAAACAGGGGGCTCACATATTGATCTGCAAGTAGGAGGAGAGACAGCTAACTGGGCTTGAGCTTTTGAAACCTGAAAGCCTGACACCCCTCCACCCAGCCAGTGAAACACCTCCTCCAAACAGTTTGATTAACTTAGGACCAAGTATTCAAACATATGAGGCTCTATGGAGGCGATTCTCAAACTACCACAGAAACCACTTATTGAAGTAGACTGGGAACGTATGAACACAGGGGAAATACTAATGACAGACCAGGAAAAGTAGGACTGAGAACTTACAGAACACACCAGACAAAGAAAAGAGTGTAACATCATCACCTGGACCACACAAAGAGAACACATAGCATTGTGATGGACAACAGCGACCCAGCAGCCTATCACATAACCACCTAATGTGTACACCAGGGACCTACAGAGAACACCTGACTATCCCAGGGGCTTGGCTTAGTCTTAACTGCTCAGGAAGTCTATTTGAATTGAATAGTCCATCCGCCTATCTGTCTGCATAGACATGTTCAGTATCAATCTGTTTTTCAGTGACTGTTCTTACAATTCAGTAAAGACAGGCAGATATTCACATGAAGTCACTAATATAAGACAAATCCAGTTGTTCTGGATTTGGGAGCCTAGGAGCAGCAGGATAGGAGTTAGAGGCTAACAATTTCAGAAACCCCCAAAGCAAAGATTCGCAAGGGGCCGCCAAGGAACACAAAGAACGGTGAGATAGAACCAAGGCAGCATGTAAAAAAGTCAGACAATGCAGCAAGACATAAAGTATATAAAAAAAATATATCAGAGGTCAGAGCAGCTGTTTCCCTGCAAAGATCCAAGACCGGTAAGGAAGGCAACAGTAAACATCAGGCAGAGCAAAGCCAAGGCACTTGAGTCACCACCCACACCCAGAAGGGTGTGTCACGTAGTGTAAGCCAAATCCAGAAAGTAGCCACCCATACCCATACCCAGCAGCAGGCACTGGGCAGTGTAAACCAAAACCAAGTGAGTCACTGCCCCACATCCAGCAGGATGCATTGGAAACCAAGCCTCGAAGCAGCCACCCAATCAGCAGAATGCACTAGAAAGTGTACACTAGTCACAGGGTGCCCGGTGTGTGTGAGGGCGTGGGCAGGGAGGGACTTTAAAGCTTTAGGCAACGTAAACCAAAGCCTCAAAATGTCACCACCGTATATGTAGCAGCATGCACATACCAACACATCCATTTTTCAGAGAATGTGAAGTAACTGACAGAATACAAAAAAAAAAAATTTAAATCAGAATGAAAACAGTCTTGGGTGTGAAGTGAAAACTTCCGGCTTCTTTGGAAAGTGATTTGATTTGTCTCAGATGGTGTTTTGCTGGGGCAAACACGTGAAGGAGTGTTTTCCTGAAGCAGACACATGTGAAAGGATGTTTGTGAAAGGATATGATGAGGGATTCTTCCCTAATGACACACGACGTGTTGGTCCGCCTTACTAACATTGGGTAGTTGAGCTCCATTTGTCATGACTCCATAGAGAGAAAAGTACCAAAACACTTTGCTGGCAGCTTCTTGCTGCTTCCTCAGACTCTGGCAGATTGGCAGAGTGATGTCAGCTGATACAGACTCACATGCTGATGCAAGACTCATGGAGGTCACATGATGTTTGGAGGGAGTATAAACAGAACTGAACAGACTGAGAGGGGCTTGCTGGCATAGCTAGCTCTGCAACACTTCTCTTGGTCTCAAGTCTTGGCTGATCTTCCCTTCACTGAGAGAACCTTAGCAAAGAACTTCTGGCATTCCTGCTGCCCTAATCCTTCCTGGTGACTCTTATTGATTTGGCTGAGGCCTGGCTGTCTGCTAGGTCTTGCTACTGCTGCTGATTTGTGTTTGCTATTCTGACTCTACTGAACTGGACTGCTGGTGTATTTGTGAAGCATTTGCGAGTGGATCAAGCTGCCGCTGCTGAATCCTGTGAACTGAACTGCTGATTTCCTGAAAACACAGATGGGATTTGCTTCAAAGAACAATTTCTAAACAGGTCCACTTCTTCCATATCCTAATAACCTTTCTTTTCCTCTACCATTGGTGGGTGGTGGGCTAGAAGGGAGATTAAAGCATTTAAGAACCCTTATTAGAAGCTGGGCTGAGAAAAATTAAAGCTACAAAGGTGTCTTGGTCTCCTGAATTCTGCATTCCTCAGAGTACCTGGGTCTACACAGATGACTAGACTCTCACTGCTGGGCACACTAGGAAGCATGTGTGGAGGTCTCCTTGCTCCTAGAAACTTTTTCTTGCAAAACAGATCACCATGGTTGCTTCAGATGTAACAGCAATATTAACACTGAAATGTTTAAATTTTTATGCATATACATTTGTTTTTTAAAGTGGGTGTCTACATACATGTAAGCAGGTACCTTCAGAGGCAAGAAGGCATAGAATCCCCTGGACCTGTAGTTACATGTGGCTAAGAGCCACCCAGTGTAGGTTCAGGGAAACAAACTCGAGCTTTCTGGAAGAACAAGTGCTCTTAACTGCTAAGCCATTTAGTAAATGTAAGTTGCATGTAGCTTATATATCAAAAGATGAAAACTTAACATCCACAAATAACAAAAAACACGTTTGTCTTTTTTTTGGGGGGTGGGTGTCTCTGTACCTCAGCTGGGATGATTTTTTTTTTTTTTATAGCTCGATCCATTTCCTTGCAAATTTCATAATTTTGTTGTTCTTAACAGGTGAATAATATCCCATTGTGTAAATGTAGCATATTTTGATTATCCACTTTTCAGTTGATGAACATCTAGGCTGTTCACAATTCTTAGGTATTACCAATGGGGCAGCAATGAACACGAATGAACAATCTCCACAGCAGGGTGTAGAACCATTTGGGTATATGCTCAACTGTAGTATAGCTGGATCTTGTGAGATGTGTTTTCAGCCTCCTGAGGAACTGCCACACTAATTTCCACAATGGCTGTACAAGGCTGCACTCCTATCTGCAATGAAGGAGTGTGCCCCTTCACACTCCTTCATCCAGCAGGAGTTGTCATTATGACAACTTGGTCCCTTCTGACAGGCGTAAGAGGAAATCTCTAAGCAGTTTTAATTTAAATTTCTTTGATGGGTAAGAACATTAGATGCTACTTTAACTGTTTTTCAGCTATTTGTGTTCCATGTTTTAAGAACACTCTGCTTAGCTCTGTATCCCATTTTTATCTGGGATGCTTTCTTGATGTTCAGTTGTCTTAGTTCTTTACATACTCTGGTTACTAACCTTCCATGAGGTATATGATTAGTAAAGACTCTTTTCCCATTCTGCAAGCTGTGTGCTGCTTTATCCAAAAGAACTGGAGGGAGGAGATCTCTCAAGGAAGGGAAATTGAATATGATAAAGAGAAAAACAAGAATTGGAGGATTAAATAGGGAGAGGGGTGGGGGACAAAAGTAAAGGAGGGAAAACTAACACCAAAGGCACTTTTAAAAATCATATTTAAATCTACTAATGCAAAAGCTTTCTAAATATATATATATATATATATATATATATATATATATATATATATACATACATACATACACACACACACACACACACACACACACACACACACACACAAAAGGAATTTAAGTGTAGTTGACTTCTATATAATTGGGAGACAACGACCCAACTAGAAATCTTATATTATCAAGGAAAACTTCCAGTGCCAGGAGTGGGTTACATGTTGGTGAGTACTTGGCCGAAGAGGTTCCATGACTCTCTCAAACATCATAAGCTATTGCCAAGGCAGCTAGTTGTTCTTCACAACCTTGATGGTAAGGCCCTATTGATAAATACTTATATCACTGAAAACAGAGAAGTGAGCTAGAAGCTTCACCCTACTGACTACTACCATAAATGGTTCTGGAAGGTACTATGCACACCACCAGGGAGAAAGATAATCATCTTTATCACACATGATATACTAGTGCAATAGTGGCACAAATGCTATGGGAATAACCAACCACTTTTTGGTTGGATTTAAAGTATGATATGGAACCCACTCATGACACTGCTAAAGTGGCCAAAACCCAAGACTAGCTAAGTCATGGGCCAAGGAGAAAACTTATAATTCTGCTATGGGAATCTAGCAAAAAATGACTGCTAAAGACACACTGCTAAACCCTTTTCACTACATCACTATCAATTCTACGAATGCACTCATCAGCCATCCTGCTTTCAAATATTATTCTTGGCACTCAGTTAGGATTGCTGAAGTTCATTTTATTTTGTACTTTACATTTTCAAATAAAAGCTTCATGTTATAAAGTATTTACAAAACTCTTAAGAAATATTTTTATCAACAAGAATTTTATACAATTTTATATAAAAGGAACAATCAAATTCCCCTTAAAAGTTCAATGAGAGAAAAAAAAATACCTTCTGTACTGCTTTAAAGTCTAATGCAAACATTTATTGAGCCATCAATGACTTCTGACCATCTAAATATGTAAGCACTGGTGCTAGGACACTATAAGAAGACACCATATCAACCTGTGAGCTCCTCCCTAAGTGCCTGAAAGTGATCTGGCATAAACCAGACCTGTCAGTAGGAAGTCACAGTGATGTTTGCATTAAAATTTATACTTCTCTCTTTCCAAAGAGAGAGGGAATGTTGAATAATTCCATTCATTCCAAATCTTCGGCATAAAAGGCTCGGAATATGGTAAAATTTGGATGTTCTCCAACAGATATTAACTAGCATTAACTAGGCTGTATTTCAAAAACAGTGTCTAGAGATTTTCATATATATTATCAAACACTTTGTAGCCACAAACTTAACAATTTGTATTAATTGACATTAAACACAATATGTTGCATGAATACATCTACATTTTTACATTTTTTTTTTGTTTTTGATTGTTTGTGTTTGATTTTGTTTTGGTTTTTAATTTTTTTTTTTTTTTTAATGCCCAAGAGAAAACACCTGTATCACACATTGTTACTTGATGCAATGAAGAAAAACAAAAGAAAAGAAAAAACTAATTTCTCAGGTCAGTTAAAGGCCTTGTCTTTAGCAGAGATATTTTAAAAAGTTAATCTTACCAGCCCAATCTTTATGTAATACCTCTAGTAACCAGATTATTAGCAAGAAAAATAAGCCTAATAATTCCAATCCATTCTTAATATTTAACTGAAATATTTTGACCAAGGAATAATATACTACCTATCCAAACTGTACCATTCATAAGCAAGTACACAGGGATAATTGCCTTTAAAATCTAATCTTAGTACTTCTTACAAGGGTAACAATGGTCCAAGTCAATTCATGAGAGTGTTCAGACTGAAGGTAAAGGCAATGTCTAGGGACTAGCATTCAACAGTCTTGGAAACCTCAGACCACAAATACACTCAAGTTAGTCTATAAATTAAACAAGATATTGCTGATGTTCTTTTTTTGTCTATTAAAATGAACAATATTGTAGGCCTCACCCATCAGTGTAAAAGCAGAGCATTTAAAAACTTTAGCTATAATTTTGAAATCATCTGACATCTAACTTTCAGGAACCAGATATCTTAACTATGTCTTCCTTCTTTCTTCAGTACAACCAACCACCTCACAAAAATAAGAGAACTAAAACAATCCAATTACGATTATTTTTAAAAGTCCTACGATTTTTTAAAAGTCCTAAGAGTTGGAGGATAATCAATGGCTTTTTGTTTACTTGGCTACAAGCAAATCCAAAAAACCAACCCTGTAATTTGGTCAATAGTCAGGTCTTCTGTGTATGTGTGTTCCATCCAGAAGAGACTTGGAGGCTTCTCTGAAGCACATCACACTGAAGGTTCTGTGTTCTTGTGGTAGCTGTTCCTCTTGGCTCAATAATCGCAAAGCCAACTTCCTGGAGAATCTCTCCCTCACTGATGATCTGGTCATGATGTCAAAAGTACAACTAACAGTTTAGTTACTATTCTTGGTCTTCAGTAAGTTGCAAGTCATGCTATGTCATAATGTGAATTCTTCTCATTATGCTAATGATCCTCTCAGCAGCATATTACATCCAGAGGTATATCATTAAAAGTCAAGTCCTGTTACTTTGCCAATGTCCCACATATCCTTGTTGCATTTGTCTTTATAGCTGTCTGCAAGACAAACTGGTTCAACTTCTTCAACAGTCTAATTCCGTGTGATGTGAAATCCTCAGCCTGATCTGGCTACCTTTCCTCTTTCCCACCTGCTAAGGCCCTCCTCCATCACCGGTGTAGTCAGTCATCCCTGAGCTCTCTACCCTACTTGCAAAGTCTGTGCTGGGGAAAAGGGTACTGAGGGGGTAACATAGGCTGTAGAAGTATTTTAGAAGAAGCCAGTATTGCCCTGAGGCCCAGAAGATTCTTCTCCCATGGTGCTGGTGCCATGGCTTCTCCTAGCATTTTTAAACAAAGGACATGAACTTGTTGTTATTGCCTAGGCATGGTTACATATTATGTCATTTTTAAACAAGATCCTTTTTCTCTTTTGTATCATTAATCCATCATTTATACAGGACCAGGGCAATCCTATAACTCTTGAGTTCTCTGCTTACTTTTCAATAACCAGTACAGGAAATGGCCTGTTCCTCTGCCATTGGCCTACAAAGGGAAAACAGAGGCAACTGGGCACATGCATTGACTGAGCAACACTTCACTGTAGCTTGAGATACGACAATCATTTCTAGGTGGCAACTCGCTCCTAACTCAGGCCTTCCTCAATTCACTTCTACTTTGGTAGGGTTTTGGGTTTTTGTTGTTTTTGCTTATTCTTAATGCCTGCTCTGTCCCTGACTGTGCATGGTACACATTGACACTCAAACGAGGAGTCTTCTCGGATCTGAGAATGCCTTTTGTAGAAGGAGGCTGCTGCCTTTAGAGTAGGGCTAAAATGTAAGTTCCAGCTCAGATTTAAGAGCTGAGCTGAGCCCAAGTGCAATGGAGTAAGTAGACACTTCTTATCAGTACTATATATTCTGTGTATTTATTACAACTGTACAAGAGATGGCAGTGAAACATTTGATGAAGTGATTCTTTGCGTCATTTGAAGAAAGGTCCTGTGTGGCTAATGATAGCCCTGCTGAAAGGCCAAAGAGAATCGTTCAGGAGAATTTCACAACAAATACTAAATAATGGGTAAGTCATAGGCCAAGGAACATCAGAGTGGCCCATGCCACAGTTCCCACAAGCTTTGCCAGGTCTTCTGGGCAAGAGTGGCGAGCTGCTTGCCAGTCTTTCGCTCACATGATTTTTAGCACTCTCCATCTCTGCCAGTTGGTTAAAGGCACAGTGTGTATGGTAGAACACCAGTGCTGTATGTACTGGTCTCCATCTTTGGGTACAAACAGACCTGGCTGTGGTTCTTACAGACTCAGAATTCCAGGCTTAGTCTGACAAAAAAAAAAAAAAACAAGGAAGATATACATACATCTCACTTTCATGAGTCTTTCTCTATTTTACACACCCAGAGATGGTGGTTTTGTCATGAATTAGAAATTGTCCCAAAGTTCTCATTGATAGCTCATACAGGAATCTGAAAGAAAAAGATGAGACACAGATTCAGTTCCTCAAATGAGCAGAGTTTAGACATGTCTGCAGCAGACACACTTGAAAGCAGCCTGTGCCCTACACAGAGCACAGTTTCACAGTGGTGAAGGTGAACAGGCTCAGCACCTATTACAGAGCCCATACCCTGGGACCTGGTAATCACATCCCGGCACAGGCGAGTAACACCTGCTCACCTGGCAGCTTCCAGCTGGAGATACCTTCCTTAGTACTACCCTTTTGAACTGTACTCATTACTGCTATGAGCAAACAAGGAAAATGAAAACCATCATCCACCTTCACCACCATACTCAGCTACTATGGCTACCGCTTCTCTGCCTCCAGCTGCAGGAGCACGGCCTGAATGCCCAGGCCCACTGATGGGAACACTGAGGCAGTCTTTCCCCTCCTTTCAGGGGTCCACTCAAATTGAAGAAAATAGGTTGGACAACTCCTACAGAAATTACTGCAGGGTGCCACTGTAGATTTAAACACCCATTTACAAAGGGTAAGGTTCTGTGACATTCCATTGCTGTTATAATTACAAGGACAAGTCACGTGTGGCAAGAACATGTTTTTCCATGGAGGCATATAAAGGATAGTTTAAACATTTAATTAAATAACATTAGTAAGCAATATTGAGTCATGTGAGTAACTCATTCCTATCTGCTGTACTTAGGAGAAGCACAAAAACATTTCAAAAACAACTTAATGAAACTGAGGTCATAAGACTCTTGTTTTGGTTTTCTTGGGAGTTTTTTCACAAGCACTCAGAATTCTCACATGACTCCATTCTTGGACCATGTTCTGACACTTAAGTATGTAGATAATTTTCTAAATACAACATCAAAACTCAGATTAGATTTTGTTAAAACTAAAATTTTCTGTTCTTCCAACATGGACCTAGGGTCAACTGGGGTAGGGGTTGGAAATACTGGTGTCAAAAAGACAATAAAGACATAAACAACCAACTAGATGAAAATATTTTTAAAACATATATAATAAAGAGGCAGTACTCAAAATATACAAAGATCCCTTCAACTAAAACAATTGACCTGATTACAATCTGAGCTGAAGATCCTTTTCCCCTTAATTTTTAATTTTATGTGTATGAGTGTTTTGGCTGCATGCATTTCTAGCATAACACGCATGTCTATAACATGCATGTAGTGCTTGCAGAGCCCAGATGAGGGTGTTGGATTCCTTGGGACTGGAATTACAGGCAGTTGTAAGGGGCCATGTGGGTGATGGCAATCAATGTCAGGCCCCTGAAAGAACAACCAGTGCTCTTCATTGCTGAGATGGCTCTTGGTTTTCAACTTGACTTCAAACTAGAATGATCTAAAACCCAAGCTGCTTAGTCAGATTACTTGGAAGTAGGAAGATCCACCTAAATGGGAGGTCACACCTTCTGGAGACAGCCTACACAAAAGGACACGGAAGAAGTAGACTTTGTTTTATCAGTTGCATGCCCTCACTCTTAATGATAACTTCATCTATACTGTTGCTGCCAGCATTAAATCCCACTTCTTTAGGATTCCAACACAGACGAAAGACCAGCTGCTGTCTAGGAATCTTCCAAGATGCCAGCACCAGATTGGTTCCCCTGAGTCATCCAGCTTGTGGACTAAACAACTAGTGAGACAGCCATTGCAGGACTACTCAGACCACATCCTATAAGCCAGTCTAATGAATCCCTTTCTAATACACATTCATTCTATTCTGTCTCTTTAGAGAATCAAGATGGATACAACCATGGAGCCATCTCTCCAGCCCATGACTAATACTCTAAACAGACATTCCGTTCTGTCTGCCTACTTGCCTTTCAAGCCATCATCATAACAAGCATGACACACAGTACCATGAGGAAACTGAACAAGAATTCAGGTAGGTCTTCCAAATCCATTCCACTTGTTCACATAACTATCAGTCAAACCACCCATCTGGCACAGTGAGAAATCTGACCAGAATCTGAGGTAATGATGCCAGAGCCAATCAGCCACCCTATCGACATAGATGCCCTGGGATCATATAGAGTTCTGTGCCCTGACCAGAGATAATTCCTCCAAGACGGGCCTCCAGGCCACCTATCTTAGGACAGTATAAAGTCCTGCACTCTGCCCCCAAGAGCACTGCCAAAACTACCACTGTGGCCCCAGATCCTGCTAATCAAAGAACCAATTCAAGAACCCACAGAGTTCTGAAGATGAGCTTCAAGAGTCTAAACCCATAGAGGTTTACTCCTAGATACAGAAGGTGTACCTATACCAAGGTAAGCCAGGACCACTTTCATACTCCATTCACACATCAACACAGAGTGGCCTCAAGACTGAATACCAAACAGTATTCAGCTAATCCACAACCTGATAAGTTGATATAATGATGAAAAAACTCTAAAAACTTTGTAAAGAAACCCAACCCCAGATGCCAAGGTCCCATTCCAAAAGCACAGGCAACATGAATAAGCAAAACATCTCCAGATTTTAGCACATTCCTATAATGTTCCCTGAGAAAAGCAACTTAGCTAATGCATAAGACAGTAATTGCAAAATAGGAATTAAAAGTATGTTCAAGAAATTCAAGGATATTATGAACAATGGCTAAATGAAGGCTGTGAAGGTATAAACAGTTGAATAAAATAATGAAAAAACTTTTAAGATACAAAATGGAATTTACTAAAGAGAATCACTGAAGAAAAGTTAAAAAGTAAGACTCAAATGAAATACACTGTCAAACAAAAAGAGGAAAAGTCTCACTAATAGCATTGATAAAGTGGAAGACAGAAGACAGAAGCTGAAGAGAAGTCAGATGAAATGAATTATTCATTAAAAATATGCTTAATCCCAAGGCAGGCATAGTAACACACACCTTTAATCACAGCACTTAGGAAACAGAGGCAGGAAGATCTCTTGAGTTTGAGGTCACCCTGGTCTACAGAACAGAAGAGTTACATTGAGAAACCCAGGAATAGAACATGCAGGACTTCTGGGAAACTGTAAAGTTTAAACCCATAAAGCATGTGTATAGAAGGAAAAGAGACCCAGGTCAAAGGCACAGAAAACATTTTCAACAAAATCATAAAATAAAATTTACCAAATTTAAGGAAAGAGACCTTATCTAGGTGTTAAGGCATACAGAACACCAAATAGGATCAATTAATAAATCCAAACACTAAGTGCACAGAAAGGGAGAAACCAAGGAAAATTAAAAGTACTAGAACCGAATGAAAATAAAAAACAACATACCAAATCTAGAGAACACAAGAAGGCAGTCCTAAGAGAAAAGTTATATCCACTAGGACCTATGAATGAGAGGAGAGAGAAATGGAGAGGGAGAAGGAAGAGAGAAAGAGGGAGAGAAGAAAGGAGAGAAGGGGAAGACGGGAGGGGGAGAGGGAGACAGAGAGATTTAATTTCACACTAATAAATTAATGTGGCACCTGAAGGCCTTGGAAAAACAAAAACAAACAATGGCTCAAAGACAGTATTAAAAGTCAGGCCAGAAGTCGTGGTACACAGCTTTAATTTCAGCACTTTGAGAAACAGAAGCAGGTGGATCTCTGAATTCAACACCAACATGGTCTACACAGTGAGTTCCAGGCCAACCAGAACTACAGAATGAAACTGAGCTTAAAAAAAAAGAAAGAAAGAAAGAAAAAGAAAAAGAGGAGGAGGAAAAGAAAAAACAGACAAAACAATAAAATGAGTTGGTTCTTTTAAAAGAGTAATAAGATTAACTTTAGCCAAACTAACCAAAACAGAGAAAAAGCATCCAAACTAATATAACCAGTTGAAAAGGAAGCATTACAGCAGAAACCAAGAAAATTCAGGAGAACATTAAAGACATATTTTAAAACCCTATATTCAAGTAAGCTAGATAAACTGCAACATATACATGACTTACCAAAATTAAATCAAGAAAAGAAAACAAATTCATTTTATGGAGCCAGTATTACCTTGATACCAAAACCAGACTAAGATCCAACAGAAAGAAAAAGTACAGGTCAATCACTCTGATAAATATGGATGCAAACATTCTCAATAAAATACTTATGAATTTAATTCAGAAACATATCAAAAAGATTACTAATCATGATCAAGTCAGCATCATGCTGAAGATGCAGGAACAAGTCAACATATACAAATCAGTAAATTCAATCCACCACATAAACTCAATCATATGACCATTTCATTGACTACAGAAAAAAGATCTTTAACAAAATCCAAGATCCATTCATGATAAAAAGTCCTGAAGAATCTAGGGATATGGGGCAGAGAGAGGCATATCTAAATTAAATAAACACAGTTTTCAAAAAGCCCATAGACAACATTACACTAAATGGAGAGAAATTCGAAACATTTCTACTAAAATCAGGATCAAGGCAGATGTCTTAGCTAGAGCAATAAGACAAATAAGACAGAGGGGATACAAATAGGAAAAAAAAAAGAAGTCAAAATATCCATTTTTTTGTAGATGCTATTGTTCTCTACATAAAAGATTCTAAAAAGTGTACCATAAAACTCCTACAGCTAATAAATATATTCTGCATAATAGTGGGATACAGATTGATACACAACAATCATTAGCCTTCCTATATATCAACTACAAGCATACCAAGAAAAAGATTGAAAACAAATCTATCACAATAGCCCAAAAACTTAACAAAACAAAACAAAAAAAAAAATTTTGGAATAAATCTAAGGAAGTGAAGACTTAATATAATAATTTTGAGGCACCAAAGACACTGAAGACAAGGAGGAAAATTACTCAACTGTATTCTAGGAACCCAAGATCAAGATGTCCCAACTAACTCACTTAGGGTCTGTAAACTTCTTGTTTGTGCAGCAATGACCTCGCCCTGAAGCTGTAGAGGAAGATAGCAGGTTGTGGTTTTTGCCTTTAAAATCCGTTACTCTAAACGCTTAGCTTTTACACCTGGGTCCGAAATAACTAAATATAGTCTCAATTAGCTAGAATAAAGACTTTCAATTGGCTATAAACTGTATCTGAGTGGTCTTCTCTGGTGGGCACCCCATAATATCATCAAGGACTAGGAACAAATCTTGACACTCCCAGATGTACCTGCATTTATACCTGGGAAATACCTGTGGTTTTTAAATGAAGCAAAACACCCAAAACAATGTCTCATTTGAAAATCATGAGTTGAAGTAAATGATCTTTTTTTTTCTACAGCAAAATTTTACAAATACTTGTTTTCTTTTGTTTCTGAAAAGCATTAGTACCCCAAACAGAAACATCTGTCTAAGTCACTATTCTATTGCCTCAAGAAAATACCATGACCAAGGCAACTATAAAAGAAGGCTTTTAATTGGGGGCGCATAGTTCTATAGAGTCATAGTCTATAATGGCAGGAACTAAGGGCAGCAGGCATGGCCCTGGAGCAGTAGCTGAGAGCTTACATATGATCCACAAGCACAGGCAGAGGAGCAGACTGGAAATGGCCTGGAGCCTCAAAATCCACAGACAGTGGCACACCTCCTCCAACAAGGCCACACCTCTCAATTCTTTCCAATCAGTTCTACCAAGTGGGCACCAAGCATTCAAACACATGAACTATGGGGCCATACTCATTCAAACTACTATAATCTGCATCCTATACCCAGCTTCTCATCACCTGGCTCCAATGAACTGAAAAAAGAGCAATCCCAAACATACCTAGTTTTCAGCTGGAGTAAGTCTCATATTTACCTTTCAAGGCTATCCTCTTCCAAAGTGATCTCCATAAAGGTCTTCAGCTTTCTGTTCACAGTTGCTGCAACCTCCTTCACCTTTGCACTTACATGTTTACCTGTAAGAGAGATCTCAGCATCAGTACCATACATATACTTGGCTACGCACATGGATCAGGTCTTTGGTTTTTGTTTGTTTTACAAGTTAACTTTGGCTGACCGCAAGATAATTCTGTCTTCCACAGAGATGCTATGAGAGTACATGTGCTATGAGTAATAATGCCGTTACCAGAGAGGAATGAAAACCAGCACTAATCACATTCACCCACTTTTATATAACTGACAGGTGCTCAGCACACAATATCCATGTTTACACCTCCTCATGACATGTCCTTTGCTCCTCAGAACACAAGTGCTCTGTGCACCTCAGTCAGGGAAGCCCCTCAGACAAGCTTCTTTGGTGCCCAAACTGGATCTAACAAACTATTAAGAAGCATAATAGACTGAACACCCTAACTCCAAAATATGCAGTCTGCAACATCTGAAAATTCAAGACTTTTTGTTCTACTTAGATTGCAGATTTTGAAGTATTTAAGATTTTAAAATTCCAATTTAAGGATTTCCAACCAGTATATTTTGCACTGGAAAAAAAAAAGCTACTATGAACCTCCAAATCTGTAACAATTCTTGTCTCAGACATATGGGTGAAAGGTATTCAGCCACTGTAAATCTTTCCAGATGTGGCAGGCATCCCAGCTCATGGCATAGGAGATATCTTTACCTGTGAAGTATTAGAGTTGAAAGACATTTTAACATCAGTAAAACTTTACCAAAAATATGGAAACCTGAATATAGTCAGCCAATGAGATGTCACTGTACTTCACAGTGAGGATGACACATTACAGGTATTGCCAATCATTTTCCAGTACTACTTCTAATGGTTAAGAATTCAAGAGGCATAATGCCAACATGTCCATTGTTTTAAAAAATACATTTTAGAATTATTTTTGAGACTGGATTTCAATAATGCTGCTCCAAATTTTTTCCTAAGCACCTGGCCTGCAGACCTCTGCTACCAAGTTCACCCAGATTTTTAGACATTAGTAATACTGGGCAAAATCAATAGCAATTCAATTTGGAACTGGGCCTCGTAGGCCAGACCTGTAATCCCAGCTACTAGCAAGGCCAAGGCAGAAACAACATGAAGATCAAGGCCAGCCTAGATAAGTTAGTCAAACCCAATCTCAAAATTAAAAGGGGAGCTGGTATCATAGCTCAGTGACAGAGCACACATCTAGCCTATGGAAGGCAAGGGGGAGAGGAAAGGTTAACAAAGAAAAGGAGGTAAGGAAGAAAGGTAAAATAGGGAAAAAGGAAGAAGGGAGGGATCCAATTCTGAAGTACAGAGTGACAGTTACGTACACCCAACAGTTCAAGTGAAAGGTAGTCAGGAGCAGAACAGGTAAGCTCATGCAGAGAGGCCCATACTGTTCTTAGACAGCACTGGGGAACAAGGCTGAAAAGGCTGTGAGAAGCCTATCCTGGCAGAGGCGAGGTGAACAGAGGCCAAATTCCCAAACATCTCTAACATTAAGAGCAAGGACATTATCAGTAATACACCAGCTGAAGGAGAAATAGTGTAACCAACCTTTGTTAATAACCAAAATAATATGCAGAACAGTGTGAGGCACACAATGCCTTCAATGTCACCAGAAGTTACACATGCCTTCAGTTCATCCAAAAATGACCTATAAAAAAAATCAGCAAACATCTGAAATTATTCCATATCCTAATACTTTATAGAAAAATGAACATGGACGAGGTTCACCCACAATCATAACCACCACTTTTCAGGTAGCGTGGGAAACTGCCTGAGCTCCTCCCCTATGTGCATTACATGTCGGTTCTTGCAGATGAAATGTTAAAACCACATGGTGTGCATAAGAAAACAGGAAAACTACGGCCTTTGGAAAACACTGGCTACTTTCTATAATTCAAATGTACATAAGAGATATTTAGTATGCGACTGAAAGGCAATCCACAGCTCTCAAAATGACACAATTTCACAAAATGCATCTACACTATATAGTGCCACATGTATTCAAAGTCTGAAAAACAAATTCCTGTGTATTGTCAGTCCCCTGTGCCTCGAATCCCAGTCAAGGGATAAATGGGCTGTGGAGCCAAGTCAGAGCTGAATGTTGAACAAATACTGCACTGATGTTTCATCTGCAGTCTTCTGAAAATACAGTGTGCTGGTTAAGTTCTTGTTATGTTGAAACAAACTCGAGTTTGTTGTTGAAGAGGAAACTTCAATTGAGAATTGCCTCCATTAGTCTGGCTTCTGAGCAAGTCTATGGCACATTTTCTTGATAAATGATTCATGTGGGAGGACCCAGACCTCTGTGGGTGGAGCCACCTCTGGGTAGGCAGTCCTGGTTATATAAGGAAGCAAACTGAAGCAGCCTTGGAGACAGCAAGCTGGCAGGCAATGTTTCTCCATGGTCCCTGCTTTAATACCTGCCTCCACGTTCTTGCCACAGCTCCTTTCAATGATAGAATGTAAGTGAATATATAAACCAAATAAACCCTCTCCCTCCCACACTGGTTTTGTTCAGTGTTTTGTCAGAGTAACAGAGAAGCAACCTAGGGCATAAAGTGATACCAAAGGGTGGAATACTGCTGTGACAGACATGACCACTGCTTTGAGGGAGGGTTGTGGAAGGATTTTGGAGCTTTCCACTAGAGAGGCCACTGAGCATTCAGAGCATACTGAGCTGTTCTGGGAAGATAGGGGTGCTGAAAAAGATACAAAACAGGGCCTGTTTATGACGTTTCAGAGGAAGGCATGATTTCTAACAGGGTTGTTTATGTGATTTAATTTAAATTAATAATCTACAGAAATGAAAGCTTGTGTGTTACTGAAACAAATGATGCTGGGTAGCTGGAGCTGAAGAATCAGCTGTGATTAATAAGAGACTAGCATCACTGAGGTGATATCTGGAAAGTACTTCCACAGGGTCAGCACACAGAAGTTGGAGGTCTTTTTAGGGGAGGGGGAGTTGGAGCAAGACTGTAACCCAAGCTGGTAGCCAAACATGTTGCTGTGTAAGAGTTTCCCACACGGAACTAGTTTTGTAGGCATGAAGGGGTCATGGAGAGCAGCTGAAGCTTGGCACCATATGGCAAAGCTGGAGTCCCCACAGAGAGACCAGAAAACCACTGGAGAATGTAAAGCCTTAGCAATGGAGACTCCAACATAGTGAAGAGGCCAGGTCCTTGGGACAGCCATTCAGGACAACAGTACACAAAGCCAGCCTGAGTCTACTAGACAAGCAATCTGTGGGGTAATCAAGTACTTTGAAGCCCAGTAGATCTTACGTGAATTCCAGATAATTTGAAGCTGCACTGTTGGTCTTTGGTTTTGCTTAAGTGTTACTGTTTTTATGCCTTGCTTCTTCCCTCTTGTAATAACAAAATATATAACTTGATTTTTGGTTTTTCAGGAGCCCACAGCTAAAGAAATGTTACTTTGAAAGCCTAGTTTCTTTTTTCTTTTTTTTTATTGAACATTTTAAATACCATGGGACTTTTAACGTTACACTGGTACTTTTAAAGTTATACTACGTTTTATATTGTGATATTAATATGAAATCTTCAGGATAAATAAGAAAGGAAAGCTCATGGTTTAATAGTGATATGTAAGTCAAAATGACAAGTGAATTTTGCTACTTAGCACAAACTAGAATCACCTGGAAAGATAAAACCTCAATTGAGAAAATATCTCCACCAGACTAACCTGTGGGCATGTCTATGGTATATATTCCTGATTATGATTGATACTGGAGGGCCAAGCCCACTCTGGGAGGTGCCACCCTTGGACAGGTGATCCTGAGTTATATGGGCAGGCAAGCTGAACAAATCAGAGAATAAGCCAGTAAACAGTGCACCTAAATGGTCTCTGTTTTTCAGTTCCTGTTTTGTCTTTTCTCCATGACAGACTATATAACCTGAAAGCTAAATAAATCCTTTCCTCCTCAAATTGATTTTGGTTAGTGTTTAATCAAAGCAGCAAAGAAGCAAACTAGAACACACAGTAAGAAGTTTTTTGTTTTGTTTTTTTGTTTGTTTGTGTTGTTTTTCGAGATATGTTTTCTCTGTAGCTCGGCTGTTCTGGAACCTGCTCTGGAGACCAGGCTGGCCTCAAACTCACAGAGATCCACCTGCCTTTGCTGCAAGTCCAGGATTAAAGACCTGTGCCACCACCACCCAGCAAGAAACATTTTTGTACACACATTTTTCCCCGTCTACCAGAATTTAGTTGTGATAAACATAGCTAAAAGTATTTAAATGAATATAACAGTTTATAGGAAGTCAAGGTCATCTTTATGAAAGTTTAATGTTAACATTTTCCATCACTCATAAAATGAAGAAAAATTCTGTGGAATATTTTCTCAAGGGGGTAAAAATACCTTTGAAAATGAAGAGTAAAAGGTAACAGAGCACATGGGACAATTATAGAAAGGGCTGTGCCCAGATCAGAGAGAGAAGAAAATTACCTGACCACATCCGAGGACTTCATTATTACTCCCACTAAACACCTTGAAAATGGAGGAAGGTCAGCAAGACATTGTGGTGAGGTCAGCTCTTCTATATCAGAAACCTAGAAATGTTTCAGATCAGGATATTAATTATAATGGCCTGGACTGACAACTTGGTTCACACTGATCTAGGTTTTCTTCTACCTGACAAAAGCATTCCAGAGACTCAAAACAACAAGCTTTATTCACTACAGTTAGTTATGAATATGGCATTATTTTACCCAAGGACATTTCACTCAGTGAAGCAGAAATAAAAGATATATCACTTAGCAAGCCCTTTATCAAATGACTTTATTAATATTGGTATCATCTTCCATAAACAATATACTTTATGCTAAGCCACTTTAACCAGTTCTCCTTCTCAACTCAGATTAGGATCTCTGAGTCTCAGAACGCTGGTGTTCTGGTGTAAAGTTTCCCTGGGGTACAATGGGTAGGGTAGGGATATACTGTCCTGTCTGTGAGTTACACGATGTGAAGCAGCATGCTTGGCCTCTGCCCACTTGCTTGACAGAACATACCTGTAACTGATGTGTCTGATCCTCATAGGACACACCCTGGACAGCACTCTACTACCAACCATGTGACGGCTGACAGGCCATTCACTGTTGCTGAGTGCCTTCCTCATGGAAACAGTTCCTGAAGTAATCTGTAATTGCCATTCCCAGAGGAGGCGTATGTCTGTTTTCTCCTATGATTGCCACAGCGTGAACATGTCCGTCTCACCTTATTGCTCCCTCCCTGTCTTCTGCCTAAGCCTTGCTGTCTTGAGCACATTACATTAAATTATAAGTTTTAGCAGCCACCAACCTAAGTGTTGAGCATACATTTATGATACACTGAGAGAAAGTACTACTGATTAAAACAAAAATAATTTAAAATACAACAATACTTTTTAGCCTATGTCAAAATAAAACATCTGACCACAGCAAAGATGGAAAGGAAGTTCTCGTGGGAGACTATCACTAGGAGACTCCTACAAAGTGTAAGGTAAGGTGAATTCATGAAGGCACTGTGATGAACTGACACACATGAAAATCCCTAGACCAGTGGTCCTCAACCTTCCTAATGCTGCTACAGTTCCTCAGGTTGTGTTGACCCCTAACCAAAAAAAAAAAAAAAAATTCATTGCTACTTCCTAACTGTAATTTTGCCACTGTTATGAATCATAATGTACATATCTGTGTTTTCCAATGGTCTTAGGTGACCCCAGTGAAAGTCACTCAGTGCTCCCAAAGGGGTTGTGGCCCATAGGTTGAGAAACACTGCTCTAGAGAAACCAAGTAAGAGGGAGTCAGTAGGAAAGATAAATGTGGTAGTAGAAAAAGCTAGGCATGGTGGCTTCTGCTTGTGACCCAGCACTGTAGAGGCTGACGCAGGGATTTATCGTGAGTTCTACGCCAAGTTGACCTAAGATGTGAGTCTGTCTTAAATGCTGATGTGATTAACTTAAGAACAAACACATCAGTAGCTATAGTAACATCAGATAAACTGTAGGCATCCCAAATGAAGACACTTGTCAGAGTGGGGTTTTATAAATTACTTATATGATACAATACCTTAACTATAAAGACAGGTCGGAAGTAAAATCTAAAATCCCTAGGAATCTGATGCCCTCTTTTGATCTCTACAGGCACCTGGCATGCACAAATACAAGCAGGCAAATACTTACAGACATAAAAACAAAATAATTTACACTTGATCATGCTGTATACTAACATTTAGGCAGCAAGCAACAGTGTATCTGACAATGTCCTAGAGCATTATGCCAACTGTGCTAGCATCTGTGTAAGCATACTCAGGGTGGCACAATGAGAATTTGCATCTTCATTTCTCAGAATACCCATGGTCACATAGTACATGGCCATCTGCAAGTACATGCATTCAGTGGGTAAGCCCACTCTCCTCCAAGTTACTACCTAAGAAGAAAAAGACCATTCCACATGCCCTCTATGGTACTGTATCACTTTCTGTGTTAGCTCAAATGGTCCCCTGATCAGATCAATCTTTAACCAAGCAAGTTAAATCTGCGTAAATAAGAGTCTTCCATTCACCTTGAGCTATGCTAGAAAAACAGATTTCAAAACTTCAAGTTTCTAGAGCTAAAGGGATAGCTTGGCTGCTAAGAGAGCTTATTGTTTTTACAAAAGAACTCAGGCTCAGTTCTCAGAACCCCAAAAGCACTGACAACAACCTGTAAATCCAGTTATAGGGTATCTGATATCCTTTTATGGTCTCTGTGACCACCAGGCATGCATGTGGTACACATGTAGGTAAAACACTCATACATAATATTCAAGTTTCCTACGGCTGGAATGAAAAGAGAAAAAGACATGCAGAGATGTAAGCTAGTGTACACCAATACAGTGCAGAGCAGTCCGAACTGTTTGCCCAACTATCCCTGATCTCATCTTTAACAAAGAGGAACCTTGAGAAACTATCAACTCACTCAAATGTCTGAGAACCAACAGACATGTCCACATCATGGAGCCTAGATCCATCTCATTCAGGAGTGACAATACCCTTAGCATATGCTCCATAGTTGCCATATGGCTCTAGAGAACCAACTAGCTGAATGGCAAGGTACAGGAACTGGCAAAACAGTCCTCACCAAGACTGGAAACACCTAACCAAGTCCTGTAAGCAGAACAGTCGAGAAACAGCAGTTCCAGAATGGATATACCTCACCTTCTGCAGCTGGTGACTTATCTCAACCACAGGTGCAGCAATCAGGGTAGAGAGCACAGCATGGTGCACCGTGGTGTCCTTATGCCAGGACTGGATAGTGGTGAGGAACTCATGAAGAGGGGTATGAACAGAATGAAACAGCTACAAGAAATCACATCAGTCATTGTCAGTAGAGCTAAAAATCAGAAATAAACAAGGAAAAAAGAAAACAAGTACCAGCTGTGGTGGCTCACATCTGTATAAAAGCAAAACAGGAGGCTGAGGAGAGAGGACTGAGGTGAGTTTGAGGCCAGCCTGGGCTACATTGCGAGTTCCAGGCCGACCTAAGCTAGAGAGTAAGACACTGCCTCCAAAAATAATAATAATAAAATGCCTGCCAGGCATGGTGACATATGCCTGGGGAGGCAGAGGCAGGTTGACTTCTGTGATTACAAGGTCAGCCTGCTCCACACAGTGACTTCAAGGATGGCCAGAGCTCCACAAAGAATGAACCTCTCTCAAAAACAACAACAAAAAATAAAACAGACCAATAATATAAAATAATATTGATAGTAAAGAGGGAGGGATGACAGAAAGGCAGGCAACAACATTTAAACCATCAGCTCAGGCAGCGTATTCTGAATGCACTACTCAGTGGGCGGTGGGAGACTGGGCAGAGATATTAAGATCAGTCATAAACCACATAAACAATGTGTCAGCGATGTTCATATATTTCCATCAGCTAAGGCTAGAATAAATTTGAGACTCTTTAGTATTTCATAAACAACCTCTCATTTAAACATTTTTTTAAAAAATTAAAACAATAACAGTTTACTGATAGAAAAAACTTGGCTCTCTCTGCTAACAATGTAGTTTATTCAGGAACTGGCTTTTTACTGATTTTAGGAACAACAGGTCTAGTGCCTTTGATTTTTAGGACCTGGCTCTTTAGTCGTCTCAGTCTATGAGCTTTCCACCATCAACAGGAACCCTGTTTCCTTCAGGGCGCTTCTACACGGCAACATTAACAATGATGGGAGTGAGCACTCTCCCAGGTAGTCACTGTCTCTGTTCAAATGAGCATCTTCACAGATATATTCTATCTGGGACCTCAGTCACTATCTGCACACCACCAAAGAATGCGGGCGTGCCGAGCTTGAACTCAATGCCTTTAGCAGACAGCACCGTGAGAGTCACTGTGGACAGCCACAGTCTCCACACATCTAACCCAGCCACTCTGAGAATACCCTGCCACCCCTCCTACCACCAACAACATCCTACCCCCGACTCCCAGTCAAATAACCCGGCCCATTCAAGCACAATACCAGCAGACTTTCTTCAGGCTGCTTCTTGAAGATACAGGCAACACATTCCAACATCTTCTGAAACACTTCCTGGACTAAGTCAAACAGCACTGTAAATTTTTCATCTGAATCTGTTCCGTGTGTTCCGTGAATCATGGAGTTTCCAGCTATCTCCTTCAGAATGCCAAGAAGTAATGAAACATAAAAAAATCCCTTCACTAAAAAGAAAAGAAACATTCATCACCTAAGCACATGATTTAGTTGAAATTGCTCAATACATGTAGAAGGCAGTAATGGAAGAAGCTATTACTACTGAGTCAGCACCGAGCATCTCATCAGACTGATCCAAACTAGAACCCAACACATAAAAACTTCTCCCCCAGCAACAGTACAGCTGACTCTGTCAGTAAACTAAGAACGTTGGTCACTGCATGTGAACAACTAGCAGTATGATTCCTATGACACATGATGTATAAAACATATACTTTCTCTTACATTAACACCTAAGTAAAAACGCAGAAAGGACAACTCCAACCTCACATCTCTCAATATTATTTGATAACCTCAGAGATTTCTTTTTTTTTTTTTTCAAATTATTTTTTTTATTAGATATTTTATTTACATTTCGGATGTGATCCCCTTTCCCCATCCCCCTACCCAGGACCCCCCTATCCCAACCCCACCTCCTCCTGCTTCTTCTTCTTTTTTTTTTTTTTAGTAACTTTTTTTTAAAATGTTAATCAAAGGCTTTATAAGTTTGGTAATGCTCAATAAGAAGATGCCCATACAATCAGAAGAGTAACCCAATACCCAACCTAGATATACCAACTATCTTTGACTGGCGGAGACACGTTGAACATCCGCCTCCATGTTCCCCTCCCCCCCCCCCCATCTCCTAGCTCCTCCTCTTCCTCTCCTTACTCCTCCCACCTTAGCTCCTCCTACATATCACCCTTCCTGTTAAGAAACTTTTCCCTCAAAATACAATTAGAGCATAACTATACCAATTTGTATCAGTAAGGTACAAGATAGACCTAATACCCAGTTCATCATTTTGTTGACTAACCAGAACCTCTGTCATTTCTCCTAACTAAAAGACTTAGTTCTGAACCTGGCTTTTTCTTGGCTTTAGAATGAATGTCAGCTGAAAACCATCCTCTCATGTCTACTCAGTAGTAACTGATTTCCTTTTATTTTTTTTTCCCATTACCTCCCACTGGGTACATAATCTGGTAAAATCCATTCTGTATATAAGCCTAATAACACTGTTACTCCAGTTACCTTTCTAATCAATCTTCTGGTAAAAGCTACAAAAACAGAGACAGTGGTCTGGCCCCAGTAAGCTTCTAGGGCACTCTATATCAATCACCCTGTCCCACCCTAACACATGGCTCAGGTGCTGATTCACCTTTAACTTCTGGGTACTGGACAGCAAGCCTCCTGGCAGAACTCATGGTACAAGATACACTAAAATAAAATAAGCATGCAATAAAGCAAAGAAATGATGTCACTCACAGAAAGCCTATTGTCCAGGTGACCACAAGGACGCCCAGAGAATGGGTCTGGATATGAAGAATAAATCCAGCAAGCTGCCAGAGACCATAACCAACCATACCTCAAACCTTCCTACTAAAAAAAGACAGACTTTTCATCCCAGAGACTCTCTATGAATCCACTCTAGGTCTAAGACTCTGCCAGAATCAATAAGCAGCTGCATAAACCACAACAGAAACTTTCAAGGATCTACTACTCTCATTCAGAGGAGGGTGGAAGAACTCATTTCTCATATACATTTGTCTGTGGAATGTCTGCCGATGGGACAGGCGATGAATTCTTTAAGCCAGGATACTGCTGACCAAGACCCAGACATCCTAATCTGGGCTACTGTGTTGGAGGAGGTATGTCACTTGGGACAGGCTTTGAGGTTTCAAAACCCATGACATTCCCAGTGAGCGCTCTTTTTCTGACTAATGGCTGTGTCTCAAGATGTAAGCTCTCAGTTATTACTCCAGCTCCATGCTTGCCTACCTGCTGCCATGCTCCCTGCCATGAAAGTCAGGGACTCACTTCCCCAATAAATTCTCTATTCTACAAATTGCCCTGATCGTATCAGAGCAATAGAAAAGTAACTAAGACATTTAACTAATTTCTGAAAATGGCTTCTTCATTTTGCCTCTTTCAAGCAGAGCAAAAAGTTCAAAACATAGTAGACTCTAGGTTTTACCTCCCTAAACTGCTGGACTCAAGCCCAGCTCTTAACCTGTTGTAAAGGGACTGGGCACCACAATAATGATAAAATGGACTAACTGGGCAGCAATATCTAGTTAGTTCTACAATACTAAATTTTATACATAATTAAAAATAGATTCTGCCCTTAGGCAAAACAATTCCTAAATGATGAATGAAGTGATGGATGAATTTTGATTATTTCAATTCCAAGCAATATCACTCACATCGCTTTAACTGCAATGGCTAACTTCAACCAACTAAATGTGCTAAACAGAATTCAATGAAGAATGGCCTCTCTCATCAAACTACTGGACTTTAAAAAATGAAAATTTCAAATTCGGGAAGACATTTGCATAAACCTAGTAACTAGGATGTGTAGTAAAAGCCACTACTAACAGAGGATGGCTGGGGCCTTGGGAAGATGCAAGGTCATGGTTCAGTAGCAATCTTCTTGTCACTGTGCCTGAGGCATCACCAGTTCTGGTTCTAGGTGTGCTACCCTCCTGACCACATCACTCACACCCTTCTTCTGGGAGGGCCTCTACACGGATGCCAGGTGGGAAGTCTGCCCACCAACAAGGCAGACCGACACTGGACAGTGTGCCTGACAACAGATGCATCTCTGAAACTGCTAGCTGCATTAGCTAATAAACAACCGTTCTGGCAAAAGTTAGTGTGTGTTACTTGGAACACATCAGTTGCTTGGAAGCCAGACTCTTATCTACAGAGGGAGGAAATGAGGGACCAGTTATAAATACATACTGCTTTCAAACATTCCCTTAATGGATAAATAATGCTGTTATACCTGCTTTCATTATTCCAAAACTCCGCTGTAAAAGTTGCATCTGAAACTTAGGATCTCCAAGTCCCACCATGACGGCATCTTTACACACAGTCAGGTAAGTCTGTAAGACACGCAAGGGTCCATCAACAACAAAAACCATTTAACAAGGAAGGCAGTCAAGCCCACAAATCCTCTCCATGATGTGACGTGCTAATGTTTCAACCAGATGTCTACAACTATATTGCTAAAGGAGCTTCCATAAATACATACATTTTCACTGCTTCTATAAGAACGCTACAGACAGTGTATGCAATTCCAGCAGCCTAACCAAATGCCCGTTCATGTGCAGCATGTTAAATTGAATTGAAATTATGTAGATTGTGTTTTGTAAAAAGAAATGCCATTTTAGGTATTAAAAAGAAATATAAGGGTCTAAAACCACCTTTATAACAAAATAAGCCATCAAGAAAACACAGCAAACGGTCAAGAGAATGAGTTTTGTGTCTCGGCAGCTGACCTGGATTATCTGTTGATAAACATCCCTCCGAAGCTTCAGATACTCCTCTTCTTGGTCTTCAAGAAGAGGTAAAACTTTGCTTTCTAACCAAGACCCAGTGTCATTCAAGATGGACAGATGAATTTTCTCTTCTGAGCAGAACTGTCCAACACAACAAGAGAGCTAATGAATAACAAAAGCGGCTTTGATACACAATGCTTAGACCACAAGAAGCGGACAGCGTACCTTGTACTGAAGATGAACGCTCATCCTACAGTACAGACCAAAGGCGCGCAGGGCAGTCGTTTTGTTGAAGTTGAGGGGATTCCCACTTGGAGACTGAAGAAATGATTCCAGATCTGCCTGTAAAATTACAAGCCAGGACCCACACTCTGAGTGACATGTGACTACATCAAAACGAGGTGGAAAGTGTCTGATCCACAGGCACACGAGAGGGTTATAGCAGTGAAGCTTGGGCTGCCATCCTTGCACCTAGCACTAGCTGCTGAGCCTTAGAAGCATACAACGAAGTTTGCAGGTGCATGGGGCCAGAGGACCACTGCCCACAAGTACCACAGTCTATTTCCTCAGGGCAGGCTCTGCTGAACCACTATCCTGGGTGGTAGCAATAAGGACTGTTCAGTGGAGAATCATATAGGAGGTAGTCAGGGTTGCAGCACAGGAAAAAAAAGATTCCAAAGGGCACTTGGGGAACAATGAATTCATGTCACATACTTTCCCAAAATTCCTAGAAAACACAGCTTAAGACAGCTAGTACCTCCTCACTGACCACTGTCCTGAACAGCCTATTCTGAGACGAGAGGAGATAAACTGGAGCCCTAACACACTAGAAACCACATTGGAGAAATGTGGGCTCTAAACACTGTAAGGAGACAGACAGGTCTTGGAAATGGCTCTGCTCCTGGCCTCATCTGTGCACTTTAGAGTCTAGATGCCCAGTCTCAATTCTTTTCCAGCTTGCAAACATTACAGCACCAACACATGAAAACTCTATCTTACTGAATCACTGTTACTGCTATATCAAATCACTTTAACTTAAAGGATAAGTAGTTACCTTGGATCCCTCAAGTGCTTTTAAAAGCTGGTTCAGTTTCTTCTGGGTGCAGAGAACAGACACTCTCGATTCTTCGGATGGGTCAGCAAATACTCCATGTACAACAATGCTAACTCAGGTTTCACTGAGCATGTGTCATTGATTTGCACTTCACGCTTAGAGGACAAATTACTCTGAAGGAAAGCAGTGAAACAAAGAGGCAATTAGAGCTTGCGTTCCCAGAACACTGTACAATTTCCAGATGCCCTTGTTCTCCACATTCAGGGGCACAGCTGGATACAAACCTTGGTTGGAGGTGGCACTGTAGGCAGCCAGTCCACAATGAGCTCCAGGACATGCCCCACTTTCCCCCAGGAACAGAGACAATCGAGCAAGGTACAGTAGCTCCTGCCTCTAACACTCTCCTCCTGATTTCTCAGGGCAGAAATCACACCACAGCTGAAAATGGCAAGTACAGAAAACATGGTTAAAGTCCCTACAGAAAGCTCCCACTTTCCCACATGAGGAAAACCAAGACATAATTTGAGTCTATCACGGGAACACAGGCTTCATAGGTGCAGTGGTACTTGTTCCACCACGAAACCCGTAACAGTGTGCAGCTGCAAAAGGACATGACCCATAACTCAACCTCCTGTTTCTAGAGCCAGCTGTCTTCCTGAGGTCCGAATTTAAGGCATTACTTTTCTCTCTCTTTTTTCATATACTCTGATCCCAATTTTTCCCTCCCCCAACTCCTCCTAGATCCTTCCCATTTCCCTACCCACCTAACTCCATACCCTTTCTTTTTAAAAAGCACACGTGCGAGCGCACGCGCGCACACACACACACAAAACCACTAAATTAAAAACCCAAATATCCAAGCAAAAGACCAGTAAGACATCAGCCACAAACATTCACGACTAGCTCAGCAGGTAAGCGTGTGCTGTCCCCAAGCCTCATGACCCAAGTTTGACTCCCAGAATCCACAAAGAGAACCATCTCCCAAAAGCTGTTCTCCGGCCTCTAGACACTTTGTAGACACACAGACACATACATAAAAGTTTTTAAAAGTATGTGAATAGAAGCAAATACATCAAAAGCATGACAGCAATAGGCCATGCCTAGGGTTTGCTTGCCAGCCACACAAAAGGTTGAATACCAACTACATAAAAAGACCCAGAGAAATGGATTTCAACAGTGTTTTTTTTTTTTTTAATTTTTAATTTTATTTTATGTATATGGTCGTTTGTCCACATGTCTATCTGTACACCACATGCATGCCTGGTGCTCGAGGAGACCAGAAGACAGCAGCAAACTCCCTGGTACTGGATTAGAAGATGGTTAGACATGAGATACCACATATGTGATAGGAACTGAACCAAGTCCTCTGAAAGAGTAGTCAGTACTCTTAATCACTGGGCCAATCCTCCAGCCCTCAACAGCTTACTCAGTCTTCCTCTTAAAAACACTTTACCATGTACTAAGTATTTTGACATTCGTTCTTCCTCCCATGTACATTCATAGCACAGTCAGCAGTGACCTGGGATCTAGAGATAAACACTCTGAACATGAGAATATGCCCAGACATCAGGTGAAGTCATAGTCGAGGTCCTCATGGTCTCTGTTAACAACTTCGAAGCACATTGAAATCACATCCTAACAATCTTTCCATAAAGCAGCAGGGAAGGCAGAGGGGAAGCACAGAGTAGGTGACAGCAAACCCCAGTGAGGACAGATTCTTATGCTATGGCAGCATACCTGAACACAGGGACCGCAGAGGCTGGCAAGAAGGACATTAGCATGAACAAAGGGATCTTGCAGTGTTCGTCCTGGAACACAAAAAGAAACATCAAGCTAATGCAAGATTTGACCACAGTCACTGTCTAGAGTAGATCAAATCTAAAGGTGCCCCTCAGGTTGAAGATGAGATTACTTGAACCAAATCTCCGGACATTTCTATACCACCTTTACTATTGAGCAAATACTTACTGCAGCAAGTACAGTCGTGGAGGTGTATATACTTTCAAAACATTTCTGATGACAGGAAAACATTGACTAATGACTTAGCCTGAACAACACTCGAGAGGACTATGCTGTTCAGATAATAATATACAAGAGGAATCAGACAATGTTATCTGAGGGAATGCACATGCTTTGTAGCTGCAAAATAAATTTCAGTCTAACTGGATCCTACACCTAAGAGCTTAAGCACAGTCAGTTTCCTCTTCCTAAAATGCAGAGTGCTATTTGAGACTGAATGAACCAAACCACAAGAAAATGGGCACAGTAAAACCTAAAGTATATTAAGTGCAATAAACTGGAGCTTAATTAGTATTATTATTGCAACAATAAAGTAAACTGAGAAGATTTTAATTGCTCAGACTCCATCAGGAGCACCACATAAGGGATGGGGAGGTGGCTCAGTAGCTAAAGTCCTTGCCATCCAAGTTTCAAGGCTGGAGTTAGGATTCCCAAAGCCCATATAAATTCTGGGTGGGTATGGCAGCCTATCTGTAATTCTAGTACTCAAGGGATTCCCCAGAGCAAGCTGACTATTTAAACTAGCTGTACTGATGAGTTCTGGATTGAACTCATAGACCATCCCTCAATGAGTAAGAAAAAGAATAACTGTGTCCATCCTACACACACATGCAGACATATATATGCACACCACACATATACACAGACAAACCAAAACACAACATAATTTTTTTGCTAAGAGAATGAGGATCCCAAAGGAAACAAAAATAATTTTCCTGAAAATAAACATAAATACAGAAAGAACAAAATTAAAGTGAGACGTATTATTCACCTGCATTCAATTAACTAACTCCCAATAATGTACTTAGTAGCTCAATTTAACCATCTCACCAAATTACACATTCTCCAAAACATGCCAGGAAAAGAATAAAATTTTTTTATCTACCAAGTAAAAGTATCTTTTTTTTTCACCTTTTACAAAAGCAAACGGAGAATACTGAGGACATTACTTTAGTGTGGATGGGAGGAGCAAGGAGAGAAGGGAGGGTTAACTAAAGCCAAGAATGTATTTAAAATCCTTATAAAATCCTACTTTGTAAACTAATTAAAAAATATAATGTTTCTTTTTTAATGATGATTGAATAGAACTACCCTGCATGGGTGGCTAATGCTACTCCTAGAAAACACAAGCTATTACATGAAACCTTGCTGCCAGGCATGGATACCTCTGAGTTGTTGATAAGGGAGGCCCCATACCACACTAGGTAACACAAGCTACTGCCAGTGTTCTGGGTTGCCTACTGGACATACACGGTAAGATCTAGTTGAGGAAGATGCTGCACACTTTGATTGCAAGGCAAAGAGAAATCAAGCTGGACCTAAAAACTTCCTCTTTCAGGCTGGCTTACTATGCAGGCTGCTAGAGAGGCAAATGATGGTCTTTCCCTGAAGCAGACCCTGGGAGCAACAATACTGATGTGTCAGGCAAGACATGCCTACTGGTATGATAGTGACATAACTGTTGTGGAGATAATCAACCACTTTAAAAACTGGACAAAAGCTATGGTCAAAGTATAAGTCCTAGTGAGGAAAGCTACTGCTTTTGCTTTGCTAAATGTGCATGTTGTCTAACTGCTTTCTAAATCTGTAAGTTTAAACCCACAGATTAGTGCCAGTTTCAACCTTGGCCATGAAAAGCTACTTTGAGGTAGGCATCAATTAATGCAGAGACTTCTAAGTGGTAAAAGTACTGAGACTGACTGTTGAATACTCAGTCCTAAATGGGACACCGCCATCAACTCCTTCCCCACCAAGACTCAGAGACTCAGAGAACATCATAGAAGAGGGAGCAAAAAAAAAAAAAAGACTCAAATGATAGGGAAAACTGCTGTTCTCCAGACATGACACAGCTGTGGCACCAATACACCCAGAGGCTGTGGTTAGCTGGCAAGACTGTACAAGATTGACCCCCATCAATATCCAGCATGGAATGAGCTTAAGAGACCCCACTCCTAGCTGAGGAGCTACTGGAAGTTAATAGCAGCTGGGTAAAAAGTCATCTTTCTTGTCCATATCTGGTAAATAAAGTGGCACCCATATATATGGAAGAAAGCAAACTTAATTAAACTCAGGAGATAAAAAATTTTTTAAAAGACATAAAGAGGTCATGTTGGGAAGAAAGGGCTCAGAGAGCATGAGAGGAATAAGAGAGAACAGGAGCAGTACATAAGTACATAGCATCAAAATAAAGGAAGGAAATGACATCATAACAGTACATTTTTAAAATATATTTTTATTTAATAAATTTATATATTTAATGTTATGTGTGTGTGTGTGTGTGTGTGTGTGTGTGTGTGTGTGTGTGTAACCTCATGCCAAGGTAAGGGCCATTACAACCTTCCCGTTGTGTATACAAGACAGAACTTCTACTAAAGATGAAACCTGTCACCACAAAGCAGGTTACTTACCTTGAATACCTTCAGGTACTCTGGCAGCACAGATGCGAACTTATTAATGGTATAAACCTTGGCCTCTTTATTATTCTCCAGACTTCTGTGGATGTTCTTCCAGAGGATCACGATGATCTCTAGTAAGCCTGCCATGCACGCAGTGTCATCCACTGACAATGTTTTGTCTAGGATCTAAGACACAAATAATGTTACTGCGAAAGAATCTAATAACAAGTATCAAAAGTAATATCTTCAAAAGCACAGCTCCGAATTACAGACACATAACAATATAAATAATCCAATGTCGACTTCTATGGCACAATAAAACTTTCTTCACTACTTTAGAACCTATCTAGACTAGGAATGTAGATTTATTTCCAAATTCCATCCAAGAAATAAATTCTAAATTAACTCTATAGTTTTTAATGAAAGTCTATATGAACTAAAACTTTTCAAAAATCAGAAACTAGTACTCTTTACCACACACCCCACGCCCATGGAATTAGAATACACTACAAGGTCATTGCTAAGCATGGCTGTACAACTTTGACCTGTCCAGCAGGCACTAATTGCTAGACAAGTTTTTTTTCTGAGACTAGCAAGATATAACTCACAGGTGGAAAGTGATTAATGGTAGCTAACCATCACTAAAACCATAGATTTATTTGGCTTATTGAAAAACAAACCTGTTTATATTTTCCTATTATGCTGGTAATTCACAATGATCCCATACCAAAACCCTGTCTCCAGAGCTGGTGCCTAGACCTGGCTTATGACTTGCCTATCAGTGACGGGCCCATGGAGATACACAGACACAAGAGACGATCGAAGGAACTTCCTATCGTTGAGATGGGGAGGATGGCTCAGCTTAGTTTTCACCATTCAACTGTGAGCACAAAACTGATCCTGATCAACAAAAATACCAAGAAGCAAACATATGTTCTCCCCAGTAGCTGTGTCAGCATGCACTAAATGCTTTGAGATGTAATATGGACAATCAGACTGATCAAGCAATCTTCGAGTGGCTTAGATATTACCAGAAGCACAATGTGACAAACTGATCAAAGTTTTCCTTCTGGCTAAACCTTACCTTTTCTGTGCTCTAACTCTATGAATAGAAAACCTACTTAATAGAGCATGCTTACATTTATACTGAGCATTACAGCAAGCGATCTTTATGTATTACCAGCCTAAGAAATATAAGTAGTTTATTTATTTTAAAGTAAACCACAGAAGCTCAATATTTTAGCACAGCAGACTCATTAAAATTTATGAAACCCACTCTTACCCTTTGAGAATAAGACTTGAATAATGTACTAGGTTCTTAAGTAATGGTTCCTTTATTTTATTGTAGCAGGCTAGGCTGTAATACTAGGCTCCTAAGTAATAGTTCCAATGTTTTATTTTAGCAAAGACTATCTTTGGATGTTAAATGATTGCAAGGAAAAGGTCTCTATTTGAGATAGGGTCTTCCAGGCTGTACTGGAACTAGCTATGTAGACCATGCTATTCTTGAACTCACAGAGATCCATCTGCCTCTACCACCCAAGTCCTGGGATTAAATTTGTATGCCTCCACGCCTGGCACCATGAGAAAATCTTAAAAAAAAAACAAAAACAAAAAACCTTCTTTAAAACCTTGGGCATTGTAGTGTGTGCTTATAATCCCAGCACTAAGGAGGAAGGCAATAAGAAAGAGGATGGTCACAAGTTCAAAGCGATCCTGGGACTTCCAGGGCAGTCTGGGTTACATAGTGAGACTATCTCAAAAACAAAATAAATCATTTTGTGGGCGTGCACGAGCGCGTGTGTGCATGCGTGTGCGTGTGCGTGTGCGTGTGTGTGTATTCTAAATGTACTTATATGACAAGTTTATATATTTTTCTAACGTTACAGTGTAGATATGTATTCTGAACCTGTCAACCTAGAATGAGAATTTATATAGCAAATTATGTTTTTACACAAGGTACAATGGAAATGATTGCCTTCTTTAAAATTATAAAACTTGACCTAAAAGATACCGTAAGCTTTCATATTATGTAGTTATTAGGAACAAGGTTAAAGAATGTCTTCAATATTTACAAAATGTAAAACATTTTCAACTAGTACATTACCAAATTCATGTTCTCTTTTGCAAAGTCATGTTCAATCCCAGTATAAGGCTGCAGTAGCCTACAGCAAGATATGTTTACCCACTTCTGCCAATGCCAGCAATGTCATGTGCCAGGCTGATAAGTAGATCACCTACTGATCACAGCACAAAAGCTACATCCCAACCCAGCTAAGTGTCCCGGAAAAGTTTCACACACCCTATCTACAATGCAGAAAGCATAGAAGAACAGAAGGGATTCAACCCTACCAATTAGACAGTTCTGAACACATGAAAAGGTACTGGTCAGCCAAGGTGTGAACATGAAGCCACAGTGTTCTATATTCTATTCCCCCTCCACTGCACACCTACCTTCTATAGTACTTCAGCAGTTTTTACTGACAATTTCAGTCCAGCCCAGCCAAAGGGAGGGACAAAGAGAAAAGGACATCTACTCAGGGGTGGAGCTAGTTGTCAAGATGCAACAGGGGAGAGACACACTGAGATAACCATGACACTGGCATAACCTATAAAAGAGGCTGTCTGAATATAATTGCCTACTCTCTCTAGGTGGGTCACAGGGTAGTAACAGCAAGCCCCAGGACTTAGTCATGTAGTAAGCATACTAGCATAGAACATTAGCAAAGGAAATTTTGTTTTGTGATTTTCTTCTACAGGACAGATTTCTAATCTATTTGGGTACTAAGAAAAAAAAAAAAGGAAGAAAAGAAAGAAAATTCCCTTAAGTTTTACTTTAGATATCTAAATTTGAAGTGCCTATTCATAAGCTTAAGATATGGCTTGAAAGCAGTAAGTGTAGTCAAGTCTCAACTAGCTATTATTGGATATTTGGGAACTTACTAAAAGACTAGCTAATTTAAGACAATTCTACAAAAAGCTTGCACCTATAAGTTCATCCCCAAAATGTATCTAGAACATGTTAGTGACTCTGACAGACACCAGCTCCATGTCCAGGATCTAGCTCAATAATAGTGTTACAGTCAAAATGAACTGAACACAGAGAGACCCCGGGAAAAAATATATAGGACAAGGTGTCACCAGCAAAATATTCTTCTTTTTACAGTATCCTACCAGACTCTAAAAGTTAGGTACATAAGATATACCACAATTTTTAAAAAACATATCATTTATGACTTTTCAAAAGCTGTACTTGAGTATCTATCTTTATTGAAACAAGTGGGAAATAAAAGCATCCTAACAGCCTACAGAAATGATACCAATCAAATTCTGCTTGTCTTTAGTGTGGAGTGAGAGCGACACTTACACTGGCATTCTCCTTCTCGCACTCCTTGTGGGCCTCTGGGCCCTCCCTCAGCGTCCTCTGGATACAGGCGTTCAGGCAGTGGCGGATGACGTGGATGAGCTTTGCTAAAGGGGTTAAGACAATCAACAAATAAATGTATCTTTTATAAAATTGCCTTTCCAATTAGAAAACTATAATCTCAAATAGTAAGGAGTATCACTTTAAGGAAAATCACTAAGGGATGCAAGAGAGCACGAAGCTTACTAAGTAAAAATACTGAGCACCTAACATGCACTTGGCTGGGTGAGAGGCAGTAAGCCATGGGGGAAGCAGAGATTCAGACCTATGTTGGTGGTGGCGGTATGCTCATGGGCATACTGATAGAACCTCCTGGCAGCTGCACGATTCATCTGGATCAGCGTGACACAGCGCTCACACCACACCTCCTCTGGCTGGTTCACAGGCAGAAAAGAGTTGAAGATGAGGCTCACCAGGCGCCGAGACACAGGCCTAGAATCCATCTCCAGGCGAACCAAAATGTCCTCCATGGGGCATATTTTCCAAAACTGGGGGTGGGGGTGGAGACATACAAAAGGAAATAAGCAGTGGTTCCTAGAATCTTGAAAACTGCTAGTTTCCAGAATATAACCAAAGAACTAATTTTTTTATACTCAAGAAAAATCCTTTCAAATACGTATACCAGAATCTGACTTTTCTGTGAGCAAATCTACATCTTAAAGAAATGTAACATGTATAGCACGAGGCTGTGGAAAGGCCAACTAGGATTCCTTAGCAGCATGATTCATGCACGAATGATAGCTCCAATCAATCAAGATGATCACTTCTACATATGTAGGTCTACTAATCCACTAACTGATCTATTAACATGGTTTTTTTATCCATAGTTTTGATGTGAAGACTTACTCATCTCTCTTGGAGACCCAGACCATCCCGCTGTAACACTCTAGGACTGCTGCCTCGCTCCTTCTACTGTAAGCGATCTCCTTGTCCAACTAGGAAGCTCACACATCACATATTCCACAAGAGACAGATATTAGCGCTGTTTCTGGTGGTAGTTTGTGTGTGTCTGTGTTTAAGTCAGGGTCTCAAGTATCCTGCCAGCCTCAAATGTACTTTATAGTTGAAGATTAACTTAAACTTCAGATTTTCTCCCTCTACCTCCTGAATACTAGAATCACAGGCATACAGCACTGCACATATTTATACTAGGAATTAAACCCAGGCCTCTGTGTATGCTAGACAGGCACTCTGCCAACTAAGCTACAACCCCAACTCTAGCACAGGCTTCTAGCACCTGGGCAGTTCCTCCATAGAGCCGATGTCTGTCCTCACCAACACACACATACTTCTTAGCCAAAGGCTAAGTCCAGATAAGTTGTACATGCATACAAGGTATAAGTTGTCACTCTGAACAGCACACAAGCAGGTATGTGGGTGGCAATGACCCCAACAACAGGTATTTCCATGGATAGTCAGGCACGCTAGCCTTGAAGTCCTTTTATCCTTGAAGCCCTCTTGTCTCAGTGACGGAGCACATGCCTAACACTGAGTTCAATACCCAGTATCAGAGAAAAAAGATTAAAGGAAAGAAGGAGGGGAGGGGAGGGGAGGGGAGGGGAGGGGAGGGGAGGGGAGGGAAAAGAAAAGAAAAGAAAAGAAAAGAAAGAGAAAAAGAGAAAAAAGCCGGAATTTGAACTGAAAAGAAGGCAACTTTTATGTCCTCTTTACGATGTCAACGAACTAGCCTATGTTCAGTGCATGTTTACCATGTTACAAGCAATTGTTTAAAAGAAAAATTGTTTAAAAAGAAAAAAAAGCAGAATGACTCTCAGCTAACCTTTTCAAGTAATATTTAAGTGCTAAATATGTATAGCTCCATCAAGTATTTCAATGTTTTTTAACATGTAATAAAAAAAAAAAAAATGTAAGGGGTGGACCTGCAAGATGGCTCAGGGGATAAAGATGCTTGTCACCAAGACTGACAACCAGGGTTCAATCTCTGGAACCCATATGATACAAAGAATCAACCCCTTCAAGTTCTCCTCTGACCTCCAAAGTACACTGTGCACACATGCCCTATTACACATGAAATAATGATGAAAAAATGTGTAAAGATGATTGCTTATATTAGTCTTTGCAAAATGAAACACATTAATAATTCTAGAACTTTTCATGCAAAACACAAAACCAACTTTTCTGACAATCTAGCAAACACATTAGTTATCAAATTGATTACAGTGTAAATGTAAGGTTCCTAGAATTAACATTCGGTCTGTTGGATGGAGCGACTGTCCATTGTCTATCTCAGCTTCTCTGAATGTGGCCTCTTACCTTTGCAGCCCTCACAGCCTTGATCTTCAGCAGCAAATCCACAAAAGCCACCCGCACCTTCTCCGAGTTATCGTGGAGACTATACCTGAGTGGTGGCAAAAGCTGTTCTAATAATGGGTGGCTCAGTTTGTTATCCAAAATAATTGGCAAACACTACAGAGAAGGGGGGAGAGGAGAAAGCATTTCAAATCAGAACACATCAATAAAACATTTAGGTAGTAAGCATCTAAGATGATGCTGAGTCACATTCTTGCCAGAAAACACCACCTTTATGAATGAATGCATCAAAGGCATGCTCTGGGGCTAGTGAAATGGCTCGTAAGACACTCCGTAGAGGCAAAAGGAGGATTTTAATAGAGCTAGAATCCTGTGCCCAGCCCAAAATGAGCACTATGGCAACTAGCCATTTTATAGAAAAAAAACACGTTTCTTTGAAACAGGGTCTCTAGGCAATTCAAGTGACTTCAAACTCAGAATCCTCCTGCCTCAGCCTCCTGAGCATTTCTGCTGTTATAGGTCTTGGCTACACACCTAGCTAGAAAATACTTTAAAAGCTGAGTTTGCAGACTAATTAAAATCATATACTGTGCTGGCAGAGAATCCAAGTTCAGTCCCTAGTACCCAGGACAGGTGTCCCACAACCACCTTTAACACCAGCTCCAGGAGAGTCCAATGCCTCTGGCTCCTCTAGCAGAGGACCTCAGTCCCGTTCCCAGCACCTACATGAAGGCTCACAACCATCTGTAACTCTAGTTCCTTGAGACCTAACACTCTCTTCTGGTACCCATGGATACCAATTACACACATAACACATAGCCAAAACACCCATACACATAAAGTAATTTTAGTTTAAAAAATAAAATTCTACAAGAAAAATTTAAGTTTTGGTGTAGAAATACAACTATAGCATCAGTAATATTTTCCCCACTGATAGGATAATATGTAATTTTCTATTATTTTCCCCTTGTATTTCCTACAAAATCCTTATAGTTTTACAAAACTACTGTATAACAGAATGTTACTTTTACACCTTTAAAAACCCTACCTTAAAAACAGAACACCGAACATCAGCTGAGCTTATGTCAAATGCCAGTTCCCCTGTGACTTTCTTCAAGAGATCAACAAGAATGGTGGGGGGCATCATTTCCCAATATTTGGAAGTTATTTTACAAACACCAAGGATGCCTGTGGAACGGACCCGTGGATAAGGATCTTCTAAAAGGGTCTAAAAGTAGGAGAGAAAAGAGGTGTACAACTTTTAAATTATTGTTTGTGTTACATATTAGCACTCTGGGAATTTAAAACTTACTAACAGATCCAGTGTCGCTAGGTACTCTGAAAGGGACTAGTTCCAGGATGCGGAATCTGCAGCTGCTCATATAGAGCAACACAGCGTCAGCCCACACTTCCCACGCAAGAGCTGCATGAGTACCTGTTCTCCTGTATTGTCTACGGACCAATGGCACATAATAAAAGCTGCGGGTGCACATTTTGTTCTGAATACTTTCAGTCCGTATGATGTCACAGATGAAGACACTTGAAAAGATGGATGAATTTCCCAAAGTCACAAAGCTATAACACGGGAGTGATAGAGACAAATCTGCAACATGCTAACACATGTCCACTGGGAACAAGGCATGCACCGCTATAATCCTGAGAACTACATAAGGATACATAATGGAATGTCTCAAGAGTGACTAAAAAGAGGAGGAAGTGATAGTGTGAATCTGTGCACATCTGGGGACATGTGCAGAATGAGTACTCCTCTGTAGGGTGGCCCTGCTGGCAAGTTCTGACCCTGGAGCTAGCTCTAAGACATACAGGTTAGCAATGCCCTCCACAGCAATACGTACATAGAGTTCTTCAAACTGCTTCTGAATTTCACTGTCCATTTCAGTGGCAGTGAAGTTTGGATCTCTAACAGGAAACGCTTCAACAAACAACAATGCAGCATTTGCTCGAACTTCAGAATTTCTGGCCTATAAAACAAAGATGTAAGTACTTTTAGAAGTTCAGAGTGCTCCCAAGCTAATACTTCCACAACTTGAGTAAAGATTTATTTACAAATAAAACACAATTTTGGGGGCTGGCAAGATGGTTCCGAGGCCAAGGGCACCTGAATTTAACAACCTGAGTTCAATTCCAGGAACACATGGTGGAGAAAACTGACTCCTACAGGCAGGATACACTCTGCCCTCCACATATGCTCCCACTTCCTAATAAATAAACAAATAAATTGTAATAAAAAAAAAGATAATTTTAACCTTTAAGTTAGCAAAAATAGGTTGTGGATGTAACTTAGTGGCAAAGCACACGCTTGGCATGTGTAGGGCCCTGGGCTCTACCCTTGGCATCGTAAAGGTAAACAGCCAAACGTTGTGACATCATCCTTAAATTCAGCCAGACTCTCAGTTCAGTGTCAACAGACAGTAAAGACCAGTTTTCTCACTTCAAAGCTGTATTTGATTACACTTTTTAATTTTTGGACTATAAAAAAAAAAAAAAACAAAAAAGAGTATTCAGATTATTAAAAGATTATTAAGAGGTGGTTTCTGCCTTCTAATCAATCAGAGCTATTTGTGTAGCCCCAGGTGTTCATCAGAATGCTAACAGAGTGTCTGCCTTATAAGAACAGGCAGGTGGCGCAGTTGTTACTCTCCCCAGTCTGAGTTTGTGCATACCCGGGCCCAAGTCACCCTCTGGACTATTTTCAGAGTAACTCTGTGTACTTAGTACTGAACTGATCTGCCTTTATAGCTAAGTGGATCAAAGAAATGCTCTTCATAAAAATTAAAAACTGAGAGCCAGGAATGGTAGCACATACCTAGAGTCCCATCTACACATGAGGCTGAGGCAGGAGGATCACTTGAGTCCAAGCAGCTAGGATGGGCAACACAGTAACAGCACAGCTCAAAAACGTAAGAAAATTTGCAATTATCTGAAAATTAAATAAAGCACTGTCTCCAGTGTTTTAGCTGCCTTCTGAATTAGCACAGGATCAATTCAAAGCACCTCCTGCACTAGGAAACACCAGTAAGATGGTACCTTTAGTCCTCTCCACAGGATGGGCTTATATAACCTATACAGCATCTCTTCCACTCCCTGACGGACTTTCTGTTGGTGAAAGTAACTCAGCACCTAAAAGCCAAAGAAAAAGAAAGAAAACAAAGGCTCTATAGTTATTTGTAAGGCATTTGAGCCAGATGTAGCAGTGTACTGCTCAGGAGGCTGGGGGGGTTGAAGTCAACCCAGGCTACAGAAGAGTCTATCTCAAAACAAACGCACACAAAAGCTCAGGAACAAGAGGAAAGGTCATTCTGCCCGATCCCACCACTGTGACACTTGCAACATTCTCTGGCAAGACCTACAACAGATCCAAGACCACCTTGAATACAACAAATCAAAAAAAAAAAAAAGAAATCAGCCAAAATCATAATCAATGGCTCTGAATTCTAATACTACCTGGGTTCTAATGCCTATCGTCCAGTGATACGTGCCTGTCGTCACACTAATTGAGAAGCTGAGACAGAAGAAACCTAAACTCAGGAGCTCAAGACTATCCAGAATAACTCAACAAGACTCGATCTCAAAAAACAAATAATATAAAAATTAAATTATTACTAGCCTACCAAGAGCCACATAACCTCCATAGAGCTCTGACGGTAACGGCAAATGGAAGCATGGACAGTTAAAGGGGGCTCAGGAACAAGACTTAGCCTGATTCACCATCCTGATGCACAGGCTCTGTGAACCTCCTACTGGCCCTGCTGCTTAACCCTTTACTGCCCAATAGGGACAGGTTTCAAATCTCTGCTGCCCACCAGGGACATGCTCTATCTTAAGACATCATAAAGAACAGGCTACTCAATACTCTTATAGCACTAGCTTAACTGAGATACCAGGCTCTTCCTAAAACTTACAATAAATTACAAATAGACCATCCATTTTCTTTGATAGTCAGAATTACCCCACAATTCTGTATATAAATGCTTGAACCCAGAAACGACCAGTTTTGCCTTATTATTGGAATCCATTCCTCCAGAAATTTATTAGTGAAAACCGTGAATTAACTATACAGCATGGGCATGGTTTTCTGATGGAAGATTGCATTCTTTTTAAATTCTAGAAAATGTCTCATACTATACATTAAGCCATTCTCCAACTTATGATCCTCCCATTTCAGCCTGCAGATCAGTGAAAGACACCATCACACTCAGCCTGATTGTTTCTTTTTATGAGTTCCATTGGTGGTCTAGTTTTGTGTGTAACAGTATTGCCATGTTTTGGTATAGATGATGTTCTCACTTCACAGAAAGACTTTAAGCAGCTTAAAAGCAAAACACAATTCACTTGCCACAAAGTTAAAGCACACAGTCCTGGCTGGCTTACTGACAGCATACCATTTCTTTCCTCACCACGGAGCCGGAAGCAGAACAAAACTGCCAAGACACCAAATATCAAGATTCTAAGAAATTCCTTTGACAGATGGGGTGAAATTATTAATTTTTAAATTTAGCAAAAACACTTATCCACAAATAGAAAAGCTGAAATAGGATCTCAACAGCAACTGCTCATAATTGGTGGATCAGAGGTGTCTCCCTCACCTCTCGGACTTTGGAGTGCACTGGAGACCTCCTTGGAAGGTGGATGCCGTGGAACATGAAGTCCTGGATGCAGTAATTTTCAATGGTCTGAAACAACAAGAGTAATAACAAGCATCAATCACACAGGCAGTGAGACAGGCATGAATCCCCATACAGCTGCACCTAATCTGTTCCTCTATTCAGAGAAAACCTCTGCTACTCTGTCAGAGCTACTATGTACGTATTCCTTTAGTTTCAATATACAAAGAGTACACTTAGCTACTACTTTATCTGATGGAACAGTGAATCTGAGCAATGTAGCAAGATAAGCTCCCCACAATCTTTAGAAAACAACTAACACCAGACAAAACACAGACACTAGGAAAAAGAAGTGTACATAAGCCCGACAGAGATCTCAAAAAAATTATACCGTCCTGGGAACATCACAAGCTTCGACCTGCTTCAAGAACCTCTCCAAGAAACGCAGAGGAGCTACCTCTACAGTGGAGGTCAGAACTCCAGAGATTGACATGAAATGTTCTGGGGTACCTCTGACCAGTGCTAGGGAAGAAGTGTGTGAGAGACTCCTTGACAACTCACAATGAGAACAAGCCACAGGGAAAAACAAAAGAAAAGCTAGGGCCCAACCGACTATGTTACCCTACACTCCAGGGTGTAAGGACCCCCACAGCTTTGGCAAAGACATAAATATTACTATCAATCATCACCTTGAAAATTTACCTTCCTTGAAGTTCATGATAACTCCCTATCTGACAAACATGGAGTTAGAAGATGTAACTTCCAGGTCCTGGAAGTTACATAAAAACAAACTGGAACTAACCTGGAACTGTAAGAATATGGCATTTCCTTCTACAGGTGCCTCCAAATCTTTAATGGCACAGACTTAAAGAGGAGAGCAATAAGCAATGCCAGGAGTCCAGCTTTGTGTATCCTGATCAAAAGGTGCTTGCAGCCAAGCCAGATAACCTGAGTACTGACTCCTGGAGCTGTCCTCTGATCTCCACTACCACAGCACACATGCACTCACACTCATACAAACATAAAACATAAATGATATAAAAAAGAATATATACATCTATGTATGAATTTAATATATATGCATACATATATAAATATATATGGATGAATTAAAAGCTAGGCACAATGAAACAAACCAGTAATTTTAGTACTTAGAAGGCTGAAGCAGGAGGACCATGACTTCGAGACCAGCCTAAACTCAAAAAACAAAGGAGGTAGGGGAACTGGAGAAATGGCTCAGTAGTTAAGAGTAAGTACTGCTCTGCTCCTCCAGAGCACTCAAGTTCAATTCCCAGCACACGTGATGCAAGGTAGCTCACAACTTTCTGTAACTTTAGCTCCAGGGGATTCAATGTCTCTGGCCTCCACAGGCCTGAAACTCAATGTAAATAAACTACACATAAACCCTTGCACAGATACATAATTAAAATAACAAAATAAATCATTAAAAAAAAAAAAAAAAAAACCAAGGAAACAAAATAATGAAGAATAATGCCCTGACTTTGCCCTTTTATTTAAAAAAAACTACTCACATTTAAACCACTTTATTAAAATTGTTGACTTTTGATCTCTAGATGTCAAAGAAATGGCAAATATTAGCAATACAGACCAAGTGCAAGCAGGCATAAAGGCAGTGTGGACAGACCTACACTAGTCACCTTGTGGAAGTCTTCCCGCCTGCACTAGTTACTGTCAGTTCTCCAAAGACAAGAGTTGCAGAGAAGAAAACTTCTAGATCTAAGAGTAAAAGTTCTAGTCTTTGAAAATGTAGAAGGAAGAAACAGACAATAGCATGATACAGAGCTGATGGGTCTCTGGATGTTTAATGTAGACTGTGAATGAGAAAACTAGATCTCCCCAACATACGCAGTGCATTTGGGAAGGACTAACTATGCTCAAAGTGAATGTTACAGACATCTTAAGATGACATAATGATAGAGGCACTAGCGGGGTCTCAACAGCACCATCCATGGAAAGAGAACCCAAACACAAACGCAGCTTTTCACTTTCAAGTAGACAGAATAAAAACAAAGAAACTGGTCAAATTACTTAATATTACATTTTGTTTAGCCCAGTACATCTATCTTGCAGTACATCTCCCTTTGACTAGCCACATCCCAGCAACCCAATAACCAGAGGTAACTAGACAGTCTAGGCCCAGGGACAACAGAATAAGGAACCACAAACCCACTGACTTTTCTGAAACTGCACATCCCAGCAAGATGACAGCTGAGGCTGTGCCTCAACACGTGGGCCACAGTGACTCAGGCTCTCATACTTCTATCAGCATGACTAGGCACTAGTTTCAACTAGCCTACCCTTGAATACTTAAGTAACTAGAATACAGTAGATGTTAAATAAAAGGAAAATACCTCCAACATTTTTCCCGAAGCCTTTTTCCAAGCTCTGAAATAAATTTCTGCAATGTGTACCATCAAAGACCTATTTTTAAAAACAGATGTTAATACATGTTTAAATAATTTTACCATATACCACACTTCAGTATGGTATATGGTACATACTGGCTCACACTTCAGTATGGGATATGGTACATATACAGTATGGTATATGGTACCATACTGGCTCAGGAAGAGGAAACTGATATAGGATATGGTTCTGTAAACTATCTGCAAAATTACCTACCTGAAATGGAAAGAAGAGACAAAACTGGGAGAGGAGGCTTGAATAAAAACTCTTTCTCAGTCAATGTTACCCTAACTCTGACAACATAGCCCAGAATGAAATTCTACAGTCAAATTTTTTTAACTATGGACTGCTGAGGTAGCTTATTTGGTAAAGGCACTCACTACCAAGCCCAGTGACTGTCAATGCCTAGACTCTGATTTGTGGGAAGAGAGAACTAACTCTTGCAAGTTGTCCTCTCACCTCCACATGTGCACTATGGCATACCTACCCACATCTATGACCCCCAAACATACATGTGCACCATGGCATACCCATACCCACACCCTCTAAACACACATGTGCACTATGGCATACCCACACTCACACCTATGACCCCCAAACACACATGTGCACTATGGCATACCCACATCCACACCCCCTAAACACACATGTGCACTATGGTATACCCACACCCACACCTATGACCCCCCCAAACACACGTGCACTATGGCATACCCACACCACACCCCCCAAACACACATGTGCACTATGGCATACCCACACCCACACCTATGACCCCCAAACACACATGTGCACTATGGCATACCCACACCTACGCCCCCAAACACACATTGCACCATGGCATACCCACACCCACACCCCCTAAACACACATGTGCACTATGGCATACCCACACCTATGCCCTAAACATACATGTGCACCATGGTATACCTACACCCACATCTCCCCAAAATACAAACAAACAAACTTAAAAAACATTAAAAGCACTTTAAATACTAATTCTTTACATATAGGAAAAGTTACAATAGGATTCAACTTTAAAATCATCTATGTTTAGAAATTAGTCAGCACAAACATTTTACAAAGGAAGTATGAGGAAGCAATCTAGAATATACCAAGAGCTCTGCATTCAAACTAGAACCAAATCCCCACTCAGTGCTCACACGGCTATCTGATGCTAAGGGCTTTAGTAACTGAAGCCTACCTCAGCAGTAAGGAATGATGCTCAAAACAGAAAGCACCTAAGCAAATGTGTACTTTGCACGGCAGTCTGACTGCTGAATAAAGGAAGTACTAGGGCTAGAACTTCATACCTGTGGTTCTTCCTACTTATACCACAGGGCTCCTCACTGCAACCACACAGTTCAGCCCACACTCAATCAGACAGTGTACCCTATTCTCAAAATGTCCGCCGAATGCTAATGACATGAGCTTTGTTGTAAGACAAAGCAGTAACTGTCATATATCTAAAAAACTACCACTGCTTCTATCCCAGCTACTCCAGAGTGAGGTAGTAGGACCACGGGAGCCCAGAGACTGGAGATCAACCTAGGGAGCAAACACAGCCCCCTGAGAGAAAAAAAGAGGAGAACTAAAAACACGACAACTTAAAATCTCAATCACTACTGGAGAAATGCGTTATTAGAGGGGGAAAAAAACTACCTAATAATACAGTAGTGAATCATAAGATAGAATTTCTAAAGCTTCCAATTTTGTTAATAGAAACAGGGTGGTGGTGCACAGCTGCAGTGGGGAAGCTAAGGCAGTGAGACTGCTGTGTAGTGACAGCCCAGATTGGCTACACAGCAAGACCTTGTCACAATACACACATGTGCGTGCACGTGGCACACACACACACACACACACACGCACACGCACACGCACATGCACACAGACAAACTTTTAAAACAAGCCAAGAGAACCTTTCAAAGTCAGACCTCCAATACTTACTTTTGTAATCCAGATAACTGATTTTTAATGGTCTCATGGATCATTTTAATAAAGTCTATATTCCAATTAAAGAGAAAACTAAGAAATCTTCTTCCCTGTAAATGAAAAAAAAAAAAAATGAGAATAAGTCGGGCATGTCGGCACACAGGCCTCCATGGTGATCTCAGCTCCTTGGGAGGCTGAGACAGAATATGACAAGATCAAGGTCAGCCTGCCACAAAAACATCATCTCAAATAATAAATAAACAAAACAACAACTAAATGAAGCCGCTCTAATACTAACAAGTATTTGTTTAATACATCCAAAGTCAGCTATTTATAAAAATGAAGCCCACATCACTGTCACTTGGCAAGTTTGCACAGGGGTGGACTGGGAAGTGTTACAGTGGCTCTCCTAACAGCAGAGACCTGTGGGCCTACAGACATTCCGCCCTTGGGCAGAGCAGCAGCTGCATTGAGCATCTGTCTTCAAGGGGCTCAGAGACAGAGCCATACAGAGTTCCACCACAGGTCCATAAACATTTCAATCTAGCTATTATGGATAGTGGATCATGTAAAACCAAAGAATGCCTGAAATCTTTGTTTGACCCCATCATAAAAGTCTTTATTCTCACCAACTTCCTAACAATCCTAGAGATGAAGGTACAAGCCTGGTGCTTGTCATCTTTTCAATAACGATGGTAACCATCACATGAGGAAAGCAGCCCTCTCCACGCACATCCTGCACCACTGACTGATGCTGGTGCTTCACTCAAGCCATGCCACATGCTCCTCCCAGAAGTCTGAAAGAGCACTTGCTGCTCTGGCTATGGAAGAAACACTGAGGTTCCAGTGTATGTATCCTCCACACCAGAGACAGGTTTAGAGGCAGTGGAGCCAAAGAACTTGGCGTTAATCACATATGCCCTACAGGCTGGGGACTAGGAACTCATGGGACCAGGGCTGAGACCCTGAGGAATGCTCTTTGGAAGCCTTTTCTACTATCAGGAGAAATGGCTGCAGAGACATGTCCCAAGCACACTAGTTTATGGTCACCCTGCACCCCAGTAAGGGCATACAGTCCACACTCACTATCCACTAAACAGTGACCTCACATAACAGAACTATTCTCTAGAAACCATGTTAATAAATGATTATAATATATTATTTTTATTTCTTTTTAAAAATAACTTTTATCTTAAAACAAAAAAAAAAAAACTTGGCAGGACTAGGAATTGAATCTAGGGCCTCATATATGCTAGGCAAGATTATAGCCCTAGCCCTAAAAATATTTGGTACAAGAGTACTATAGAATGTCATTTATATTAAGTATATAACAATATAAAAAGGTATTCTTTTTATTTCATGCTAAGTTCTCTAGTCCATTGCACTTTACATGTGAGACACAACTGAAATGGGGCCATATGAGCTGAACTTGTTCGGTTCGTCCAGGGGACTGGCTCACAGCGGGTAGTCCAACAACAGATCAGAGCCCCGCAGTAGATTTTCTGAATGATGAAAAGAGAAATGGAGGATGCGTGGTGATAATTTTTGTGCATATGCCAATCAAACACAGCCATGTGGCCAGGGGAGGCTTAGTAATCAAGCTCTTACCTAGCATGCATGAGGCTCTGAGTTCCGTTCTCAGCATACACACACCCTCCCCAACCCCACGCTGGCTAGTACTTTGTCAACTTGATACAATCTAGAGTCACTGAGGGAAGAAAACCTCAATTGAGAAAATACGCTAAGCTGCCTATCTGCAAGCCAGTGGGGCATTTTCTTGATTAATGAACGATGTGGGAGGGACCAGCACATCATGGGTTGTGCTGCTCATAGACAAGTGGTCCTGAATGGTTTGAGAAAATAGGCTGAACAGGGCTTGGTGGTGCATGAGTTTAATCCCAGTACATGGGATGCAAAGGTAAGCAGACCTCTGTGAGTTCAAGACCAGTTTGGTCTACGTACATTCCAGGCCAGCCAGGGCTATGTAGTAAGGTCCTTTCTTAAAAAAGAAAGAAGACATTTTAAGCAAGAATATTAAGAGAATATGTATATAAAACATTATACATGTGATTCTACATGTATAATATACATTTATAATACAAATATTTATATAAATATAAGTGCAAATCCAATTTATTGATACCTATTTCCATCCAGTTTAATGATAAAAATAAGGCAGGATGTGCTCCCTAAGGGCCATCCAATTCGAACTGATGTGGAGTAAGTTCGCAGATCTTTTTTTTTTTTCCCCTGAGTCACAGTTTCTTTGTGTAACAGCCCTAGCTGTCCTGGAACTCACTTTCTAGGCCAGGCTAGCCCCTTGAGTTCTGGGATTAAAGGCATGTGCCACCATGCCCAACTCAGTACAAGCTCTTCATGGCTATGCTGACCTTTCCCCACAAAACAGCACAGTATAAACAACAGCCACATGAATTTAAGGAAAGCATCATTAATATCCCACCAACAAACAAAAAAAAAAAAAAAAACAAAGAAATAAACAAAAAAACCTACTTACTGAAGTGACGATTCTGGAATTTTGGTTTAAAAAACAGATGTATTCATAAGACTATGTTTTTGTTTTAATCCCAGGTGCTGTGCTATGGGGCTGCTTCCAACTGTCCGCAGCCACTTGATGTGCCTCAGGCTCTAACCGAGGCATGGTTTTGCCAGCTGCAGACAGTGTCTGCAATTGTGCGACACTTGGAATTCTGGGAACATTTTAGGGGTTATAGAAACGCTAGGGCCCAGATAAATGTGTGGTGGATGGCTCGTGGTCATCCAGGGGGTCGGTTGTGGTTGGTTAGTAGTCGTGCTCAAAGAAGAAGAAACTAGTTCAGGGATCTCTAGCTCACTCTCCCCTTCTCTATCCTTCCTTCTTTCCTATCTAGTGATAAAACCGTGGGGAAAAGAAAACTACACAAATTAGCAAACAGCAGCTATAACTTACCTTTTCCTTCTTGATGTAATTAACATTTATGAAGCACTCAAGTAGCATATCTTTAATGTCTCTGCTTTCCTCCAAGTCATAATCAAAACAGCACAAAGCCTGGTGAATGCCCCACAGCCGACAAGATCCGCGCCCTGTGAAGCAAGTGACAGAGAACCACACAGCAGACAGCAATGCACTACTTGCTTCAGTAACTTCCTTTTCCTTTATAAAAAGGCAAGTGCTATACAAAAGAAACCTGTCTCGAAAATAAGACAAAAAACGAACAAAAATAAGCAGATTTGCAAATGCTGTGTGTGTCTACAGAACACTTGAACTGTAATTTTTTGTTCTGATTGTTTTAAACAGGTCTCATGTAGCCCATGTTCGGCAATCCAACTACAAATTATTTCTTTGGCTCACTACAATTTCTGTAGGACTTCATAGAATTGAAATAATTCCTTAGATTCTAAACCGTGCCAGCCTTTTCCAGATTACTCCTGACTGCCTGCTCAATCCTGCTCTAGTATGAAATTTCCTAAGAATCTAAACTCCAGCCTCCTATCCGACTGCTGAGTCTGAGCATGTACCTCAGCACGGGCACAGGTATCTCCTCCTGCCCTCCACTCAATAACTCACAAAAACACACTGCACAGCTTAGTCTGAGAAAGTTTGGCCTTTCCTCGCCTCCTTTCCATTGCAGAAGGAGGATCAAGACATAAAGGTAGAATAACTGCCTTTTCACCATGAAGTGACAAAGAGGACAGTAGCTACACCCTGAGGAAAAATTACGGAACAAAAACCCAACTTTAAATCTCGCTCTGGATTGTGCTCCCACATCACTGTAAGAAACTCACCTAAACTGAGAAGCTGTAGACTCCAACCCCTTTCTACCTAATCCACCCTCATGAAGGACAATCTGAGGAAAGGAAACATACTGTTTTGGTCTCCAGACTCCTCCTCAGCAGCATGACAAATGCAGTCTTTCCCATATCCTCCTTGGCAGGAAGGCCCCTTTCCCACCATTTGACACACAGATCCTGAATAGAGTTCTGGAGTTTTTGTTCAGATTCAGGTAACGCATATAAAATACCTAAAACACAGTACAAATGTTTTCTGTCATTAAGCAACTTATTACCAATTCAGACTTAAAAGTACAGAGTATGGGGCTGGAGAGACAGCTCAGCAGTTAAGAGCACTGGTTGCTCTTCCATAGGTCCTGAGTTCAATCCCCAGCAACCACATGGATGCTCAAAACCATCTGTAATGAGATCTGACACCCTGTTCTGGCTGCAGGTATACATGCAGATAGAGCACTCATACACACAAAAGAAATAAACCTTAAAAAAAAAAGTTCAGAGTACTAGTACAAGGACTAGCTAAGCAAATATTAGTTTAATTTGCCAAATAAAAACATTAATGGAACGCCAATACTTAGCCAAAAAAAAAAAAAAAAAGATTTACAAGTGTTATAAAAACAAATACAACAAAATACAAAACAGAGAACTATTAGACCTGGAAGCTTCACACTAATACATCTTGCGATCACGACCGCCATGCCACTACAAGCTCAGTATGGTGGCCTCAGGTCTAGGCTCAAAGGTGGAAAATAATCAAAACAAATAACATAATGAATATAAAAAGTATTGCTTTTAGAAACATAAAGGCTCAATAATTGTTAATAATATGCTAGTAATTACCCAGAGATGCCTGAATACTGTCATATATATATAAAGCTCCTGAGTAATTTTGAGTCTGGAAGCAACTACAATGACAGCACTCATTTTACCAAATATTTGGAGACTAAACTGGTAGTAAAATCCACAAAGCAAACAAATTTCTATACTGCCTGGGGTAACTTAAGATGGTAATAAAAAAAAAGATACTATCGACTTGGGGAGTGACAAAGAAAGAGGGTTAGAGGGAGAGTAGCTAGAATGGACTAGATTAAAAACATACTAAAATTATAAAATATGTTAAAAGAAAAAAAAATAAGCTAATTTCAAGAAATCAGACTTAAGCAACATCCTAAAGACATAAAGAAACCCATGTGATGTTAAGACTGAGAACTTGAGAATGTGTCCCAGGAAACAATACCCAAACAAAGTACTCAAAAGATAGTGCTATAAAATCCTTAAAATTGCTTTTACATCTATAAAATAACTTCGTGTAAATATTTTATTACCAGGTTTTTCATTATTTCAGGTGAGAATGAATACCTGTTTAATAAACAGCTTTACAGGCTTAAAGTTAACAAGAACTATGGGAATCAACAACTCCAGAGACCATGGTCATCCTTAAGAAGAAATTCAGCAACAGATTCTTGGGCTGTGTGGTAACAGCACAAACTGAGAAATCTACAGTCAGAGATGTCCCTTCAAACAAGCACTTGTATTAGTTCTGTGAGTCAAGGCACACTGTCCTGAAGTAACAGCAGTCAGCAGCCAGAACCCAGATCATCCTCTACAACACTGGAACAGAGCCTAGCTAACTCACGGTGCCCTTGAGAACCTGAGTGCAAAGACATGCCTTTAAATTCTTGTTTCAGATTGCCGCCCTACTCATAAACACAGGAGACTTCCCTTTAAAAGGTGGCATGCTAGTGCCCACTACTGATTCTGCCACTTACCATTCAATATAACAGCACACTCCAGGAGGGCCCCATAGTTCTCATGTTCATTTATTATAGATACAGAGGCAAGAATTACAGTCACAATTGCATGTGTTATTTCTATGCTCTTTTTCTAAAATAAAACATCAAAACATAAGTGAGTTAAAATGAGGAACTTGTACACTCAACTTATTTAAAAAAAAAATATTAAATAGTTACTAAATTTCAAAAATGGAGCCACCTGTAGCTTTTTCTAAAAGGTAGATTAAAACTGAATAAAGTCAAGTGTCCTAAAAGAATCATAACACTGAGCAGTAGAACAGCAATAGCAGGACTGGGCAGCAGGAAAACTTACAATGAACAGAACTACAGAACTGGCATATTGCATTTTCCTAACTTTAAAGTTCAACTATTGACTGGGCATGGTGGTGCACACCTTTCACCCCAGTGCTGAGGAAGCTGAGGCAGGTGATCTCTCTGAGTCTGAGGCCAGCCAGGTACACATGTGCATTCCAGGCCAGCCAGGACTAATAGTGGGAGTTCAGTTATTCAAATAAACAATCTTCTCTTAACACAGTAAAGAGAAACGCTTTTATTTGTGAAAGACAATACCATCTTTGGAATGTGCTCTGATTCCATAGCGTCTTCACCCTGGACTTCCACTGTCTGCCACGTATCCACAGGGCTTTCCAACATGTTTCTGTTAGTAAGTCCTTCAGTCTTTGCCATAATTCTTCTTTCTGTTTCCTTGATAATTCATCTAGTAACTCACTTAAGCTGAAAGGATCAGAAGGATCTTTCTGTAAAATAGATTTTTAAAAAACACAAAATATGAAAAATTAGTTGTATTATTTCCCCCAAGAAACACAGATGCTTGCTGAGTCCAACTTGATCATGTAAGGACAGTAAGACATTGTTTCCTTCATAAGACCCCTACCCTCGGCCAGTGGTACTTACTGATATTTTCATACTGATATTAATAGAAAAGATTAAGTACTAAATTCGTTATGTGTTTAAGCATTTGGCTAGTTTTTTCAAAATCATTTCCTAATAGGGAAAAAATATAGAATTATCAAACAGAAAGCATCAAATCTCTCCTCAAATTCTTAAGACTGGATAGTTAAAGTTTAAAATTTCACCCACTTAAAATTCCTAAAATCAGCTCAAATGTCCACCATCCTTAGGCCTGTCATCAAGTACAAACATGCTGGAGGTAAATAACAGAAAGGCTCAGATTCCCTTCTTCTAGTTCTATGTCCTAAAAAACAGACCCTCGTCAGCCCTCGACAGCACCCTTCCCCTGAACCACTGAGTCCTTCTCCACGCCTCTGGCTTACTGGACTCTCTTCTCACTTTGGGCAGACTGACACGAAACCCAATCAAAAGGACTTTCCAGCAGCTGCTCTGGAACTGAGGCACAAGTATAGTGACAATAATAGATTAAAGCCTATGGAATAAATTAGTATCGATGAGGTTATAAATTAATAAAAACCAGATCATTCATTAATAGCACTGACATGCTGCAGGGCACCAATGACTAAAACTAAAGAAATATAGAGTTCACAAATGACAATTTGATAGCCATCACAGTCACAGACACTGCTAAGAACTATCCACAGATACTAAAACAAACAGGTACAAGTGTACTGAGAGGTAGGTCATCCACAGCTATGTGTTTCCTCAGAGAGCCCATAGTTACAAAGGGAAAGCAGAAAGCTACCAGGATAGGCCATGAGCATCCATTCATTCACTCACCAAATGATCCCCATAGAACAATGCTATCCTGAAAGGCCCTGACACTTCCAAGCAGCTCCTTCTGAAAGGAGACAGAGATCTGACTGGATTGGCTAATAGAAAAAAGAATACAAAAAGAGCCACCCACACCTACAAGCCTTCAGTGCTGTGACAAGCACAGGAAGGCAGAGCTGCCTCCTACAATCCCAGATTAAAGAGCACTTAAGAGAGATGTGACAGCTAGAGGCAGAGTCTGACACTGGGCTGGATCGTGGATCAGGAAAAGCATGACATTATTGTGACAAATGTTCAAACATAAATATGTACTGTAAATAGTGCTTAAATAGTTTCATGTCTTGAGGATCTTCATGTAGTTATATACAATGGAATTTCAATCACTTGTAAAGAAAAATGAAATTTGAAGGAAAATTAATAGCCCTACAGAGTACTGCATTGACTAAGGTAACCCAGATTCATCAAAAACTTACCTGTACTTTCTCATATGCAGAGCCCAAGTTTTAATACTTCCAAGTACTATGTCCATAAGTGGGTGTGAAAGTAGGTATAGGTTACTAAACTTCATAAAAGGCCCTGAGGGGCAAACAGTGGTGCTGGGTAAGGGAGAGCATGGGAAAAGTATAGACATGACACACAAACAGAAAGGAAGATACTATACAGAAGCAGATGGAAGAGGGCAGGAGACAGGAAAGAGTGTGGACAAAATCAAAACAACAACAATAGCAAAAAACTAACCTAAAAAATACCACAATGAAACCTAATTGCAAGTTCAAGTTTCAAGAATGTACAGGGCTGCGGAAATATGTCAAATGGTTAAGTCCTTGTGAAGACGCACGTTTGGATCCCCAGAACTCATTTAAAAACTAGCATGGCAACCTGACTCTATAATTCCTGCTTTCTGAGGTAGGTGACAAGAGATAAGAGGATCTCTGTCTAGAAGATCTTGGGCCACCTACAAGAGCTTCCATGGCAAAGGTCCAGACTGAGATATCCTAGTCTCAAACAAAAGATAGAAGGCATCTGAAGACCTACACCTGAGATCATTGTCTGACCTCCACATGTGCACCCCATGTTAAATAAACATACACACAAGTTCAAGCATACACAAAAGAATTCCAAGTGTACTTAGTGGTTACTAATTATGTATTCTTTATCCTAGAATTATTCTGTATTTTGGAACCATTTAAGACAGTTATAGGCATGTGACTCCATCAGGGTGTATTTTTCTAAAACAAAGATACTTTCTTTAACAACAAACAAATCATTAGCTCTACCGATCTGTGGGCCACAGCCCCCCACCTCCCACTGTGCTGCACTCTGGAGCACTAATGCTCCATATGCCTCTGAGGCTAGTTTGTCCTTTTCTTCTCTTTTCTGCTCTATTGTTCTTCACCCTTCCACACAAGAATGGCAGAGGCTGTGTAAGCTGGCCATCTACTTTTAACTATAAACTTTCAATCTTTCTCCAAGGAAAGCATCATAATTATCATATGTGATGATTTGTATGTGCTTGCCAGGATGGCACATTAGGATATGGCCCTGTTGGAGTAGGTTTTACAGTGGGAGTGGGCTTTAATACCCTCACCCTAGCTGCCTAGTATTCTGCTACCATCTTTCAGATGAAGATGTAGAACTCTCAGTTCCTCCTGCACCATGCCTTCCTGGACGCTGCCATGCTCCTGCCTTGATGATACTGAACTGAATCTCTGAACCGATAAGCCAGTCCCAATCAAATGTCGTCCTTTTAAGAGTTGCCTTGGTCATGGTGACTGTTCACAGCAGTAAATCCCTAACTAAGACACCAAGGTACTTGTTGTTAGTGACTTAATGTGTGTTACTGTGTTTTATTAGGTCCTATCTTTAATGCGTCATATGCAAAATGTTTTAGTATTATACCTCTAGACCCATCTTCAATAATCTCTGTGAATTATTTAATTGAGACAGTCTTTCTTTTAGCCCAGACTGACTTCGAACCCAACAAGCCTTAGTTCATGATCCTTCTGCCTCGGCATTCTGAGTGCTATAATTGCTGGTATGGACCACCATGCCCACCATTCTAGTTTTTATCACTAGCTGCCAAGCAATATCATAGAGACTCACCACTAACAAGCTGCTAGTATGAAGGGACTTCAAAAAGATGCATCTGCAATAGGCCACTGATGTCCCTTGAGTTACTACATGTGTCTTTCCATTTTTGTGCTGTACATCTGTGCACTTCTACGAAGACCAAGTTGATGCTGGATGTCAGGATCTCTCACTCCACCTAGAGCTTACTGACTGGATAGACTACTGTCTATCAAGCTCTAGAAATCCTCCTGTCTCCACCTCCCAGTGCTGAGATTATAGGCATGCCAATGGGACCTGGCTTTTTACAAAGGTGATTCTCAGGCTTGGGTGGCAAGCACTTTATAAACTGACTCATCTCCCCAGCTCTCTGCTTGCCTTTTTATATTACTAACTTACTTTACTACCAGCTCAGATCATTTTAGTTTTAGTTAATCTATGACATGTGACTCGAAACAACATCCTTGGGGCATCAAATACGGATGAATTACATTTCTAACACAAACCACCAGACACACTCCTACTGAAGCAGACAGTTACACAGTTATAACTTATATTTTACTCCTATAGACACTACTATGTTATAACCTAAGACAAGATCATGTTATAAGATCATTTGTCTTATGAAGAAAAGTAGTTTCATAAATGTTGCCAGCAATAAATTCATGAATAGATCCTTCCCTAATCTTGTGCCTTTTGATTTTCACTGCATAATCTTAATCAAAATAGATTGGGCATGTTGGCTCAGGCCTCCTGCACAAAGGGCCAACTCTCAGAGCACTGCTGCAGAGCTCCACTGGGCACCACTCTAGGTCCCGCCACTGTGCACTCCCACACACTCCCAGAACAGAAGTCCCCACCCACAGCTAATGGCACTTTTCTATCTCTTGCCTAAACAGCTCTGACCTTCAAATATGCTGTCAATATGTCTCGTGGCCACCCTGGACATACCGTATTGACAGTCATCCGTTCCCCACACACAAGCTGTCCTTTACCATTATATCCAACCAAATTGCACCGCTATCCCTTAAGTTGAAGGCTTCCAACTTCCGCCTAAATCCTGTGCCAGTGATAAGCAGGACTATACTCTCCACCTACCTGGCTTGGTCCCTCTACCAGACAAGCATTCCCAGAGGCAAATCTTTCTTCCGTCTTCTCATTATCTTCTATTCTAGCTTCCCCTCCACTCTGGCTCCTCTGTCTACGTGCTGGCCATTCTCTGCCCAGTGGACAAACTCTGAAGGTCCTAAAAGTTCTGCAGTCATTTGGATCAGAAATGCCCTCTACAGACTCTGGAATTTAAACATTTGGTTCCCAGTTGGTGTCACTATTTGGGGAGGTTTAAGTGCTAGGGCCTCCATGTTTGTTATGTGCATGCTTGTGGCTGACAATGCGAGCGCTCAGCCCCCTGCTCCCACTGGCAGGCCGCCCATGAAGGGCTCAGTCCTCTGGAACCATAAGCCAAAACTAAGGTCTTTTGTAAGTTGCTTTTGGTCATGGTAACTCAGCTTTCCCATTTTCCCTGCCTTTCTTTCCATTGCATCTACACTCTGGCCCTGCCAAAACTCTTCAGGTTAAAACCCAGCGGGGCTTCTCCAAGCCTTAGGCAGCCCCTTCAGCTGTATGGGCTCTTACGATAACTTCTGTTTATTTTCTACTTTTTTAACCCAGCCCCAAAGTGGGTCCATTTAATTCTAAAGAATTTACCTATCTTTAAAAAAAAAAAAAAAATTTCACGGAGAGAACCGTATTTCACACGGTAACACGATCTTAGAATATTATTTATATCTAGAATCAAACTACAATAAAAGTAAAACATAACTTACATCAAGTTGAAGAAACTGCAGAAACTTTTCAACCAACTTCTTAGATACTGCTTGGATGAACGCCTCCCGTTTTTCCATGGCGGATGTGACTGTTCTAAGGGAGCTTGCCTTACAACCCTGGTAGGATACAATCAGACCAAAATGTAAACGTGCAAGATTTCCCATAAGTTTTAATACAAACATTCAAGAAATTTTATACCACTAAAGAAGACAGCTAATAACAACATTCTGACACAAAATTGCAATAATCTGAGAAAAAAAAAAATCTGATGCTATAAACAAAATATCTATGTTATCACCAATTGTCAATGAAACTACAATGAAAGGAACAAGAAATTAAAACTGCCTCAGGAATCTTACTTTCTCTTCCTTTTAGTCTTTTGGATGCTGGCTTGGGAAGACCTGACTTATGCAATAGGGTCAGGCTGATCTCCACAGCTCAATTCTGCAGACTCCACATCTGAAGTCCCATCCCTCCAAGAAGATCCCACCCAACAATCCTCTCTTGTTTTTCAAGTGAGAGACTTGGAAGGAAAACCACAACAACAACCCTGAGGTCACCTGGGAGCTTGTTAGACAGCGCATCTGTGCCCCACTTCAGTACCCTCCCCTCCTCCACACACCTACAGGATAATGAGAGCTCAAGGGACCTTGCTCCTTCCTACATATGATCTCCCAAGAAATCCTATTTTACCTTTACACCTGGTACTACGATGGCACATTCAAAATATAAGCCGAACAATACAGTCACAACAAATGATACTTGCCAACAGGTATTCTCATTTTAAAAAGAAATTTGAAAATACCCTATACCGTTAAAAATACAGCAATATGGAGAATTACTGGCATGAATTATGGAGACCGCGAATCACAATCAATATACATTCCTATTCTATGTTGAATAAAAGTAGAAAATAACCTCAGTTTGAAAACTCCTCATATAAGCAAATGTTAAATACAGCCACGTCGTTTCCCAATCCAAATGGCTGAATTGGGAACCATAACTTTTTGTGTGATGAATAAAATGGAGAAGGAAAGGCGGGTGACCAGTATCCACATTTTGCTACTTACAGTCACTTTGTTTACTTAAGTACATGCCTTTGGTAACTTGTTATGCCATATAATGTCTACATTCGCTCGGACTTGCAAACTGCGACTCCATACCTTGATTTGTCTCTTTCGTAACTAAGATTGCTCCCTAAATGAATCCTAGGTGTAGGTTCGGGTTCTTCCCTATGTCAGTCCAAGAATAAATCCAGCGTCTTCACTACCTCAGGCCCCAGTTAAGTGTCAACACTGATGTCCGCCTTAGTCAGCCCCCCAGCCCCGTGCCAGGATCTTCCATGTCATTCCGTGGTCAGGGCTGAGGCTCTCCCGATGTCAGTTTCAAATTCAGGGCCGGGGTTCTCCCTAGTCAACCCGGGTGCAGGTCTTTGGTCCTAGCTGCTCACCCTGGCTCCTTGTCAGACCCGGGTCTGCGTCCCCGGTCCTCCCTAGTCTGTTTCAGGTCCTTGTCGGAGAGGCGCGCCCAGGTCCTGTCCCGGAGTCCACACCAGTCATACTCGGGCCCTCTTCCGGGGTCGTCCTAGTCTGAGGTCCTACCTAGTGAACCCGGGTTCGAGGCTGAGATCTTCGCTAGCGATCCCCGCGCGCGTCTCGATCCTTCCTACTCAGCCAGGGTCCCTCTCTGCCCTCCCGCAGCACCTCCCACTCCACAAGCCCTTGAGATCGATGGCGGCCGCGGACAAGACACCCGCGACGGTGTCCGTCGCCCAGCCGCGGTCGCTCGCCGCCCGGTCCTATTCACATCCCACTCAACTCACCGCGCAGCGCCCAGCTCACCACAGACCCATAGTTTCCCGCGCTCGGACCAGATTCAAACACACCCGCGCATACCCCGGACGCGCCCGCCCTCCGCCCGTCACCAGTCGCCGCTCTCACGAGATCTGACGCTGCCCGGGCCACGCCCACACCCGACATCTCTGCGGCCAGGCTCCGCCCCCCAAGGCCCAAGCACCGCCTCCGGGGCGCGACTCAGAGCCGTCAGCCGGAGAATGCGCATGCGCAGAGCTGCTGGCCGTGTTTCCCGCCCTTCGCGCCCCACACCCCACACCTTCCGTGGGAGGACTGCCGTTGCTTCTGTGTTTCTTGCCCGCTGCTCGGTGAGAGATCGCGCAGCTGACGGAGGAGGGAGAGCAAGAAGTGGAGACCAGAAAGAGACCGGAAGAGAGGAAGGAAGGAGATGGTGCTAGGAGAGAAAGGGACTCGGAGGAGGAGGGGAGGGAGAGAAGCTAAAAAGGCTGAGTGAGAGGGAAGGAGCAGTGGAGAGGAGGAAGTCTGGGGCGTGGTGGCAGTGGGGACAGAGGACGAAGGAGTATGATATCAAGGCACCCCAAGGAAGAGGCTGGGCCTTCACCGCAGAAGGCACCAAAGGTAGAGCGTAGAGTTCCCAACTTCAGAAATGGGGGGGAAAGCCGAGCGGTGGTGGCACACGCCTTTAATCCCAGCACTTGGGAGGCAGAGGCAGGCTAATTTCTGAGTTCGAGGCCAGACTGGTCTACAGAGTGAGTCCAGGACAGCCAGGGTTACACAGAGAAACCTGTCTCGAAAAACAAAACAAAAAAAAGAGGGGAAAAAAATGTGTTGTTTACAAGTCACCCATCTCTGGAGCTTTTTTATAGCATAAAATAGATGAAGACGGGGGTTGGGGGGAGGGCGGGAAGGGGAGCCACCTAAGATGGCAGCCCCAGCCTTTCCTTTCCCGGGATTCAACAGGAGACAGTGCTCAGCTCCATTGCTGGGATTGGGCAGCCCTCCATAGCTAGGAAACCGACTGGTCCTCTGTCGGGAATCACTCTTGGCCTTTCCTGTTTGTGGTTTCCTGCATGTGGAAACCAAAGCCAGCCCTCCAACCCATATTTCTCTCCCCAGCTTCTGGCCTCCTTCCACCTGCCAGTTAGCCACTCTCTCCATCAGCCAATCCCCATTCCCTATCAGCTTTTCTCCAAACGTAGTTACTGTTATCAGTTCTTAGAAAGGCCCTTCAGAAATGTTTCCTCCACTTTAGGCTCAGAATGTCTAGAATGACTTCCGTTGCCTGGATTGAATTTAAAGGACTTAGATGTTACCCCAGGGGAAGCCAGCCTACCTAACGTACGACAAGATGCCTATTGACTACAAAAGAAAAGGCAGCCGTAAACTTGTATTTAACTTGATATAGCAGAAGCATAGTGTCAACAGTATAAACTGATAGTGGGGAGAGGATACAGGTCAGCTGGGAAGTTTGAGGTAGTTAGCAGAGCCACAGAGGCAGGGTCCACCCACCCACAGCAAGCTACCATTTGTACCACTTACCTGCTTCTTCATACAGGTGCTCCTTAATCTCTGACCACTTCCCTCTCCATAGTCCCTCTACAGCCCCTTGAATTTGGACACCCCACCTCACCACTCTCACGGCTTCATCTACAAAGTGTGAACAACCAGTCTCAAGCTGGAGTCCCACATGGACTTGCCATGCACTGTTCTGAACTTCCTGCCATTCTCCTTGTGGTTTGACTCATGTCCAAAAGCAATCGCAGTTTCCCCTGCCCTGCTCCCCTTCTTCACTCACTTTCCCATTCCTGACTGGTACGCTTCCTGTTAAGAAACGGATAATGAGTTGAGCAGCGAGTTCTAAAAACTCAGAGCTGGGCACCTAGACAGGCCAGTAACAACTCTGTGCTTCCCTGGTTTGCCATCTACTTAAAAAAAGCAAAATAACAGAAACAAAACAAAACTCAACAACAAAATGCAAACAACCCAATTAGAACTGAGCTGGTGACGTAGTTCAGTTGCCAGAATGTCTTTCTAGCTTGTACAATGCCCTGAGTTCAGTGATTAGCACCACATAAACAGACGGAAGACACCTGCAATCCCAATATTCCGGGGTGGAACCAAGAACAGAAAGTGAGGTCATTGTTGGTTAGACAGTTCAAGGCCTGCTTGGGATAAATAAATATTTCTCAAAAAAACCGTAAATGAGGGCAACCATCATCATCCTTTAATGTGGGATAGCCAACAGAGAAGACTGCTCAGACAGGGGCTTAAACCAATGTCTTCATTATTCTATTATAGTCTCTATATTCTATTAAATAGAAAGGTCTTTATTAGCCAGCCAAGGAGTACACAGGGTTTTCAGGAACCTGGTGTAGCCCCAAATCTTTCTCAAAGTAAGCACAAAAACCATGTCCTGAGTTGACACACTTCAGTTAGCAAGAACAGTTAGCCAGAAGCAGAACTACAGAAGCCAAAAGGCAAGGGTCATAGATTTGGAGACTTTCCCAGAACTATGGACTTCAATGGATTAGGCCTTTATTTTAGTTTTGGCAGGTAGTGCTGTCTACATGTTGTGTTTTGCAGCCTGGACGGTACTTCCATCATGGAGTCAGTTGGGCTAAGGACAGAGCTTTCAGCTAGGAGATATTCTGACAGTTTAAGATACCAAAATTTTGCTGTGTATCTGTTAAGTCTAATGCTGTCTCATTATCAGAAACTGATGGTGGCTTTCAGCTCATGCAAAAGGCCTGTTCCAGTCAATTCTCCGTTAAACACCTTTTGAGCACCTGGGACCTCTACTTATACCCTTAGCTTTTATAACTTTTTTCTAACATCTGGGGCCAAGGAAGTGACAAACAAAACCTTTTTACCAGTAGTCTTTAATCCTTTTTAAAAGGACATACTGAATGAAGACTGTCTAAAGTCTCCATGGTCAGTGTTGCACAGAAGGGAAAATGTGTTCTGTCTAGGCCATGTTGTCTGGCAGCAATCTCTCTGCCTGGCCCAGGGGCAGTTTTTTTTTTTTTGTTTTGTTTTGTTTTGGTTTGGTTTGGTTTGGTTTGGTTTTTTACTTTTTTTCAGAGAAGGATGGGTTTTTGAGTTTTCCAATTATGTGGCTCATTGGTTAAAAAGAAGGCATAAATCATAAAAGAAAAAGTAGTAGAACTTTCTCTTTTCCTTTGAGTTCAGCCCAAGGCCGGGAGAACTTTTCCCCTTTCCGGAGGCAGCTTAAAGCAGGCACAGAGTAGAGCAGAGGGAAGGCTCACCTGGGGAAACTATTTTCCCCTCCCTGTGTGCATTCCACTCTGATGGCAGCAGGCCCTGGATGAGAATCCCAGACCCTCCCCAGGTGCACACAGGTACCAACCCTGACCATGACCAAAAACAAAAAAGCAAGCACACCCTGCTCTTGGAATGGGGTAGGCAACCTCTAGGCAACCTGGCAGAGACAAAAGGATTCAGGTCCCCAACATGAAAGGGCATAGGTCTTAAGCCAGAGAATTCACTAGAGAAAGCTATTGCCCACCCAGAAATATATTCTATCACACAAAATGTGTCACATGAAAGCATGTGTGGTAACTTATGACTGTAATTCCAATACTCGGAAGCTGAGGCAGGAATGTGGCTAGTTTCAACTGAGCCTCAGCTACATACAGGGAGCTTTTCTTTTTAAATAAAAAATAAAAGTATGTAAAATGTACAATTTCATCATAATTGTGCCTGGAGAAATGAGCTAAAACAATAAACTTGTAATACCAACAGAGTCCTGACCAAAGTGAGTTCTTCAAGCCATTCTAGATGAAACCTTGCAGTGTGGGTGGCTATGAAGGTTTCCTGCCCTCTGTGAGAATCCAGAACTGCACAGGACTTAGCCAGCGATGAGTCATTGATTCTTCGAAAGGCTCATGGCTAGCAGCTAATTAGGAAGTGATTGGAGAAATATTTCTTTCCCTTTGGTGGTTTCTAAGAGCAAATTAGATCTCAGAAAGCACAGATATGGATTTCTCAGAATTAAAGAAAAAGCAGAACCGAAAGCTTTAGGCAAGCCCTTCAGCTGGTTTCAACACTCTGCAGTTGCTTTGCTGACCAAGAGACAAACCATGCTCTGGGACTCCCTCAAGATCGGAAGTGCTGAACTGTGGGAAGTCCTTGGGAAAGGGACAGAGGTGAGAAAGGCTGAGTCTCCAGGATTGGCTGCCCACTTCTCAAGCAAGTAGAACTGGGAGCAGGGAAAGAGCTGAATGGTGAGGCTCTAATGCGGCCACAAAAATAAGTCCTATCTTTTCCTCTCCTGGTTGTAATTTCCTGCATATTCTTGACCTTTCTAGGGACAAAATGATAAAAGATGAGCCTGCATCCACTCCAGTTCTTCTGGGGTGTCTTGTGGGGACCACTACAAAGATGAGGCATAGTTTTAGCCATAGTGTAAGTCAAGAACAAAACAGCGTAAAGGAAGACATTTAGTCATAACTACTGAGAACATATGAACTGCTAATGAAAATTCTGATCTCACAGTTTGTTCTGACTGAGATCACTAGGAATCTGTGAGATGGCTTGGCAGGTAAAGGCATTTGCCAGCAAACTTGACAACCTATGCTACTACTTGCTTTTCCCGCCACCCTCTGAGTCTGACAGTATTCAGGCTGGTGCTACAGCCTCTGGCTTCTGAAAGGGACTGAGTGAGTCAGTCTTCTTCCTCGCAAAATCGCACACGGTATAGGTCATGTGGGAAGACTACTTTGCTGTCATTAGGACAACTTAATCTTTTCCCCTGAAGGGTGCTATCGTTTATGCCAGAGTTAACCGTCCAGAGTTAAAGCATTCCCAAGGCTCACAAGCACTGAGTTTGTCTTTACCATTATCCTCCATGAGAACTCTGCCTTGACACACATTGTGTGATGTTTACTTGTAAGAGACCGGGAAGGGTGCTAGAGACATAGCTCAGTTGGAGTGTTTGCCTAGAACGAATGAAACCCTGGATACTTTGATACTAGGATTTTCCCAGTATCAAATTGGAAATGATGGAGGATGACTACAATTAGAGAAAGAGAATTAGAAGTTGAAGGTCAGTCTCAGCTACATAGTTTTCTGCCGGCCTGGATACATGAGACCTTGTCTTAAAAAAACAAAAGTGGACCAGAACTTGCTTTTCAATGTTTTATTCCTTCCTAGTGCTTCATCACCTAAAAACCCTCTTTACATGCCAGTCTAAATCATTCAGAGCCACTACCTCCTCTCCTAGTGCATAAGGATTAGACCCCACCATAAAACCCAACAAAACCACAAAACCTTCCAGTCTTGGATTCCTCCTAAATTAACTTCTCTCAGCCCTTCTGTGAAGACAGACCTACCCAGTCCAGTGCACAGAATATCAAATGCCATCTCTCTCATGCCCAATTTCCACAAAATGCCTGTTGTTCCTCTGTTGTCTTCTGGTATCTGATATTCATGAGGCCCACAAATAGTACTATCAAGTGTCCCTAATGCTTGTACGATCCAGTTAATCCAAGACTGATTCATCTCGTGGTACTTCAGACGATGGAGCCTTTGTTTCTTGGAGGAACCCGTGTTTATATTACTGAATTTCTCTGTATCCACAGAACTCAGGCTGATCCTATATGAAGCTTTTTACAGAGGATGGGCAGGATCTCCGAAGGCTGACTGCTGACCCTTGTGAGCATGAGATAGCTCACATACCACAGCCTCAGGAACCAGGCTATGCCAGCTCTTTCATTTCTTATTTAAAAGCCTTTCTCCAATTCAAGCAATTCAGAAGCAGCATACTCCCTGGTTATCCATTTCCATTATCAAATCCCTTATCTATGTGCTGGATCATGAATTTTTACTTCTTCTGTACTAAAGATTGGAGATGATAAATGTCATTAATAGCTCTTCAATTCTCCCTTCTGCACTGTCCAGTTCTTCCCATAGGTGTCAAAATTATATAGATCACAGAAAGGGCTCTTTAGAACAGATTCAATTTCTATGTTCTTTCCTCTCTGCTCCAGCAATATTAAGAAATAGCAAACCCTGTCATCCTCTATTTTCCCCACTTTTTATCCCACGTCAAAAGTTAATGTGAAGGATAGCACTACATGTACTTTCCCAGTTGCCATTCCTTCCTTATTCTCTCTGAGCAGAGAGCAAAGCTTTAGTTGCATGTCTTTTTTGCCCACACCAAAGGCCATACAGCTAACAGCATGGCTTGCTTATAACTCTGTCCCATGTGTGCTACTTTCAGGGTTGCAACATAATTTCCAGTTCATTATCCATTGGGGGAGCATCCTGTCCTCAAATGGCAGGTCCCATTCATCAACCAGATTCATTAGTCCATACATAGAAGATGATGACCACCCTGGGATCCCTTCCATGGACGCTCAACCTTCAGACAGCTCAGCCCCGGGTGTGTAGCTTATTGAAGCAGACATGCAATTATTCCCCCAAGACTCACGTTTGGCTCCGAAGGCCTAGTTTGGGTGCCAAGCCTTGTGTGAGTTTTCCTGGGAGCCTATTTCTATTCACCGTAGATACAAAGAGGAATAACAGATCAAACAAATGCTCCCATTTAAGTCTAGTGTGACAAAGCAATGAGCTCAGCAAGGGTGCCTCCAGGAGCCTGGGTGGGAAGCTACTTACACGAGCAAATGTGACTTAGGCAGCCACATCCCATGTGATGAATCAGACAAGTCTCACTACTGGAGTACAGCAGCACCATTGAAGAGTCTCCTCCTCCTTAGAGATCGCTGTTACTTATGTATCCTTGGGGAGGAGAGAAGGTTTGTGAGCCTTTCCCCTTGCTCCACATGGGATCTCATGCAGGCAAATGCAACTGCTCTGATTCAGGATAGCAACAATCACACCCTGCTTGAAGGAAACAGGCACACAAAAGAAGCCTATTGCTTTTAAACAGAGCAGCTTACACACGTTGCGGATGTCTTCTTTCTTTAAGATAATTTTTATTTTACGTCCATTGGTATTTTGCCTCCATGTATCTTGGCGTAAGGGTGTTGGATCTCCCGGAATTGGAGTTATAAACAGGTGTGAGCAACCATGTGGGTGCTGGAATTGAACCTGAGTCCTTTGGGAGAAACAGTCAGTGCTCTCAACCACGAGCCATCTCTCCAGCCCAGCTTTGCAGATATTTTATTCCTTGGCTTTTTGGAAGCCTTGAGCAGCAGCAGGAGGTAGTACTAGTGTTACAGCTCTCTTACATGTGAGCCTTGGACACTATAACCCTTATCCTACAACACAAGTATTTAGCTCATCAGTATCCAATGTCCTCTGTCTATTTCCATCATCCCTCCATGTCCTTGGTCCTGGCTGTTCTCTGGAAGTTCAGTTGCCCCTCATTGTTATTGCTGGGTACAGTGATTGCCACTGTCACTGCTGTCCTACCAGTGCCAGCATCCTTGCCTTTGTGAGAAAGGGAGAACAAGGCACCAGCAGTGACAGCTGTCATGAAATCCCAACCCACGAAGCCTATTTGGTAGCTGTAATGCTAGCAACACTACTTGCAGCTGTTACTAGATCACCCTGTTCTGCTAATGGTGAAGATCCAAAGTAGGCAAGGAAAGACCACTCCAGAGAAGCCTCAGCATTGGCCTAAGGTTGCAGCACCAGCTCCAGATACTCAAAAAGTGAACCAAACAGCCTGGTTATACAGTCAGAAAGCATCCAAGCAAATTTTGTACCAATTATGGCAGTCCTTCACATAAAATAATGGACTAAGTTTGTACCAGTAATGAAGGAGTCACTTATGCAAATGAAAGCTGTGCTTTCACCAATTACAGAAATCCTTTATGCAAATAAAGAACTATGTTTGCACTAGTAACAGTCCAATTCCTGGAGTATCAAAGAAAGTGGCCTAAACAGAAAAATACTGTAAGGTTATCTGCAATGTATTAAGGTTTATGTTGGCAAAAAGTCGGGTTGTGCTTTAGGGAGCTAGAATCGTACTTTGGCAGCAGGCAGATGTGGTAGCAGTGCAACGTCCTCACTGTTAGGGCTTAGCGAGATACTATGGCTAGCTGAGTGCTGTTGGGAGGAACCCAGTAGAAACAGAGGAGAGTCAGTGCTGATTAGAACCATCTCAAAGCCACAGCCAAGCATCTTTGCAGGTCTCTTGTTGCCCAAGACCAGCCTATTTTCTACAGAAAGAACTTTGTAACCTACAACATTAGAAATACAGAAAATTCAGAACACTTCACAATTAATTCCTTGTGCTTATAACACACATAAATGGCAAATCTCATATCTTATATATGTATATTAGTCAGGGATCTCCAGAGTAAAAGAACTTATTGAATTAATATATAAATAATACATATAATATATATTCACATATATATTATACATATGATTTATTAGAGTGGCTTATAGGCTAGTAAGCGAGTCCAGATAGTTCAACAATGGCTGTCTACCAAAAGAAGGATCAAGAATCCAGTTGTTCAGTCCATAATCTGGATGTCTCAGCTGGTCTTCAGTATGTGCCAGAATCCCAAAGAAGTAGGTTCTAATGCCAGTGAAGGAATGGACTTGCTAGTGAAAACAAGAGAAAGCAGACATGCCCTTTATATAGACTGCCAGCAGAAAGTGTGGCCCCTACTAAAGGTGAATCTTTCTACCTCGAAAAAAAAAAAGTCTCAATTAAGCCAGGCGGTAGAACATACCTTTAATCCTAGAACTCAGGAGGCAGAGGCAGGTGGATCCCAGAGAGTTCAAGGCCACTCTGGTCTGTACAGTGAGTTCTAGGACAGCCAGAACTACACAGAGAAACTCTGTCTTGAAAAACAACAAAAAATCTGGATTAAAGGTGTATTTTCCCACAACAAAGATCTTGATTAAAGGTGTTCCTTCCCAATTCAATTGATTTAATTAAGGGAAAAAAAATCCTTCACAGTTGTGATCAGCCATTTAGGTTTTAGTTAATCCCAGATGTAGTCAAGTTGACAATCAAGAATAGTCATCATGACAGACTCAGATCTACTCACAATCATAGTTGGTCAGCCTGGGACAGCCTTCAGAGTCAGGAAGCTAGTATAACTGTCCTCTGAGAAGCTCTGCCCACCAGCCAATGGAAAGATACAGAGACTCACACCCATCAGATGGAGCTCAGGAATCATGTGGAAGAATTGGGAGAAAGATTGAGGGACCCAAAGAGGACAGGGACTCCACAGGAAGACCAACAGAGTCAACTAATCTGGACCCTTGGGGGCTTCTAGAGACTGAACCACCAACCAAACTGAGCACCAACTGTCCCCCAGGGGTCTCACCAGTGTGCTCACCCCCCTGGGGTCTCACCAGTGTGCTCACCCCCGGGGGTCTCACCAATGTGCTTGTTTCCTCCTAATAGCAAAGAACTGCAATTCATGAAGACATATTTATTTACATTTAAATGTATTTATAAAAATTTGGAGGAGGAGATGTACAATAACATTGTTTATTATTATTTTATTTATGATTTTGCTATTTATTACATTTAATGTAAAATAAAATGTTTAATGTGTTAAAAAGAAAAGAATAGCCATCATAAGTCTACCCAACTTGATACACAATCATATCTCCTTATGTTCTGATTAATTTCTAACTGAAAACAATAACCAGGTATGACTACGTCTAACATGGTATAATTATTCTTCGTATGACCACAAACACATTATAAGTTTAGAAAAGGTAACAATGTCCCTGGGGGCCAGTTTTTTAGTATCTCAAACTTAAATATTATAACCACTGATAATCTCTTAATTGATGTTAAATCATATGACAAGGAAATTGAGGGAAAAATCACAAATATTTGTACAAACACATTTTTAACAAAATACAACAGAAACACCCATAACAGTTATAATCCTCATATCTACAACTGGTCACATGGCCTTAGCTGGTATTTATAACTACCTCTGTCTACTACCCATTCTGTATTTCTTCCACCCTCTGCAAGCACCTCAGCAGGTCTTACAGGTCTTAGCTCTTTTCCTGGAGGAGTGACCCATACTTTCATTCCTGATGGGTCTGTGCCCTTTATCATCCTGCTTGGATTAGGCTGATGTAATTTTCCATTGGCTTTAATCACAGGGCATGGTAGCACCAAGAGACTCCCTAAAGGATCCTCTGAACTCCAGACATAATCTTTCTTATCTCCAAGTCCTCCTTGGTTAATCTGAGATGATCAACCCCCCTAAAACTGTCATTTCTTTCTGGCTTCAGGGCATAAGAAGGAAGTCGGAGCTTCCAGTTCACTGGAACATTTGTTTTGGCTCCTGGCAGAAATGCTCCCAACTCTGGAAACAAAACTTCTAAGCCAGCAGAATTTAAGGTTCCAGAAACAGGAAGTAAAAATTTTCCTAGTGAGTCACTAGGAGAGATAGTGAGTAGAATTATTTCCTTTTTCACCCCTTGATCCTGGACCTGTGGATCCTGGCTATAGAGGAAACCATACCATATGTTGGACACTGATTCAAAGCTTATATGGCCTTCGGGAGAAACCTAGCACAGCGCTCCTGACTACTGCCACATACTTGGCATTGTATTGTGTCTTCAAAAGGCCATCCCATCTTTCTATCAAGCTAGCTGCTTCACGATGTTAGGAAACATGGTAAGACCAGTGGATTCCAGAATTGTGGGTTCACTGTTGTGCTTCTCTGGCTGTGAAGTGAGTTCCTCGGTCAGAAACAATTCTGTGTGCAATACCATGATGGCGAGTAAGGTAGAATGTAAGTCCATGGACGGTGATTTGGCAAATGCTTTATATACAGAAAAGGCAATACATATTCAGAATAGTATCCAGTCCAGTGAAACAAAGCATTGTTATTTCCATGGAGGAAGTGGTTTAATGTATTCAGCCTGCCACCAGGTTGCTGACTGGTTACCCTGGGTGCTATATCTGGGGTTCAGTGTTGGGTCTCTGCTGTTGGCATCCCTGGCACTCAGTGGCAGCTGCAGTCAGGTAGACTTGGTGAATGGCAGTCCATATTGTTCAGTCCATCCATATCCTTCATCTCTGTCACCAAGGCCATTTTGTTCATGGGCTTATTGGATAATGATGGGGATGGCTGGCAAAAAGGAATCAGTGTCCAAAGAATAGGACAGCCTATCTACTTGATTATTGAAAGCCTCTTCTGCCGAAGTCATCTTTTGATGAGCATTTATATGGGACACAAGTATCTTAACATATCACTCATATGTAGAGATTTATCCATACATTTCTTTCTCAGATATCTTTCTCACCAAATTTCCAATCAGGCTCTTTCCAAATCCCTGACCATCTAGCCAATTCATTGGCTATAGGGCATGAATCATTGAGCAATCACACATGTGGCTAGTTCTCCTTCCAAACAAAATGTATAAACATATATACTGCTGGAAATTCTGCCCACTGTTAAGATTTCCCTTCGACAGTGTCTTTCAGGGTTGTCCCAGAAAGGAGTTGTAATGTTGCAGCCGTCCACTTCTGGGTGATGCCTGCATAATGTGTAGAATCATCAGCAAACCAGGCCCTAGTCTTCTCTTCCTCAGTCAAACAATCACAGGATACACCCCATTAGGCTATAGGTGAATGTTTCACAGCTGAAAGCATTGTAATGGAATTAGAAACCATAGGCATTTGGACAACTTCTTCATGTAACGTGTTTGTACCTACAAGACCTGTTTGAGCTGGATCAAGTACATACCACTTCCATTTGATATTGGATTGCTGTTGTGTATGTCCTCCTTTATGACTCAACAGGCCAGAAGGTACCCAGATCGTGTCTTCTGGTAATTTAATGGCCCATTGTAAAATGTTAAGTTTCCAGTAAGGTCCAATAGTAAGCCAAGAGCTGCCTCTCGAAGTAGAATAGTTTACTGCAGATGATGGTAGAGCCTTGCTGCAAAATCTCAAAGGTCTCTTCTGTGACTCACCGACAGGCTTGGCAAAGGTTCCAAACAGCGTCTCCATCTGCCATTGACACCTCAAGTACCATCTTATCTACTGGATCACATGGTCCAAGGGGTCCTGGACCTGTTAAAGAGCTTTCTGTTTCAGACCCCACTCAAAGCTAGCAGCTTTCCGAGTCACTTGGTATATGGGTTGGAGTAACACATTTAATTGAAGAATGTGCTATCTCCAAAATCTAAATAGGTCAACTAAATGTTGGGCTTCTTTCTTGGTGTTGTGAGGGTCCAGGTGCAATAACTAAGCCTTCACCTTAGAAGTAATATCTTCGAATGCCCCAGAGCATTAGACTCCTAAGAATTCTACTGTGGTAGAAGGGCCTTGAATTTTGGTTGGACTTACATCCTCTGATGTGCATATGTTAAAAAAACATGTTTGCTGTTTCCTGCTCAGTCAGTCCAGTCAGCATAATGCCATCAATATAGTGAACCAAGGTGATATTTAATGGAAGAGACAGGTGATCAATATCCTTTCTAACTAAGCTATGACACAAGGGAGGAGTGTTAATATATCCTTAAGGTAAAACTGCAAAGGTACACTTATCACCTTTCCAATGGAAAGCAAATTGCTTCTGATGGTCCTTACGGACAGGTACCAAGAAAAGGCGTTTGCTAGATCTATAGCTGTATACCATGTAACCAGGAGATGTCTTTAATATGCTCAAGTAAGAACACCACATCTGGTCAGCAGCTGCAATTAGAGCTACTACTTGATTGAATTTTTGATAGTAAACTGTCATTCTTCACTATACATCTATCTGACTTCTGCACTGGCCAGATAGGAGAGTTAAGGGGTGATAAGGTGGTAACTACCAACTCTGCATTTTTTTCAAGCCCTTGAAGGTGGCATTAATTTTGGGAATACCTCCAGGAATTCAATACTGTTCTGATTTCTGACAGAGGCAACTCCAATGGCTTCCCTATAGCTTTTCCAACCATAATAGCTCTCATACTACCGGTCAAGAAATCAATGCAAAACTTCTGTTAATTTCTAAGTATATCTATGCCAGATACATTCTGGGACTAAGGAAATAACCATAGGATGAGTTCAGGGACCCACTGGACCTACTGTAAGTCAGACATCAGCCAAAGCTCCATTAATCCCCTGACCTCCATAAGCCCTACTTTAACTGGAGAGCCATAGTATTTCTTGGGATCTCCTGGAATCAGTATCAACTCAAAACCAATATCTAATAGATTAAGGAAAGTCTGATTATTTCCTCTCCCCACAGTGTACAGTTACCCTTGTAAAAGCCACGGGTCCCTCTGGGGAGAGACTGGAGAAAGGTTAAGAGTAAAACTCTCAGGTCTGTTATCTAGGTCCTTCCCCAGGAGACGCTGTTCATGCCGGCATTGAGGGGATTCTGGGTCTTTAAACTGTCTCAAGTCTGAAAATTGGTTCACAGCCTGAGATTCCCTTTTGGCACAATCCAATGGAGCCTTCCCCCTCCCCCCAGTTGTTTGAGAATTTTTCTGCTTATACTGATGAAATTAAAAGGCAGTAAGTTTCTGACCAATTTCATGCCTTGAAACATGATGATTACCCAGTACCAAAGGTCTATCTGAGTCATGCTACCATAAAATTCACTTTGCCTGTGATGTCCATTACAGGTCAGGCCATTATTGACATTGCTTTGTGTATGCTGCCCATTACAGTAACTATGAACACCCCCCTGATATCTCAGGTCCAATTAAATCCTTTGCATTAAATTCATCCAACCAAGCAGCAGCATCTCTAACCTGAAGATTTACCACAAAGACAAGAGTTAGCTAATTTTTGGGTTTTTCTTTCCACCCTTCCACCCTTCTCCACCTCTTTCTACCATCCTTTCAACTTAACTCTAGATAGGACAGAAAAAAGGATAGAGGGGAAAGAGGAGGGTGATGTTATCATTAGTTTACTTCCTGCTGATTAGGGGTGTCAAGTTACTTGGAGCAAGTTTGATCTTCACTGTCAGAACATCTAATTGTTTCTTGTTTCTTTGTGCATGACTATGTAACAAACCATGACCAACAATAACCAACAGCAACCAAACAACAAACAACAACCTAACCTGCCTCTTGGGGCCCTAGCATTTATATACCCTCCTGAAAAGTCCCCAGAGTTCCAAATGACACACAATTGCAGAAGCTTCCAGAAAATCACCCCCCTGTTAGAGCACAAGGCAAACCATAGTCAGCTGCTGTGGACAATCTGAAGCAGCCCCATATCCCACACCTGGGATCCAAACAAAAACTATTTATTATATATTATATTTTTAAAAGAAACCAACATGCCAGAATTGTCACTAAATTTGTCTTCTTAAGTTTGTAAAATAGTTTACAAAATGAATTTATAGTATTTTCCCAGCTTCTTTGAGAACAGCAACTGAAGAGGCTTCAGTAACTGTAGGTGTTGCCAAATTAGAAAACCTATTCCAGATATTTAAAAAAATTCATCCTTATACTTCTGTTGCTCTAGAACCATTTATGTTACCAAAATTTATATTAATCAGGGTTTTCTGGAAGAGAGACATAGATAAATAGATATAGAGAGACCACGCATGAGCCTGTGCAGTTGAGAGGACAACTTGCTAGAGTAGGTTGTCTCTTTGTGCCTTCTAAAGATTTGATCATTAGTTTTGGCAGCAGGTGCCTTTATGCTGAGCTATTTCTTCATTCCCTACCAATGTTTTCTTGCATGCAGGTAGAGTCCTGAGACAGCCCACGGTATCATATATCAAGAGGCAAGAAATGTCTGTATGTCTATGTGCATCTCCTCTAGTTTGTTTCTTTTTTTGAAGCCACCAGGATTCAATTAGGTGTCTTACAGAACTGAGTGACTTAGTTGGCTAAAAGAAGCTATCAGATTACAGCAGAGTCTCAGGGGTGGGTCAGAAAGAAGTTGTAGGAGAACATGGCTTGCCCTTGAGTGTCACTATATGCTTTTAAATTTTTTTTTATGGACAGGTTTTGTGGACTGCACATCTGGTTACAGTACATCATTATATCTGAGGGATCTACCTGTAACCTCTTCTAAATATGTAGTTCTTTACCCCTTAGTCAGGCACCAGCACTCTTTCAATGGTATTCTCTAATTAAAAGTAGACAGAAACTTGCATCTTAAGAGTGTCTTCCATCTTCATGTAAGAGATTGCTTCAAAATAAAAAAAATACCTTCTTTCCTCAATTAAAATTTAATTACACACACACATACACACACAATCTTGATCCTACATTCTTTTGGCTATTTCCCATTTTTGTGAAACAGCAATCATTGGTGGTTACAGACATGGTCCAAATAGTCTCATGATATTGAGACACAGTTTGGTAATATCATGACTGAAGCAAATGTGTAAGTACAGTATTGTTGTGTCACAAAACTTTTCCTGGGGAGACATAACACATGGCTAGGGGGTATGTACACCACCAAAGTCCAACTTGGTGAACCGATGAGTTTTATTGGGGTTACTTTCAGGAGCAGGGGTGAGGGGTTACAGGAACAGAAATAACTCAAAAGCAGCTGAATCATCCAACCCCCAACATGGATGACAGCTACTAAAAGCTGGGAACCTGAAGCACACTGCACAGCCTTCAGGCAGCTCAATGGGTTGAAGTGTACTTTCCAAGTGATTCCCTTGGTCTAAATCTCTCCCAGGCTCAGCTTGTTTCTATTTGTCTCAAGACACTTTTTCTTTCCAGCTTGGCTTGTCTAAGTCATCTTTGAAGCTTTTATTGCTTACTCTGGTAAGGAGAGGCCTAGTGAATCTGGCCAGTTTCAGGAACTTCCTGATGAGATTTTGAGTTGTATACCTTCTTGCTTAAAGAGCTTCCCTGAAGGATAGAATATTTCAATCTGAGAGGAAACTGTTATACAACAGGGGTGACTTTGCTGTGACTATATTTAGATTTAGTTGTGCCTACAATGTAGAACTGACATTATTAGGTCATGGTTTATTCCAGTAGGTCCCTAAAACCCATATCTGGTTCAGAAAGAGTTAATGAGTTCCCAGCCTCTCATCTGGCCAACAAGAGGTCCTTGAGCTATAGCTGAAAGAAACCAAAGCTTATTAAAGCACAGAGAGCTACAGAGTAAGAAAATAGCACTTGCTAAAGTACAGAGAGTTAGAGAGAAACCAGGCTTATTAAAGCACAGAGAGTTATAGAGCAAGAAACAAGCACTTATTAAAGCATGGAACAATAAGAAAGAGTTAAATTTCCAGAAGCATCAGTTTCTGGCCCCAGAACAGTAAGAGTTACAAGGCCATAGATAGTCAATCATTAGTCTTCATCCAAAGCTGTGTCCTGCCCAGCACAGTTCCACCGTAAAGACCCAGGCAGGCCTTTGGCATGTGTGTGTGTATGTACAGATATATACACATATACAACACACACACATAAATACATACATACATATAACATACATATATAACACAGAGATTTATATGGTGTAGATTTGTTGTACAAGTGTATTTCATTCTGACATTTGAATACCTGTCTATTAACATACTTTGATAATATTACCCTCTCCTGACATCCCATTCTCTCTAGTTCTCTTTGTCTTCCTCAATAGTTTCATTTCTACTTTTATGTCTTACTTTTAAAAACTTACTTTATATGTCTTACTGCATGTGAGAGAAAACACACTGTCTTTCTGAGTCTGCTTTATTGTACTCAACATGATGATCTATTTTCTTGAAAGTGGTCTATTTTCATTCTGCTTTATGGTGAAAAAATATATTACTCTTAGAGGAAAAGTGAAATTAGGTTTGCTTTGGCCCTTGGTGTTCCTACATCTAAGTGCTCTGGCAGTAACTCCAACACTCCCTGCTGGCATCAGGTTCTTCTCAGGGAAGAAAAGGACTCAGCTACTCACCTTAGAGGAATGTAGCCAGGTAATAACAAATATGTGTCAACATGTATGAGATGATGTTGGTCATCATGACTGGGGAAGACCTGCTTCCACTCATTTCTTTGGCTCCAATCAACAAGAAAGATGAGACAGAACCAGAAATGCACAGCTGAGCCCCATGGAGCCCCAGTGGAATAGGAATATGAAGAGTAAGTTGGAGTCCTGCTCTAACTGGACAGAAGTTTGAATAGGCATAGTAGTATTACAGCATTGGCAGTCCCATGCCCTTGGGTGACTGAGGCCTATGGCTGAACAGGAAGACCCACATAGGCTTATGTATCTAAGCGACTGTGGCTAACAGCCCAACCAGTGTTGCAGGCTTTTGAGTTTGGATCTCAGGCTGGGGGTGCACTGCTCTTTGTTTTAATTACCAGCAGCCCTAGCATTTGGCAGCAACTAAAATCCATAATTTTCAGTGACAGTAAGCAGCAGTAGCAACAGTAGATGGCGTTTGGTAGGGTTATAAGGCCTTGGGGAGGGTGATGTTATCTCAGGACAAGGAATGTTTCAGTTTTCGAGTCTTGAATGTCTAAGACCATTAGTGACTTTCTGGAATTCACCCAGATACTAGGGCCTGTGGGGTTTTTGCTTGTTTTGGGGTGTGTGTTTGTGTGTGTGTGTGGGGGGGGGTGGGGACAGAGAGCCAAAGACACAGAGTCTTCATAGCCTTCTCATCTTTTGTCAGCTTTAACTCTCCAACCTCTCTCACCTTCTCTACTTTCACTGTCCCTTGCTGTCTCTATTGCTTCTACTCCCCTTTATCTCTGTCCCGGATCTGCTCTAGAACTCTTCAAGCATTCTGTGGTTTACAACTTCTATTGCCTCCACCACTGCTACTTTACTGCCAGTTCAGATATCTCTTTGTGTTACCAGCTCAGTCAACACTATGAATGAAGAAGCTCAAAAATAGAAAAAATACTATTCAAGAGAGATCTGTAAATAGGTTTGATGTGTAACAGTGAGAGGTAGCATAAGAGGATGTCTCCCAGTTGACTTGAAAAATGAACTGAACAGCCTGATTATAGAACCAGGAAAAGAAAAAGTATGGCAAGTTCATACAAATGAAGAACTGTGTGAGTATCACGTATAGATTTTCTAATGTGCTACCAGGGGAGGTGATCTGCAACCCTGGCCTGGTTTCACTGAGGCTTGTGATGGTCATAACGTTGGTCCAGCAGAAGCCACAGTCATGGCTGGGATAGTATCTCCTAGAGTTGGAGTTGTGCTTCTGCAGAGAGCAGCTATGGTTGCAGCACAGCTTCTTCAGAGCATCTGATGAGTGTTCAAAGCATACACACCTGGCTGGCTGCTGGTCTGATAGTCTCCTGTTCCAGGCAAAGAGAATCCAGTAAAGGGCCTACTAGTGTGAGGCTGTAGTGTGTGTTATGGTCCTGCGTCTGTCCCCTCCCATGGGGCTAGAGCCGTGGCTCAGAGAGGTAGAGGTGCTGGAATTCAACTGTGTTCACTCCACACCAGCGACAGGCAGACATCAGGCTACGAGAAGCCACAGGACTCTGTTTGGGGCTGGGGGAACACAGTTTGAGGTCCCGTGGGGGCCGGAGCTCATGAATTGGGGGTCTCCAGGCCAAAAGGTGGCTGGGGACTGGTTCTCAGGCCCTTGTGCTCTCAGGCACCTCTTGAGAGGCTGCAAAAGGGTCGAGACAGGGCATGGGGATGGTGGGGAGGCATACAAGGAGAGGGGGAAGGATGAGCTTTGGCTTGGTCCCAGCTATTCGCTTGGCTGGGCCATGGCTGGCTTGGCTTGCCTGCTTGGGTGGCCTCCATGACTGGAGGCATAGAGAGGTCATCAGTGAGAGATTAGGCGGTGGCTCAGTAGTTGAAAATCTTTTCCACAGTTCCCCACAGCAGGTCCCAAAGAAGAGAAATAGGCTATGGTCTTAAGGTATTTATTGTCATGGCAGAAAATGGATGAAAATGAATGAAACTATACCCCTGTATTCTCAGGGCAGGCCTGAGGTTAGATACCTTTTGCAAGGAGGAGAGTCTGGGAAGGAAAGCTTAATTGGCTATGCCCTCTGGCCTTTAGGTATCTCATTAATATGGAGATCTATCTTGAGGCTCTGTGACCTGTAGTCACACCCTTTACCTGTGGAGGAGTTGTCCTACTAGCCTGAAGAGCACGGATCATTGGAGGTCTTTGGCCTCATGTCAGGAGCCTAGAGTCTGGGAGTGTGGCAAAACGTATGCCGTCCCTTGCAGGGAAACCCATGGGGTCTCCAGCCTGCTGGGTCTCCGGCCATCTCTAGATGGTGCTTGAACAGAAACCATGCTGTCCTTTCATGGTCCTACATACCAGCTGTCAAGGATTCATATGAGCCTGGCCCTCTAACACTTTAGCTTATTCAAATGAAAAATGAACATTAACGGTGGTGCTTAAAATAAAGGTCTATCATTAACATTCACAGTGCTCTAACAGTATTTTATATTACTTAACAGGACCTTACATTTAACAAATATTGTTGAGGATAGTTGGGTCATTTTATCTATCTCACGAGTTCTGGTATTTAATGTGTGGAAAAAAAAATACCATTCTATAACCAAAAGTCAGGCAATGTGGTCACAGTGACATAAAACTAATATAACCATTTACACCCAAACTTTAATACACGTGAGAGAAACAGACAAGTGTACAATTGGCACCACACCTTTTACCTTATCTCAATCAGAATCCAAACAATGAAGCCATAAAAGGCTAGTGAAATAAGCAAGAAATCAAGCAACAGAATTATCTTGATCTAAAAAAAAAAAAAAACAATTTATAGCCTTTAGCCAAAATGACTAAGAAAAAGGTATACATCACAAATTGTTAATATCAGAAGAAAAGAGGAAATATCACTACTGAACCTATAAACCTAAAAGAAAAAGAAACCCTAGTAAACGTCACTAGGTCTATCAGTGATAACCTATATGACACAGTAAGCCAATTTCTTAAGACACTGTCTGTCAAAATGTATATAGGAAGAAATATAAAATCTTTGCATCTGTTAAGTAAACTGAATCAACAGTTTAATCAAGGTGCCAATCATATTCTACCAAATGTCCAAGAAGGAATGACATGTATTCCTTACAATTTCTTCCAGAGGACAGAAACAGAGCAAATACTTTCCAACTCATTCTATGACACCCACCAGAATTCTAAAACTAAGTAGAGATATTGAAGAAGTACACAACAGCTCTCGAGAACACAGAGGCAAAACTTCCTAACAAAATATCACTGGTAGCCGGGCGGTGGTGGCGCACACCTTTGATCCCAGCACTTGGAGGCAGAGGCAGGGGATTTCTGAGTTCGAGGCCAGCCTGGTCTACAGAGTGAGTTCCAGGACAGCCAGGGTTACACAGAGAAACCCTGTCTCAAAAAACCAAAAAAAAAAAAAAAAAAAAAATCACCAGTTTGAATCCAACAAAATCTCATCAAACTGGATCTAACAACAGAGAAATGGAATTATCACTATGAAGGCAAGATCTTGACAACAAGCCTGATGACCAGAGGTGATCCCAGAACCCATGTGGTGAAATAAGAGAACCACTTTTTTTTTTTGGTATTCTCAGACCTACACATCCATGCACACATGCAGATAATAAAAAATAAACAAGGAATCTCAAGAAGTAAAATCCAACAAAACTATTTGTAATACTGAGATGGAGTCACTCACATAGCAAAGGGCCAGGGTGCAACACACCTCAGAAAAAATGGCCACCAATTGTTCTCTATCATTGTGGAGGCCTTGGTTGGTCTGTTATTCTATAAGATTTATGTCAAACTTACATAGACCAAATAAGTATCTTTGTTGCTCTTGGACAAGACAGCAAAGTCACAAAGAGCAGGAATCCTCTCTTGTACTTGGCATAATTGTTAGAGAGCCCAGCAAAGTATGTTGTGTACTATCTCCACACAACTGTCTGTTACTCTGTTATATGGTGTGTATAATGTGTTCTGCAAGCTGTGTTGTTCATGTGTGTCATTATGTGTGTTGATATGTTGTATATTGCTTGTGATATGTAAATGTACTGTGTTGTGTGCTATATATACTGGACTGAATATTCTTACATGTATATTGCTATTCAGATGAATGTGTGGTATATATACAGTACCTTATTATATACTATACCATTATATTTATGAAGTATGCTTTGTGTGATGTTGTCTCTATGTGCTGTTGCAGCTAGGCTATGCGTTATATTTATGGTGTGTTTTGAATATGCTATGTTGTAGTTATATAGTGTTTTGTATATGTTGTACTATATAGATGAGTGTTATATTTTGTGTGTTGTATTATTTTTGGTATATACTGGATAATGTGTCATGCATATTTTATATACTGTGCATGAACACATTATATAATGTGTGCCATACTGCTGTGAGTTCTGCAAAGTATGTGTTATATGTCCTACGCATGTATGTGTGGTTCTTGAGAAAACTAGGAACTGAGGTCACAGGCTGTCTGATAACACCAGTGCCTTCACCATGCACTATCACTTGTAAGGAACATGTGCCTTGGGACTCTGGTGGTGCAACATGACCTGAGCAATGACATCTTCATGTGAATTTCCTTAAAGACAAAGAAGTACCATTTTTTGATGTTCTCTTTCCCCTATTCACCATGTTGCTTACACATGTGTGTTGAGAATTGCCTGTAATTTCCCCTGTGATAATGTGATTGTGATGTTAGCCACAGGGGTCTTCTGGGAAAAGAAATTAGTCATAGAAGAAGGGTAGTTCTCTTAAGACCAATAATCCTTCTTACAGGTCTGGGTGCATCAACGTGGAATGGTAATGCTGAGCTCATTCTACAAGTATTCTTCCACTCTGCAAGGCTATTTCCTACCTTGGCACTAGGTACTTGAAGTATAGAGAAGTTATGGTGGTCCCAAGGTATACAGAGGCACATATGGGATTTGGACATGGGAGGTCTAACCCCAGTGCTCCCCATATCCTGAGATACAACATAGATTTCTTTCAGAGACCAATCAAATAAATATTTATACAAATAAATATTTGTAAAGACAAGCAAGCTATACACATTAATTTAGTATTTTTCGTAGAACATGTTAGCACACAATTCTCTTGTTTAAGAAGTATGATAACAGGGGGCTGAGGAGATGGCCCAGTGGGTGAGGACACATCCCATGTAAGTCTGATGATCCAAGTTCAATCCTCAGAAGCATCGTTAAAAGTCCAGGCAGAGAACAGACTCTACAAAGTTGCCCTCCAACTTCTACATGTGCACCGTGGCATGTACATAAACATGAGTACACACATCCACACAAAAATAAATGGCACTGGGTGTAGTGGTGCATGCATAAATCCCAGCAGTCATAAGGGTGAGGGAGGACTAAGCACCTGAAGATACTCTGAGCTATGTAGTAAGCATGTCTAAGTCCCTTGTATTACTTCCCAAATCCGACAATGTCTTGACTTCCCATACATTTTGTACAGTTGTTGAGGACTCCTGGCTGGTAGTCTTTCTTTTGAATTTACTACCCCTCTTTGTCCCTGTTAGAATAACCTAGTTGTTCAGAGTAGCATGAGAGGAGTTTCTTATTGCCATCTTTGAATTTCAATAGTTTGATCACAATGTGCCTAGCTGTGGCTCTTTTAAAGTTTATCCCAGTTACAGTCCCTTCAGCTTAATATGTAAATTTTCCAATCATATTTGGTTTTGCCAAATTTCCTTCTTTTGAGACGGAGTTCTTAAGTAGCCCAGACTGATCTGAATTAAGTATGTGAGTTTGGCCTTGAACTCCTTTCTGCCTCTATTCCCCAAGTACTGGAATTACAGGTGCATGCTACCTCACACCAACCTCATATTGTTTTTCTTTCAAAAACATTTTTAAAATGACTTTACTTATTAAAATAAATAAATTTATTTACTTATTTATTGCATGCACATGCACATGCACTTGCTAGCATACATGTGGAGTTCAGAGAACTTGCAGGAGTCAGTTCTTATAATATGGATTCTGGGTATGGAACAAAAGTTATCAGGCTTAGTGGCAAGTGCCTTTATCTGCTGGGCCATCTCATTAGCCTATAGTGTTTTTGTAAGAACATTTTTTTTTTTCAGGTGTTCCTTTCCATCCTTTATGGGTCGCTCACTATGTGGCCATACATTTCTCCTTATTCAGTATTACCTTTGTACCTAGAGTAAGGAAGATGGTCCTTATTGACCCATGCTAATTCTGTCTCTGTTTGCTCAAATCGGCTCAACTCTAGTGGACCTTGGGTTCTTGTATTCAATCTGAGAACTTCTACTTGTATTCTGTCTCTGATGACTTTCTTTACTTGCTGAGACACCATTCTCCTATTCCCCAGACATGTAGTTCCTTTCATTTGTTTAAACATGTTTTAGTAGCAGATTTAAGGTCGTCGGACTTCTCTAGAGACAGTTGCTATTGACTGGTTTTGGCCCTGCCATTAGCATATGGCCCACATTTTATTATTTTTTTGTATGCCTCATGATTTGGGGGTTAAAAATGTAAAGCAGTATGAAAGTTCTGAAAACAAAAAGAGAATTCTTTCTCTCCATAGGCTTTGTGCTGCTTTCTTGGATTTACTGTAATAACTAAAAGGCACAGTATTTGGAGTTCCTGCCCAGTTAGTTTATGTGATTAGTTAAGCAAGTAAACCAAGCTTTCTTTAAGTGTGGATCGATTAATCCACTACCCATCGTACCCAGAAACAATACCAGGCCTTTTGTAGGCCCTTTGCAGATGCACATGCCCTCTTCATGTATCGTTCTCTGTCCCCCAAACGTTCTATAGGTCTCCTTTCCTGGATTTTCCTCTGTTGTTCTGTCATCATATGTCTTCGATGCACTGTAGGCTCAGGCAGCTGCAATGACAATGTTTGACAAACACAACAGACATAGATTTCCCAAGATCCAGACAGGTCATACAGTAGCAGTTTTCTGGGAACAATACAATGCTAAAACCTATTCTTTCTCCTTTAGAGTTTACAGGTTTTCACTGCTTTTGTGATTCCAAGGCTGCTCTATGACTATTTTTTTTAATGTTTATGTTTTTAATTGCTCTTACTATTACAATGTTAAGAAGTGGAGATTTATAGTCTCATAGGTAACTCATTAAACATCTATTATACCAGAGATTTGGGGGTTATTCTCTTGAGGTTTTTAAGTAGATAGCCACTTCTGAAGATATTTTTTCCCTCTCAGTATATAGAGACAATGTATTTCTTTTTATCCTGAATTTTTCCAGGAGTTCTAGAATACACCAAATAAATTAAGACTTCCTGGATTATTCTGTGTTTTCATGACCCAGATGTTTCTGAGGTAATTATGCCACTAGCCTTTTATGGTTATTATATTATTACATGTTTCATTACATTTATCCTTAGCCTTTAATAAAACTGTCAGGAGGCAAGTAGAATTCTTTGAATGTGAACTCATTAAATGAGAGTCTTATATGGTTCGTAAATGTCTATAGATCATTCATTCAACAGATATGTGGGTTATCATTTGCATGCTAAGAATAGTCATCAAAAATTAATACTCATACAGTCTCTGCTCTTAGTAGTTTATAGTCTAGGCAGAAAGATTATAAATAACACTCCACTGAAACTCTGTTAAGTAAGATGAGCAGAAGTAACATGGTGCCAAGGGTCTGAATCATGGAGGCTGCTTAAGGTTAGACTGCTGGTAAAGGACACTGAGAAAATCAACTTTACATGTGAAAGGAAATGGACACCGTGCAGGCCCGTATCCTGTGAAGAGTATCATGGAGATGCTGAGGTGGGAAGAACCATGAAAACCCTGGAGGAAACGTGGTTGGCAAAGTCTTGGGGGATGGGAGAGAAGACAGGCTCTTAGTTTTCATTGCAAAAGCAATGGAAAATAGAAGTTGAGATTTGTCTTTAAAACAAAGAAGGAAGCAACGGTGAACGAGGAATTGACAGGAGAAGAGACAAGATGGGCCTGAGGCAGTAGCAGAAGTAGGTACGTCTTCAGGTAAGGATTAAAGACCTTAGTGTGTGTGTATGTGAGGGAGGGAGGGAGCCAGGGCAGGATGCTGTTTAATCCTCAGCTTGGGTACCTAGACAGACAGAGACAGAGACAGGAGGGAACTCTGCTAGAATACGGAGAAGAAAGATGCTACAGAGGGAACTAGATAGTCTATTTGCGATACTAATTTGGAAAACACAGATGGTCAATGGTATTCTGAATACAAAATAAAAATGAAAAAAAAAAGAAAGTGTATATTTTAATATTTAGGGTATAGGTAAGAGGAAAAAAAAAGAGAGAGTTTTTTTTTTGTTTTGTTTTGGAACACCAACAGTGAAGAGTAATGCAGTAAAGGTTGGAATATAGCTCTTGGTGTCCTAAGATTTTTTTTTTTTTCTTTTTAATGAATGTAAACCAAGGCATTATAAATGACAAAGAAACTAGATTGGGAGCATGCAATTGTAATCTCAACCTTTAGGACACTAAGGCAGGAGGACTGTTAGTTAAAAGCCAGTCTTGGCTACCCTATCAACAAATAAAGTCAGCAAAGGTGGCATTTCAGCATGTATATAAAGAAACTAATAGGGTTAAATGTGATGATGGCAAAAAAAGACTACAAAGTACTTCCTCAAGCCTACCTGAGACACTGGATACCCAAGCCTTTGCCCCTTGTTCAAACCTATTATCTCGGCATCTTGTTTGGGGACTTCTCAGTGTTCCAGTTTTATTTAGTCTACTTTCCTACTCAACCATTGCCCTTCAAAGAGCTGCTTTCAATACTCAAAGTCTGTGAGTTACATGGAAGAGAGTCAAACTACGATGAAAGAATGCACAGATAGCAAATATACCTGACACAGCATGTGGGCTTTCCAAATTAGCTGTTCCCACACTAAACTTGTTCAAGAGACAAACAAAAAACATATTAAGAGTACACTAACATAAAAGTTTATTGAATAAATACATGTGCTGTTATATAAAATTAAGCAAAAAGGACATTCATGATTAAAACAAACAAACAAACAACAAAAAAAACAAAAACCACTCTCTATGGTCCACCTCTACGTGGGTAATCCAGATGGGACCAGTCACTGCAGCAGTTTGCACTCTGCATCTGCCTGAGGTCTTTAAACTAATCCTAAACACCTCTGCATAGGGACTGCCTGTACAAGAAATATAGAGTGCAAAATATAAATGGTGGTAAATATGGTTGCAAGGCTGCTTCTGTTTCCATCTGAAACTTGAAAACACCTTTGTACTTTAAGGCACAGGATAAGCCACCACATGAATAAGTTAGCAGAGCTGTACTTCAAATCACTAATTTCCCTCATTGGCTTGGCTCAAAGTAGAAAACCTGACATTCTTTTTTCCTAGATAAGTCATTAAAAACTAAAAGTTAACATTTTGAGAACTACAAGTATCTTCTATCTTCAGGACTCCTGGAGTGTGCCTTGACGGCTGGTCAGCCTTCCTCATGTAGCCTGCAGAACTACAACTAGTGGGCTCCTATTGATGGACCTTCTCTCTCCTTTACACATAGACTGGAGATGCTACTTGAAGACACAGATGATGCACGTGGGGACACTGTATCTGAACTCATTGGCACCAGCTTCTGTGTCAGCAGGGGGCACTCATACTGACTTATTAGGGGATTGTACCCTTAACTGTACTCAATTTGCCTAATTAGTTATGAAAAGCATTTTGTTAAATAAAATATACACTGAACAGATTAAGTATATGAGCGCAAAACTAAGATAGTTTTGGTGAAAAACCATTGACATGATAAAATTTCAGCAAAAAGAAAATCTCCTTTATAGACAGAAGCCCTTCTTCAATAGACCTAACTAAAAAGACACTTAAGAAAAAAAAAATCTAATACCATGGTCAAGCAATTAGTTTTAATAAGATATCACCTGCCTTTCTCCTGCAAGTAAAATGCCATCCTTGAATATTTTATGTGCACATATGTTCATGTGTGTACATACACATAAACTTCCTCCCAATCCTGCTCATTAATGAAAAAAGATTTATAAACAGGATTCCGAGGAAGGTGTGAGATGGCAGGAGAGAGATGACTCTGACCCTATATATGACTACCTGGGATGGGCTGTGAAGAGCCACAGACTCCATTACAACTGCACATGGTACATTACAAACTGAGGCACACTCTCATCCTCTGGACAGGAGAAGAGTGTAAAAGGAATACTCGATATTCATCACAGGCACTTTGGTATGTTTGGTCACATAAGCTTCCCATAGGTTGTTTAATTCCAGGAAGCATGTGAGTGGAACTACTCCAATTTTGATTACAAAGCTGTATTTTCCTGCTGTAAGTATACATAGTTTTAAATGATCTCATAGTTGAAAAGCCCTTTTCATCCTGGAGGTTAAAATGCATACTGAAAAAAAATCATCCTACATTGGTGCATCTTTTGTTTACAGACATGTACAGCTTCTAACACTGTGACACGGCCTCACCTCACAGGAGGGTTGGGACTCTTACATGTATTAAACATGCTTTTCCCAATCTGAAAAGAAAAAGATTCCAAAATAAAAACTGTATTAATATCTGGCACAAAATGAGGATATCCCGAAAGTGGCAAGCCTGACAGCAGCTTGCTGGCACTGCGCAGGGTCTTGTTGTGTATCAGCACAGGAAGCTCAGGAAGCTCTACCCAGAGGTGTGTCCTGTGTGTGGATTTAGGGCCAGGCTCTCCCATCAAGAGCACGTGCCGTGTCCGTCTTTAGCCCAGCACCTTGCTACCCACCCATCCCGTCTCACCACTGTACAGTAACAACAGACCCGTCTCCTCGGGTTAGAAACACAGACGAGCAAACCAGGCTTGCATCAATCTGGATAACACCTTATATCCTAAGACTGGAGCTTAGTTCCTATGCTTTGGGCAGAGTATAATGTATGTTTCTTTTTCCTAAGACAGAGTCTTGCTGTGTAGCCCAGGCTGGCCTTTAACACTTGGGTCTTCCTGGTGTGGCCTCCCATACCCTGGGATTACAGGTGTGAGACACAACACCTAGCATGTGTGTATCTCCGTACTATTCATGAATCTGTTACAACAAACAATTACACAAATAAACAGCACATTTCTTTCTTATGTAATAAGTTTCAGGTAAGTATACTGTAATTCTCAAGAGCCTTGACAATGCTCTTGGTATTGTCCATTACTCAGTTATACAACTTTTTAAATAAGCCATTCACTGGATTCTCACTGTATTTTCCTATTTATAATAATGTTAATAATTTGAAATTTATCATTCATACTAGACATAAAAATTCTAATATTTAATAATCTTTCCATTTTATCCCTTTAAAAAGCCATACCACACAACAGATCTATGAGAACTTTTTGCTGAAAAGATGAAAATGATTATTTGTCACAGAATGTAATAAGTCTTAGAAGAAAATACATATTTCCTTAATACATTTTCTTCTTTATCCAAACCAGCATGTAGATATTATAAAAAAGAATCTATTTACATGGTGTAGTGCACCTCTGGGATGCAGGACAAGTCCAGGTGCCTGCTTTCCAGCAGGTGTGGCTGACAGCTCCACACATCACAGAAACGCAGCACTGCACACTGCACTGCCTGGTGAAGCACTGGAGCAAACTCAAGAGGGAGACTCAACAATAATATTGGCCACATTTTCCTACAGTGCCAAGTTTTATAAAATTATTAAGGTATGTATAACTCAATATGTAAAATTATAAAAATAGCATTGGTACATCTGCGAGAAGGTGTGTTCCATGATGAGGTGGCACGCGATACACTGAGATATAGGCCTACGTCCAGCGTAGCTACGTTATCACCTGTGGCCTTGTCCCATCTTCCGTGAGGTCATACCTGAGAAACATAGAAAAGCAACAGACTCGGGTTAGGCTTTGGGATGGTAGACACATCCAGGTTTCTCTGGGAACTGCCTGCTACCTGGGACAGGGGCACTTACCACTGGGTCCAGCCCTTGGCGAGTTCTTCTGATGCCAGAGCAACCAGTACCTGAGGGTTAAAAGAAGGTACTGTGAAAATACTGAGTAATCCTTTAGATCATTCACCACTCCTTCCTACCTCTCTCATTTCTTAACAATATAGAAATCTCATGTTTTGAGGTTTTCTTTTCTTGTATCTAATAGTATTACAATTATTATGAAACACATATGGGGCAGTTTATGGAGATACTAGCAAATATGTGGTTAATGGCAGTGTGTAGTCTGGACATGAAGTGACTATAAAAGGCTCATGTTTTAAAAGCTTGGTTGCCAACTAACTGAGGTGATGAGAACCTAGAGGCTCTGACCTAATCAATGGGTTACTTGTCGGCAGACTGATACTGTGATTCGATGGGAATTGTGGGTGGGTGGGGGTCACTAGGGATGTGCTCTGGAAAGCTGTGCTTTCGCTTTGGTCTCTTTGCATATCTCTGCTCTCTGGCCATTGTGTGGTGGACAGCTCGGTTCTGCCTTACAACGGGCCCAGAAATAACAGAGGCAAGGGCCCATTCAGTGAAACTTCTGAAATCAAGATGCAAACATAAACTTTCCCTCCTTTACACTGCCTCTCTTAGGTATTGGTCATGGCCTGGCTGATAACAGAGTTTTCACTTGGCTGTTGACAAAGTGGCACCTACAACTCAAAAGCCCCTTTCCCTATCTAAACCTCTTTATACTGTAAAATAATAAACAAACCTACATGAAAATTAAATGTGAGATGGAAAAAAACAAAAGAAAGTTTGGAGGAAGAAAGTCAATGACATGCTAAAGGAAGTATCATTAGCTGAACTGTGTGGGGCAGCAGGCTATTTGAGGGTATTTTCCTTCACCTTTTCTTCCAGTGTAATATTGAACAATTTTTAAAATTTCAAAAACAAAGAATCAACGTTTCTTCACCTCAATGTTCCTGATGTTAGTATGAGTAATAAGCCAATAGTAAGAATGCAGGAACACAGCTATGGACTGACGTCTTACCACAATGTGAGAAACACGCATTAACCAGAGTGAACCTCCCTTCTCACTATATAAGCTACGATCTAAGTTGCATTTAATTCTACAATGTGTAGGATACAAGGACTTGAAAAAAATCACTTTGCCAAGAAGCCCTTTATCTTTGGACAAGAAGCCACCACTGTTCTTCACTGCCACATCCAGTGTTCTCCTTTGCACCTCAGGGAGCGAAACACTGAAGTCGAAGCTGAAACGGAAACAACACCTCAAGTGAGCTCCTGATGATCTTGCTGCATTTTCTTCAAACTAAACACACTTGCTTCTGAGATCATTCCAAACACTGCTTTTTGCTTGTTGCCTTTTCGGTGCTTATCCAGCTGACTTTACTGCCTGAGAACACTGAGGGAAGGTGCCTCTAAGGAAGACACAGAACTGGGCCAACAGATACTGATGCTACTCAGCTGGATTACTTTTCTTAAAACTAGCAGATGCTACACTGCTAGAGAACTGTGAGATGAGGATCTCTGGGTGACCACAAGCAACTTGGCGATCAAACTGACCTTGATCACACAAAGGTGATCGTTATGACTTGCAAAAAATTATATTTCCACTAATTTTTTTGAAATTGTTTTAGAAAAAACAGTTTTCTCAAAAATGTGTATATAGTAAGCTTATACTACAAAATTTACAAAAATTAAATATATTTTAAAATTCTGTTTAATTTATAAATCAGTCTTAGTGTATGTTAGTGTATGTTTCCCACTAAATCAAAATTCTTCTAAGTCATTAATAAGACCTTTAGCTGGTGGCAGTGGCAGTACAGCCTTTAATCCTAATACTCAGAAGGCAGAAAGAGATTTCTGAGTTCAAGGACAATTTGGTTTACAGAGCGAGTTCTGGGACAGCCAAGGCTACACAAAGAAATGCTGTCTTGAAAATTCAAAAAACAAAAAACAAAAAAAAGGGAAAAAAGAAAAATGGAAAGAAGAAAAAAAGCCTTTAGTCATCAGTTGTCCTTGCAGTGTCATAACTTGGATATATAATGTTTAACACCTCTGCAGGAAGGTCAAAACCTTCTTGAGTTACTTAACAAGCAACAGGTGCTGGGTTATGCTAGAGAATCCTGTTTCTCCACAGGCCTTATCAAGCTGCCTTAACCTAACATTTCATCCAGGTAGCCTCTTGGCTAAATGAAGTGTCCACTATACCTCTGATCAAACACAGGGTTCAGTGTCTTCTTGGATACGTGTGTTTTCCTCCTTCCTGAGCGTCTCTTGTCTGGTAATAAATACATGCGGACATATGGATCAGAGCCATCTTCCGAGAAGGCAATGAGGTTTCTTATAATACAAACCAGAGAAGACTAGACATTAGAATTTAAAAAATAAAAATATTCCATATTAAATTTATTTTATCAAGTTTTGACTTCATAATATCTGAACCACAAGGAGCAACACACATCAAATTTCCCAAAGTAAATTTCTGAATTGCTAGCTGCTGGTGTCACTTTTAAACTTGCCTTTTAACAGCTTTGCCAGAGTAATTGTTGCCTTTACTACCTAAGCCCAGAGTGTGGGCAGACATTTATTGTCCTTGCTCTATGTTTCTCACAGACTTTCCTTCTGTCTGTAAGACTCTGCGTGGCCCTGGCTACTTCTGAAGTACGTCAATCACAGCTTCTGCACAGGGTCAACCTCTTCCATGAACCCGTCCCCTGCTCTTTCTCTAGGATAACTATTATAAGCCAAACACAGTCAGTTACCCCCAGCCACAGGCAGGCTGTCTGCAGAGCCATGGGAGCAGCCTCTGCAGTGCCCACCCTCACTAGTCACTATCTCAGCAGCCATAATACACAGGGTCCCCACAATCCCTCACTGAACTGAGCTCTACATTTTTCAGGATCTTCGTGTCAATGCCACCAGTTCTATTATTTACCTGTGTTTTCAAAAAGATTTTTTATAAGCTCAAAATATCTACAGTACTACTGATTCAGTTGTGGGGAGGGAGAGGGAATCACATGAGACAGAAATAACCAGACAGCCCCAGTGGCAGTTGGCCTCACCTGCAGGAGTGCACAACCACGATCAGCTTATTCCTTTGGGAGCTGTGCCGGATAGTCAGCTGGATCTGCCCCAGAGGAGACTGTCCCAGGGTTGTCCCACTGTGGAAACAATATAATGTCACCAGCTCTGCTCCAACTTCAAAAAAGGTGTGCTGTATTGGTTCCATGTGTACAGTAAGATAATGTCCACACATTAAGACAAAATGGGATCTAACTGCCCAGGAACTTAAACATGATTTAAAACTTCTGAATATATACCAAGTTAAAATTATTTCACTTGAGGGTTTGATATTCCTTAATTATTCACAACTACAGCTTTTCAAATGAGCACTCAAGATACAAATGAGACACAGAGCTCTCCCTTGAGACAAACGTCAATCCTGTGGTTGAAGCTCCCTCCGCCTGCTGCTAGGCAAGTGCTCTATCACTGCACTGCATCCCTAACCTTGACCTGATCCATGTGAGAAAGCATGAAAACAAAAGGTGAGCGTAGGTCAGTGGAGCCTCAGAGATACAGGCACTGCCAATGCTATGTCCTCAGGTACTTTTATAACCGCTGCTACTTTGACTGCCTTATAACTGGTTGTCACAGGAGGCTATCATATGTCAGATGCATATGATAACTATTTTCCTCCTTATCTGAAGAAACATAAATACCATCTATAAACCATGGCAAATATCCAAAGAAGACCAGTAGGGACTTGGTGAGGTTTGTATTCTACAATGGAGAGAAGATGAGTCTCTGCCAACCTGTGCAGGTGACACAATGTTCAGCACATTAGTGTCAGACTATCCCTGCAGGAGTCTCTCCCCAGCATGAACTGAGTGTATGGTTTCTACACAGCTCAATTCTATTGCCTTTTCCATCTGTAAAACCTCTTACTCCACTACTGTTCTTCTAATACATCCAAGGTCCTATAAAACAGCAAGGTGTTATTTTGAAAGTCAAAGACTCAATGAGCAAAATAATAGCAAACTCAAACTTCTTCCAGAGAAGTTAAGATCTGTCTCCCTCCCTGCTGTGTGGGATGGAAACTCTGAAATGATAAACAATGATGGGAGCATTAGTTACTTTTCAAGTTGACGTAGCCTTTGTCTCAGCTCCTGAGTGGCAATGGGCAGTGATATGTCTGAGGCAATGCTTGGGGTGGGTTCCTTGGCTGGGATGTGGCTTGGAGAGGCCAAGAGGCTGGAGGAGCTCCTGCCGAGGTCACGCTGCCCGAGAGGGCTGGCCTCAGGGGCTGGGGCTTCTCCTCCATGACAGGTTTATCATTGACTCCCATGACTGGTGTCGACGGAGCAGTGTTGGTACCACTGGTGCCTGGAGATGCAGACATCTGGGATTTGATAGGCATTTTCCTCCCCTCTTTGGAGACTGAGGGCCGTTTCACTTGAGCTGAATGTTGGTAGTCTGGAGGCCTTTCTTGCTTTTCAAGATGGAGGACCTAGAGGGAAGCCATCAACAGCAGTGTAACACTGTAAGTGTTTAACATTCAACTAAATTTTTACAACTCTAATCTGTTCAGCTATGCAGTTAATGAAATAGAATATTACGGAGAATTAAAAAAGCAAATTCTGCCAGGCATTATGGCACATGTCTTTAATCCCAGCACTTGGGAGGCAGGCAGATGTCTGTGAGTTTGACACCAGCATGGTCTACATAGAGAATTCAAGGACAACCAGGGCCATATAGAGGGAACCTGTCTCTAAAATACAAAACAAATCATTTAAAAGGGCAAATTTAAGCAATTAAAACTACTTCTGTAATACAAACACTTTTCTATGCCTTCTTCTAATCTCTTCCACTTGAACATATTCTAATTATGAGACAAGGCACCTACTAGTCAACCACTATGCCATGTGCCCTTGGCAAAAGATGGAATCTCTCATTCTTCCAGGTGGTTTGTACCAGAAACTCCCAGACAAAGGAAGAATACCAAGATACCTTGCTATCCAGAAAGACCTCGCCAAACAATCAAGTGTAATACAGTAATCAAGAGACAGCCATATCATCCTGCAGACTGTGAGAGGCAGACCATGTAAGCCAGGCCTATCTTCAGCAGAACACTCTGGAGTTACTGATTTTCTCTGGTTTTATTAACCCACAGCTAAGGCAAACACCTTTAAATTCACCGACTCCACACATTTTACGCTGTAACCAGAAGGGCTCTGGAACTGGCAGTGGGTGACATCACCATTATTTTGTCACTATAAGGTTGTGTCATGTCTTGATCATGTGCAAGAAGAACACTTCCACAGCACCCTGTCAGACTAAGTCTGTTTTAATTAAAAGTAAAATGTTCATTCTTAAGGCAGGAGTATAATTCAGTAGTAGAACACTGGCCCAGCATGTACGAGGCTATGGGTTAAAACAAAAAGTTGGCTCTTTATTGTAATTTATATATAATCTTGTTTTTATAGGGGAATGTGTGTCATGGCATGTTATGTTTGCCATGGTTAGAGAACAATCCTGTTGATTCAGTTCTTTTTTACAAGAGAACTGAAAGTGGGGGGGGGGGAACAGGGGTGTATTCAGTGATTAAATTCAGGTTGTCAGGCTGGGGCTTTACCTGCTGAGCCATCTCCTGCCCCAATTTGAATACTTGTGTGTCGTGTGTGTGTGTGTGTGTGTGTGTGTGTGTGTGTGTGTGTGTGTGTTAACCTTTTCTTCTTCCTCCTCTTCCTACTTATTTTATTACTTTTAACTTTTTACAGTCCAGTCCTTACCCTCCCCAATCCTGGTCTGCCCTCACAACAGTTCTTCATCCCATTCTTCCTCCCACTTCTCCAAGAGGATGTCCCCACCCCCTCCTCCAGTCCACCCCACCAGGCCTCCCCACTTCCTGTGGCCTCAAGTCTCTTGGAGGGTTAGGTGCATCTTCTCTCACAGAGGCCAGACTAGGCAGTTCTCTGCTGTATATGTGTCGGGGGCCTTGGACCAGTTCATGTATGCTGCCTGGCTGGTGGTTCAGTGTCTCAGAGATTTTAGGGGTCCAGGTTAGTTGAAACTTTTAATTAATGGCATTTCTTGTATGTTTAAGCATTTCCTGTCACTAAGTACTCAGGTATTTCTACTCTGAACAATGACATTTTTGTTCTTGTCACTTCTACCTTTATAAGTGCTTATCAAACTGCCTTCTGAACAACCTCTGAATATCCAACTTTGAGGAGCAAACTCTAATGGCACAGACATATTCCGTGGGCCATCCTGGGCAGTTAATGACTATAGAAATAGTTTATTCAGAATGGAGTCTAGACTGTACTCCCACAACTCTGCTACAGTTTCTGCTCCCCTCCATCTGTCAACCTGTTATCCCATCACCTGATGCGTGCCTGTAGAACCACCTCTGCACAAGCTGCGACTGAGGCATTACTGTGCTCTTCCCTTACACTATCGAGCCTTGCTAGGAAGTAGGAAGTACCCGTAGTGCAATCTTCATTTTTAAGGTGCTGTTTGGACCCGAGTTGCTAAGATGGAACCGCTGGTTTATAGTCATGTTGTCACTCGTAAGCAGCTGGCTGAGTGGTATCCTCAGGCTCCCCAGAGAACACTGATGCTGCTCATCTTTGACCTGAAAAATGCAGGGCAAAAACCACTTTGAACACCAAGGAAAACAAAAAGGAACTATTAAATGAAGAAGGGTCCATAAATCAGCATCAAAGAAACACCAGCGCAAAACCAAACACAATACATTTCATATATATTATTTTAGTAGTGTGTCCAAAACTGTTAGGGAACCTCTTAGGACAATATAGCAGTATTTCTGTCAGAGGTACCTGCCCTTTCCTCATCATAAAATCATGATAAGCACAACAAAGGACATCTTGTTTTATAAATCTACTGATGAGAAATTTCAGGAGAATTGACAGTCTAGAGGCAGGAGAGATGGCTCAGCAGCTAAGAGCACTTGTTCTTGCAGAGGTCCCACATTTGATTCCTAGAACAGACATGGTGGTTCACAACCATCCATAACTCCAGTTCCTAGGAACCCAAGGACCTCTTCTGACCCCCAGGGGCACCAGACATTCATAGCTATATATGTAAGCAAAACACTCATACACATAAAATAAATCTTAAAAAAAATTAAAAAGTAACAGTCTACACAAACCTAACAGTCAGAAGGAAATACCCTTTACACTCTGAAATCATATGGTATACAATGACAATAATATGCAAAGTTTCTACTAAAGATACTTACTCAGGGAGAAAATGCATTTTTAAGTGTCTTAAATCCTTCCCTGTTCAATGTCTATACACTTGCTTTGAAAATTTATAGCATCTCCTTTAAATACATGGTATTTCTTTCTCATGAATACTAATCTTCAGCACTGCCTCTGTTATAAGAACTATACCCATCATGCAGTTGTTAAAAATAGTTTGATCAAAGAAAGAACAAACTCTTGCCAAAATAAACATAGCCCTTAAAAGGAATAAATATCATAGTTTATAAAGAAGAAAGAGCGATGTAGCTAGAGCAAGAATCCAGTTTGTATGCAACCACCTCCTCAAAATGAAAAATCCAAGTGATAAAGGCAAAGCCCAAAATATTCTGTACAGACTCTTCCAGAAAACTCTGGAACAAGTGCTCTCTAACTCATTTAAAAGGCTATCTTGACATCAAAACAGAAAAAAATTAATAGAAAGCAAAATTACAATCAGCAACCTTCATGATTAAGAAGCAAGGATGTTTTTCTTTTTTTCCTATTTATCAAATTGTGTTGTGTGCATGTGCATGCGTGTGCGCGCTCACTTGCGCACGAGTGCCTGTATGTACTTCAGTGAGTTTATGTGTATTATGTGTGTTCAGTCCTCAGAGGCCAGAAGAGGGCATCTGATTCCCTGGAACTTGAATTACAGGCAGTTGGGAGCTGCCAAGTGAATGCTAGGAACAGAATCCAGGTCTTCTACAAGGAACTCCAGCCAAATCTTCAGACCCAAAAAACAAGAATTCTAATAAGCAGATATATGTGAAAATGATCATGACTCAGTGGGGCTTATCCCCTGTGGTGGTTTGAATGAAGATGGCCCCCAAAGATCCACAGGGCGTGACACTACAGGAGTAGATATAGCCTTGTTGGAGGGAGGAAGTGTGAGTCATCCTCCTCCTGCCCTGCAGATCATCCAATGTAAAGCTCTCAGCTCCTTCTCCAGCACCATGTCTGCCTGTGCACTGCCATTCTTTCACCATGACCATAATGGACTAAACTTCTGAACAGTAAGCCAGCTCCAAGGAAATTTTTCCTTTATAAGAGTTGCTGGGGTCAGGTGTCTCTTCACAGCAATGAAACCCTAACTAAGACATCCCCAATAAAATATTGTGTTCAAGGTGTCTAAAAATTAAATGTGGAAAAAAACAAACGAAAGTTTGCTATAGTTAACATTTGAAATCAACAATGTATTTCACCATATTAACAGTTGAAAAGCATATGGCCATCTCAACATATATACAAAGCCTTAAGTGAAAGTCAGGATCTATTCATGAAGACAAAGCAAACTAGGAGAAAGAGATCTCTCTAGGGAGACCAGACTCATGTGCTACTTCTGTAGAGTAAAGACGGCTGAACGGGGAGGCTGGCCAAGAAAAGTAAGAAAAAAAGCATCCGATTCTTAGGAAAAGAATCATTACTAGAAGATAACATAATGTTTCACACATAAAATTCTAAGATAGTTACAAAACATCTAATGGAACAAGTAAGCAGACCTGGCAAGGTGCACATACCTATAACCTCAGCCCAACCTGTAGAATTGTAAATTCAAGACTATGTGATCATATCCACTGCCCCTTCCCACAAGCAAACCAAACAAACAAAGAAGTAAACAGAATATACCAGTCTCCATCTCTCTAGAGCTGGAATTATAAACTTGTGCTGCTATTCCTGGCTTTTCACATAGGTTCTGAGGATCAAATTCAGATCCCATACTTGCACAACAAGTAGTTTATTGCCTGCTCTATTTCCTTAGTTTCCTATTGGCTTTGATGTTGTTTGTTTTGTTTTGACATATGGTCTTATTACTACATAATTCATGTTAGTCTAGACTTATGGTCCTTCTGCCTTGGCTTTCTAAATGCTGAGATTACTGAGGAATCTACTACAATGTCTGGATATATGTGTGTGTTGTATGTATGTGTGTATGTATATATATATATATATATATATATATCATATAACCATACACACACACACACATATATACACACATATACATATATTAGTAGAAAAATCACAAGATTAGGAACCATTTAATGGCTGGGAAACATTGGTAGAGCTCTTTCCTGGAATGAACAAGGTTCTGTCTTTACTCCAAATAAAGAAATAAAGTAAAATCATACACAACATCATGAAAAAGTATGAAATGTTTAGGGATAAATCTGACATATGTGTAAGACCTATGTTGAACACAGAAAGCTATAAAATACCACTGAGAAAAATGAAAGATTATTAAGTATAAAAAGTCAACAAAGTAATGTTCCTGTGTATCAATTACATATTATGCACATCACCCCCCAATGGAATGTTTCCTGTTGTGGAGATGTCAGTTCTATCCACTGGTTCTATAATGTCAGGAGTACTTATCAAAATTATAGGTTCTCTTCATAAATCTACAATTGATACTGAAATTCATATGGGATGTAGACGTAGAATTAGTCAAAGCAATGTGGAAAGTAAGTTTCAGTGCTTATACAAGTTGGTTTTATGATGTACTCATTAAATATTAGCCACAGAGACACTGGTGCTGGCACAGAGGTAGTACAGAGCCCTGAGCAGAATCATTCTAGAAGCAAACTGCATACTGGTCCTGAGTTTCCATAGAGTCATTAACCTCAATATACAGTAAAGAATAATTTTCTCAACAATGTGCTGAACAATTATGTAGTTAAATATTAAATAAAGAATCATGACCCTTTCCTGATACACAGATGAAGATTAACTTGACATAGATCTAAACATAAGATGGGTTCTGGCTAATCTTGTGTCAACCTGGCATACAAACTAGAGTCATCTAAAAGGAGGGAACCTTAACTGAAGAAATGCTTCCGTAAGATCTGGCTTTTCTTCGTGATTGATAGGGGGAGGGCCGAGCCTATTATGCGTGGTTCCTTTCCTGGGCTGGTGGTTCTGGGTTCTATAAGTAAGCAGGCTGAGCAAGCCATGGGAAGCAAGCCAGTAAGCATCACCCCTCCATGGCCTCTACATCAGCTCCTGCCTCCAGGATTCTGCCCTGTCCTGATTTCCTTCAATAATGAAAGTGTAATTCCAGCAATTTAGAAGTGTAAGCCAAAGAAATCCTTCTTCCCCAACTTGTTTTTTGAACATGGTATTACGTCACAGCGATAGATAAAAACCCTAATTAAGGCAATGGGTTTTGGAGAGCTGTGAGTCACAGAGAGAATAAGAGAATTTATCTTGACTGTAGTAATGGGTCCCAGGGTACTTAGTACTCAGAAACTGTAAATATGCATAATTTGTATCAATCATATTTCAAAATAAAGTCACAAAATGCAATAAAAAAATACCTCAACTTCAAGGTCCTGGCGCTTGGGGTTATGAATGAAGAAAGTGAAGTTTTCTTCCCATACAGGTTCGCTAGTTTTATATCGAATCTGTAAGAAAGAGTTCAATATCAATTCTCAAGTATTTTCTATGGAGAAGGACTACTGACTCAGTACTTACTCACTTAATGTGTATAAAGCACAGGGTGAGTAAATAGTTACTGAGTAATGTACTAATGTCTTAGTAAGCACACAAGTGTTCAAAAGATGAAGCACAAGCTCTGTGAGGAATATGAAAGGAGCTGACAGGGAGCCCACGCCTAGTTGCCCAGAGACCAAGACCTCTGCAGCTCTGTGGTCTCCAGCTCTCTCATGTGGCTGGCACTCTGGCACTGTACCACACATAGCCCTGGTTTGTAAAGGACTGTCATGTACAATTTAACAATGCCCTACAACTGTGAGTAATTTCCAATTCTGCCCCTCTTGATTAGAAAAGAGGAACATATAACAATATACTCTTTGAATTTTTGAGCCTGTGTTTGCTGAATTTGAAGTACAATGTGTTACCTTTAAACTAAATAATTATTAAGTACTTAAAAGCTTGGGAGTGATTCCACATCTTTCACATGAAATCAAATGGAAGTCTATCTCTATGGCATGTTCTATGTTATTTAAAATTAGAAAATGCATTTGTCACACTTGAGCAGCTTGAGTTTATGAAATGACTTGCAGTGGAAGCAATGCCGACACATCACACGCCTGGGCTGCTCCTGCTGGGGAGAGTGACAGGTGGGGCCATATGGAGAGCGTTCATAACTCCATCAAGCTCTTACCTTACTCTCTTGAGCCTTGTGACCGACTGACATCTGGACAAGAGGATTTGGGTTGCTGTTCATTTTCTTCCCTGACTATCCAAACAAAAAACAAAAAAACAAAAACAAAACCAGATAAAATAAATAAACACTTTGAAATGGGTCCTGCTAAAAAATGAGATAATAGTTCATTTTTATGAACAATAGTCACTTCTGTTTACCTGATACTTCAGACACGGAGAACATCAAAGAACAATGGAAGTAGAAAACAACTGCTAAGCAAACCCCGAGCCACCATCATTATGTCCATCATGAAGCAAACTGAGAAAACCTCCATTCACATGCTTTTTTTTAAAGAAAGACAGGGCCTGACAGACTGCTTGGCTAGTGTGGAACTCTGAGGCATGAGTGATTCTCCCACGTAAGCCTCCAAAGTGATTCTGACTATACGTACAAGTTCCTATGTCCGTCTGCACACAAGTTTGAAATGTCAAACTTTAAAGTAAGCTACTTTGGGGCAATGCAATCTTTTAAAATTTAAAACTTTAATATTAACTACAGTTCTAAAAACTGACTTATTAGGATAACAAAAATGTAAGTGCAATGAACATAAATAAATAATAAAAAGGAGACAAATGTAAAAGAGTGTTAACTCAGAATACTTCTCCAGCTGCAGTATAAGCCATCACAGTTTGGGATTCACACCTCACATCTGGAACCTACCACCATCCTGTTCAAGGGAACAGTTATCAGACGCTGGATATTGCTTACCGGCTGCTAAGTAAACATCACCAGAAGAATAAATGTCAGTTTAGAATTTCATAGAATTAAGAAAATATAAATATGATTTAAAAATCTATAAACAAAAAAATGACAAGAAGCATACTTTAGCAGAGAGCTGATAGAAGAAAATATAGTAAAAACAACAGATATGTGGTATGAGGTTTATTTGTAACTTAGCCCCACAAAAAGATGCAGTTAAATGTTAATGTAAGTTAGATAGTCACAAAAAAATATTTTAGTAAAATAATTTTAGAGTCAATCCTCAACACTGCAGCAATGACAGAAATAGATGCCAAAATCATTTAATTATTCAAAAGATATGACTAACCCAAACCTACTGTGATAATCTATTTTCTGGTTCATCTTTTTGATGTGAATGAATTCTGTAAAATGAAATAAATACTGTTAAAAATATCAAAGCCAGATCATTTTTCCTAAATTCATTTCCTCTTTCTTTAATATGAGAATTCCTAACCCTGAGCTGAGCACAAATCCTCTGGGAATAGGGATGCCACTTCACTTTTCCTCCTGGCTAGTTGAGAAACTCTGACTTTCAAGTAGGGCATGCGGCCTTGCCTATACCGAGTATGGGGTTCGAGTCAAGTTACTAAGTTAACTAAGTTACAGTACTAAGAATTGCACAGATCTGGAGCATAAATCACACTGATTTAAGCCACATCTACCTTGGGTCTTTGATACATGAATTTATTTCTAACTAATATTATGACTGTATTTGTAAAAATGGGGCCATTCAGTTTTAAAGATTTAATGAATCTACAATTTTACGGTGAGCCTCCTTCTAATATTTTTAAAAATAAAATGAACTGGTAACATTAGAAACCAGCCTCTGAACAATCTGCAGTTATCACTGCTTTAATCAATTTATTATGCATACTTTTGTGTGTGTGTGTGTGTGTTATGTATTATTTATTCTAGTCTAAAGTTGGCAGTAAATATAAAATAAATAAAAGTTTAGCTGGCACTTTTATAATCTTTTTAATGGTTTATAGCATAAGGGTGTGCCTTAACAGAGATGACGTTTTAGATTATACAAAGTTTGTAAATCATTCATTAAGTTTTCTACCATGACAGAACATTTAAATTACAGCAGCACATGTCAAAAGTACAAATTATGATAAAAAAATATAGTCTTTTAAGTCACATGTTGAACTTAATGTACTATGTAGAAATGACCTCCCAAAACATAGTCTTATTCTGTTGAGATTAAATCTCATTTTCCTAACTCTTGACTACTGAGACTACGTTTTAATCTGGGCCTTAGGTTTCATGTCTACAAAAGAGGCACAATACCATTTTTAGAACTTTTTAGGCTTAATTGAGCTGATGTGTTAAACCAGATAATTATAGCACATCTATTTATCTACCTATTACAAATGTTATATGTAATATTTTAATTTGCTTACTAACCCAATGAAGAAATTACTTCCACCCTGTAAGTGGGATGTATTAAATATTGTCTTTGAATCACAATGCTGAGCAACATGACTTCAGAGCCTTCCTTCCTGACCGCTGTGCTCTGCTGTCCAATAAGACAGCAAAAGAATGGTGAGCAACCAAAAGAATGGTTGCTCCAGGTTCCTTCCTTAAGTCACCGTAGGTCCCAACTATGCTGGGAGGCATAGTTGTTTCAGCCCCATGTTAATCAGCACTCCCAGGACATGATGCCCTACTAAAACTACACCATTATCTCCTTAGTTCAGGTCATAGTAAGGTTTACAAATATGGTACTCACTGACAGTCTCCTTCATTTTAGAAATTTAACTTATTTTGCTAGATAATACTGATTAAAATGTTCCTATTTCTTTGCAATATTCTTAAGACAATTATACTTAAAATGCCCCTGGCTCTCACTGTAATTAATCTTAAGTAAGAAACAAACATTAACAATTTAGTCAGAGAACACAAGCTATTGTCTTGGATATGAAGTGGAGCTTAGTTTTCAATATACCTCATTTGATAAAAATTGAACCTTCTGGAAAGATCTATCACCCAAGCCCATTGCACCAAAGCCATGAGGTTGATTCAGTGAGACCCTACTCAACATATTGGAAGAGGCAATTCCTTTAGTATGCATCATCAACAGTTTGCAAGGTGCATCTTTAAATCACAATGTGAAAATTTGGTTATGGTTTTAAGTAGAACTTTTAGATTGCCACTCACAAGTTCAAATTCAAATAAAACACAGTATTTTAATGGCTTTATGATAGAATGAAATCTAAATTTTCACATATTGAAATTTTAAAATTTAACTGTGGTTGATGTAATATCTTAAGTACAAATTCTGGAAAAACAAAAGTAGGATCTCTTCTTTTGGACAATCAATTATTAACTAGGGTGGGAGGTCACCTGCCCACACATTTAGGAAAGCCAAAGTACCATCTCTTTCAATATGTCTTGATTAGCACTGGAGCCTCAAGGGAACACTCGTTTACCTTTAAAGCTCTCTGAACTGCAGACTTCTTCAAGACACCGGGATTAAAGTCTAATGGGTTACTCTTTCAGGTCAGAAGAAAATGAATACACCAAGGGTTAATAAAACATGCAATGAGGAGTTTATGTAAGGTTAATGACACAAAATTCATAAAAAACAAATTCTTAAACTAGGCCAAAAATCATACAAACTGCCAGATTTACACTAAAGATTTTATCATGAGTGACTGCACTCTAAAATACCAGGACACACTTCCTCGTCCTTGGTGACCTTCACTTCTTCACCTCTCACTTGTAGTAAATTTGCAGAAATCAAGAGTGTGACTTGAGGAAAGGCCCTAATGTCACCCACAATTAGGGTTTAATATGAAGCACAGCAGGAACCACGCTTTCCACACTGGTGGAGATGGTCCCACCTATGGTGGCTGAGCCATTGCTATGCCATCTGAGACCTGTGTTTTTGCTATAGCATCATCCAGAGATGGAGCCCATCTCTTTTGTGAACTCCTGAGGTGCTGGAGCACTGGCCAACAAAGTCATCATAAGTTTCTCCTGATTTAAATACATTCTACTGTTATGGGTTGTATGTCCTCCTGACTGAAGCTTTTCAGCTAGTTGTCTCCTCATTCTCAAACTGACCATTTGTTTTACAAGCTTTCAGGATTCACATTTGAGGTTAAAGGTTTTTGACATTTTAGTTGTAATTGACTTAAAATGACATCAAATTTGATTCTTAATTTTTATTTTTTGTTAATGTTTTATTAAACTGAAGTTGTATGAAAGAAGATGGAGAAATAGCTTCCCAGTCTTCTATGATATAAGGGAAGTGAGAAGCAAAGCACCTAGCTGGGCTCCTGTCACACAAAGTAGGTTTAAATCTAGACTATTCAAGCAGGGCTACAGGGCTCTCTGAAGACTCAGAATGTCCTACCTCTATGTCTGGATGAAGCCTGGCCAGGTTTTCCCTAATAAGTTCCAACAAAGCATTTTGGTTCAGAGGGAGCTTGACTGATGCTCTCCAAATAGAACAAGGGCCTTCCTTTCCTGAAGTTCACACGGGATAGAAACAGCTGAACCAAATGTACTTGTGATTCTAACATGCTTCAATTATTGAGAAGCAAAGACAAAGTGGCAGTGTGAATTAGGAATGCAACAGCTGTGAGTGAGGTCACAGAAAATTGTCTGTCACAAGGGGCTGGCGGGGGATGGGAAGGGAAGACTAGTTACCGAAATAGTTACTGAAATACTGGCATATGTTCAGGTGTAAGGTTCAGAAGTCAGACGCCAGGTACCATGTACTCCTGGACTCTAAGTCACTGCAGACAACAGCACTGTCCTTCCCTGCCACCCCCAATCAAGAACCATGCACTCAGGATAGAGGTCATGGGAGACTGCTTGCCTAGCATGTAGGAAGCCCTGAGTTCAGATCCTAGCACCTCAAAAAATTGGAACTGTGGTCCATATCTATGATCCTAGCACTTGCAAGTAGATGAAGGATTATCAGAAGTTTAGTGGTTATTCTCAGCTATATAAAGTATTTCAGGACAGACTGGGATTTATGAGACCCTATCTCAAACAAACAAAACCTAAAATCATCTGTAAAAAGTATGTTTGTCTTTAAGGGTCTGCTCAGTGGTAGCTATGGCATAGTCGTGTTCTTACATGTAAGGTAGGCAGCATGGAAATACCATTCATCTCAGATAATCTTCAGTCACAGAATTAAGAGAATTCTACAGTGTAAGGTCTCAGATCTCTAATCTTAGTCACTTATGTGCTTTGTGTTGTCTTTACACTGGAAACCAGTGAATAAAAAGTGTATATATGTTTACTCCACAGAAGATTTTATGTGGAGAAAGCTCTACTCTGTGAGGAATTCTACAGAAAGGCTAAATAATAATAAAGTAGATATTCCCAAACTGAAATAAAAATAGGTGCATGTCTTCATCATAAAGCTCAACTTTGAAGAGAATGAATTCTGAGAGTCTGACCATTGATGTCAGAATTACAAAGCAACTCAAGAATCCGACTCAAAAATATGTTCTTTGAACTGGGCGGTGGTGGCGCACGCCTTTAATCCAGCACTTGGGAGGCAGAGGACAGGCGGATTTCTGAGTTTGAGGCCAGCCTGGTCTACAGAGTGAGTTTCAGGACAGCCAGGGCTACACAGAGAAACCCTGTCTGAAAAACAAAAAAAAAAAAAAATGTTCTTTGTACCAAGAAAAAGCAGTTATGGACTAAGAAAAGAGACTGAGAAAGATTACTGGAAAAACACTGACAGAATTACATAGATTGGTCTTATCACTTATAGGAGTTCTTGATGACTTTTTCCTAAGAAAAGAGAAGAAGAGAAGCATAAACCATTTTCTAAGAAGTGATGGCTTCTACTGGCATTATCATTCTAATGGCCTTCCTTTTTTGGTTGTTTGTTTTGTTTTTGAGACAGGGCCACAATACTGAAAGAGGAAATGTTTCTGCCTTAATCTCCAGAGTGCAGGAGTTAAAGGAGGACAAAGCTCTACACCCGCTTTCTTTTGCCTTAAGCAGCTTATGAGTACAGAGTTAGAGACATCAAGGTGCTGCTTATTAGTAGTGTGACTTGCCTATTCATCAGGGTACTGTTTTTCCTTTTCCATAAAACAGTGCTAAATACCCACATTCCCTTCCTTAAGAGGTCTTAACAAATCTCACAAATTATGGTACAAATCTAAAGGGTGATTCTATACAGTAATTAACAGAGTAGAGGGTCTGGTGTAGTTTCCTATGACCCCAGAGGAAATGAACTCAGCAGCCACCAGAGAGCTCTGAACAGCACAGCAGTGGAAGCAGCAGACAGCAATAGGATCAGACGTAATGCCATCAAACTCTTTTAAATTCCTAGAAAGAAATAAATCATTGACCCCCTACAGCTTTCTTCTCCAGAAGCTCTGACTGGGTCATGTGGCAAAAGCAGGCTCTCACATGATGTGCAGACTCGTGGCTTCATGTGACCATAACTGGTGACAGAGAGGACAAGGTGGTGTGGACTGGAAGACCGCCTAAGTTCTAATGCTGCTATCCTTGAGGAAAAACAGATTCAAGAAAGTTTTGTGAAAGTTAGAGCAGTATTTATATTCTTCTTGAGATGAATCACAAAATCAATTTAACCTCATGGCTTTGTTTTTCCTTCAGAGGACTAATTATAATAGTTTATGGACCAGCAGCAGTAGAGTTAGTTCATGTTAGTTCATGTTAGTTCATCTCATGTCAAATGTACTCCCAACATCACAGCAGATGACAAAACAGCATCAAATGAAGACATGGTAACTGAAGTCATGCAAGGAAATGAAAACAGCATGCACAACATTCCAGTGAGCAGACGGCACAGAAGCTCCAGGCCACACGTGGCAGTCTGCAGTGAACACAGAAGAAGGAGCTGGAGGACTCACAAATAGTGCTCTATAGACTGAGGTAGTATTCTCACAAAACACTAGTCCCGACGCTCGCCTCTCTTTTAAGTAGCCACACCCAAAGTTTCCCTCGTAGATACTCTTAGGAAAATGGAGACAGGAAGAGAAAGCAAAGAATGGTGGATTGTGGTCAGTGGGCACACACCAGAAGCACAAATAAACAGGGTGCAGAGAGAGTCAACGGATCCTAGGACAGACGGGGACTGGCCAACAAAGCCTCCCATTAAAACCAACAAACAGCAGGATGGCTTGCGGATCCTTTGTCTCTGATGAGCCACAGCACACTGTGAGCAAAGTACCCTTGGGACAGAAGAGTAGCACATCCCTCTCTTGAGCTCATGTGACATTATCTGCACTTCAAATTGAAGTGACAAAACATATGACTTTACTGAAAAGCCCAGTCTCTTTTATCAACTGTAACCATCACCATTTTCTATATCCTAAACTGTGTAATAACTTCGTTTCTTTTAAAACATTTTTTACATGTATTTAGTTGGGGTGGGGGGCTTGCCATGCATCCATGTGGAAGTCAGAGGACAACCCAAAGGAGTCAGTTCTCTTCTCCAATACCTGTGTTTTGAGAATTGAACAGAGGTGGCCAGGTTTGGAAGCAAGTGCCTTTTACACACTGAGCCATCTTGCCAGCCTGACAAACTTCCCTCAGGCATTATAAAACATTGCAACATTTTACATCAAGCATTGTTGTGGTCAAAAGCAGAAAGCTCACTCTGTTAGGAATTCTATAGAAAGGCTAAATAATAATAAAGTAGATATTCCCAAACTGAAATAAAAATAGGTACAGTCACAGACTTTAGTAGAAAGTCTGGTTGAACGATTATACTATTTAAGGAAAAAAATGTAAGAATTTAAATAGCTAAAAGTTAGACTAGGAAACTTCATTGAAAGAAAGGGTACAGTATTAGCAAAATGATAACTATATATTCCTATTACAAAATGCTCAATCATATTTCAGCTGCTAAGTTGAAATAAAATATACTAATGCACAAAGAATATTAATTTCATTTTTTGTTCACAAAGCTCAAATAGACATAAAATTTTCAAAACTAAAAGGGGTTAAAAATGATGCAATTTCATAAGCTATCAGGATAAAAGTCCCAGAAAGATTGTTAGACAAGATAAGCAAAGTACTTGTTTGCTTTTGTTTAGAATCTGTTCACAAATGCACTTATGACTGAGCATGTACTATAAAGGAAGAATTATGCAATGGACAACCTTGGTGGGTACACCAACTGTAACTGATGATAGTGTTTTTTTCTTTCAACAAAACTGGCTGTTGACACAATGACATACACAATGTCCTCATATGCAAGCACACTAAAAAGTTGCCCAATAATGTAACATTTATTATGAGGACAACATTACTTTAGCTAGTGGAGTTTACGGCAGGACAGTGAAAACATTCACTACCCTAACATGTTCAAATTACTTTTTATTTTATAGTTTTTCTCTCCTAAAACCAAAACAATCTGATATAAACAAATAAATAAGCTTTTAAGCTAAACATTATTATTTGAAACTGTCTGTGTCTTTGTTCAGTTGGAAGTATCCCAAGTGGCATTAATAATGTTCCCCTTTCACCCTGAGGGTAGTCACAGCTCAGCAACTCACTCTCCACTGTGCTATATCTACAACACACTTAGGGTCTGTGATCAGAGCTGCTTCTTTTATTCCTCATTTTAAAAGGAGGATTTTTACTTTGAGACAACTAGGCTGTAATAATTAGATATAAATACACATGTGCAAAGCAAATACTACCTATGCCCCTCTCTCTGTTGCTGCCACACAAGATTAGGTAATTTATTATAGCTGGACAAAGCAATAGTTTCCAAGTAAGGAACACACTCACAGGAGTTAGCTTTGTATTACCTACCGGAAGGTTTCTTGCAGAATCTAAATACAAAATCAGCAGTGCAGATGAAAGGCCATCATTGGCTTGATCCTTGTCAGCTCTGATGTCTGCCAGCACCTACGAGATGAGAGAAAAGTCTCAGTGAGCATGTGTCTACAAGAGTGCACACTATCTTCACTAGACTGTGCCCAAGAAGATACAGTAACAAACAGCCTAATATATACAACAGAACAAGAATTGAACCAATGTCTGCCAAATGACAAGACTATTATTCATACAAACCAATTAAAATGAAGCACTAAGATGACATATAGGCCTTCAAATCCCTGTGCTACTGCAAGCACAAAATTTAAAGGACTCAGAACAGGAATAATGACCTATAAATTGTATTTTCTATACTTTTATTCCTGTTTACCACTGTAGTGACATCACACAATAATCAAAATTATAATTCAAATTTTTTAAAAATAACTACCAACACAGTCAAAGAGAAAGGTTCTAATAACCAGGAGTAGGTGGTTATGAAGAGAAGACACTGCACAGCACCTTGTCAAGGTTTGCGGCTCAGGCATCAGTGTGAGCCACTCTAACTTCAAATGCAGCTTTCCTTTGGGAACTTCATCCAGAGTGAACCACTGCAGACAAAGTGTTAAAGTTCAGCAAAGGTGTTTCTGAATAAAATATTCTGATTAAAGTTGCACATTATTCACTGCCCTTGTGGCACCAACAGTTCTTAACTGGCCCTGAAGGAGCACACTTGCCATTTTATTTCTCATGCTTCAAGGGCCAGGGTTGGCAGACACCATACTCAAAGACCCCTATGCCCAACAAAGTCCTTAAGATGTAAGCAGAACTATCATTACATACAGGTTCAAGTGCTCCAGTACTGTCTAGCACTAACAAGGCTTATGTCCATGTATACGGACTCACACAGAATTTAGAGGTCAACAGAGTATAACATGAATCCCAAACACTGAAATAGCAGAATCAAGTTCAGATACTTGTTTTTTCATTGCTATATATCAACTGATAAAACAGTGCATAGTTGTTAAAGTAGTTAAATGAAGACCACTAAACATTCAATGCTAAAAAGGAGTGCCACAGGCAGGATTCAGTCTCTCCTACTCACGGCTGTGCTTAGTGACTGGCACCTAACAAAAGTACAAGAAACACTGAGCAATGGACTGAAGCACTCAGGGGAAGGGCACTGCTGTGAACGAAGAGGGCTCTCAACACTGGCTTAGCTGATTAGGCTGCACTTGCCCAAGTCTCACCCATCTTTTATCTTTCAGAAGCTATTGTGCAGTTTTCCTTTATGTATTTTCTTATTTTTATGGCATTATGGATCACTCTCCCTGCTTGAACTAATCTTTTTGCTGCAAATTATGAGTGCATTTACAGGTATCTTTTACATTCTGACAGCTCTGTGCATCTCTGTTATTCACTCCAACTACAGCAAAAATCTCCAACTGTAAACTGTTTACACATATTTGCCCTAATTCTTCCAAGGCATCATAGTCTGTCCACAATAAAAGTCAGGTTTACATTTTGTGCTCATCCACACTTTCGACCCAGGGCTTTGCACGTGCTAAACAAGCACACTATTGCTGAGCTACACTCTTACATTTCAAACATTTGTGAAGCGAATACGGTTCCTAGAGTAGAAGCTAAACTTCTCAGAGTGGGCAGGCAGGCAAAAGCAGTGGATCACAGTAAACTTCTCACAGTGGGCAGGCAGGCAAAAGCAGTGGATCACAGTGACTCTGGCACACAGGAGGTACTTACAGTGTTCATTAAGTGGACCAAACTCAGAGAAAACTTACTTCATCTAAAAGGCGCTCCTTCTCAACTTCAATAAGATCAATCATAAGACTATAAGAATAAAACAACACAAAATTTTAGAACATAGAAATGCACTTCTTCCAACTGAAGAAGTTGAGCATTGTCTATGAAAAAGTACTCTAGAAATGCAAAAAAGCAAAAGAAAATAAAACAACAACAACAAAAAAAACAAGCCAACTATACAATGTACCAGGAAACCTTCCTCAATGCTTCCTACAATTTGACTAGCTGATGAGTTTTTACATGTTATCCTTCACTGCTATCAGTCATCACTGTGGACACAGTTATTTGCATAATGAAGTATAAGTCCACACTTTATCAAGTCCCTTAGCTGGTATAAGAGTAGGTTCTATTACCACCGAACAATCCTACTCTAATTCAGTCACGGCACTACCTCACTGGAGCCAGGATGATGATGGAGGGATCAGTCTACCTGTACTTTTGAACATATCTCCTTTCTCCCTTACAATCTAGGCTTCAGGTGGATCAGTCCAGTCTTGGCCTAGTCAATGACAGCATGATTCTAGTTGTTTTACTAGTCTCTCATCTACAGGCTTACATACATATTTGATTGGACCATGTTCCTGCTCTTACTTAAGCTTTGTAAGCAATCACAGATTCTGAAATCACAGCACAATACATAGGTCTTAGAGATTCTGAGGACAGAGCATAACACACAAGACCATACTTGAGGTGCAATTTTGGTTTTCTTGAAACACGGTATCTCACTGACCTAGAATGGAACTTACCAAGTACTTTAGTTGGCCCTAATTAGCCCCAGGGATATACTTGTCTTTGCTTCCCCAGTGTAATCCCCAGGGATTACAAGCATGTGTCACTATGCCCAACTGTTTTTTTTTTTAAGATTTATTTTATTAAATATATAAAAAAGGGTAATTTTATAGACAATGGTTTCCTAGGACTAGGTACTGGTATCAACTGCAAATGACTCACGTGAATTTTAGAATGATAAAATTATTATGAAGTTGGATCCAAGTGATATTAGCACAACTTTGTATATTTATTAAAACTTTCTATGATAGAAAACAAAACAAAAACAAAAACAAAAAACAAAAAAAAAGATTTATTTTATTTATGAGTACACTGCACCTGTTTTCAGACACACCAGAAGAGGGCATTGGATCTCATTACAGATGGTTGTTAGCCACCATGTGGGTGTCGGGAATTGAACTCAGGACCTCTGAAGAATAGTCAGTGCTCTTAAGCACTGAGCCACCTCTCCATCCTACTTTTTTTTTGGGGGGGGGGGAGGATTCTTGTGCTTTCAATGAAAGCATTCCAACACTAAGCCAGTGGCTCTCAGCCTTCCTAATGCTGTGACCTTTAATACAGGTCTTATGTTGTGGTGATCCCCAACCATAAAATTATTTTCATTGCTGTGTGACATTTTCCACCTATGCGGAGGTCTGAGATGTACCCACGTATTGGGACAGTAAATACCGACTTGTTTATTCCAGTTAAAGAACTAATATAACAGACAGCCGTGAGCTATCTGCCATGGGTGCTAAGAACTGAACTTGGAAAGAGCAGCAAGTATTCTTAACCACTGAGCCATCTCTCACAAGATGTAAAAAGCACAAAATAACAAACTGACTGTATTGTAGATACACTGTGATGCACTGGCAGCATTATGGCAGAGACGTGTAAAGAGTTCACAGTAATGGAGAGTACAGTATGACACTTGTAACTGTTTTCATAACTGGAATTTTGCTACTGGCATGAATCATAAGAACCATTCCAACTGAGCTATCTTTTCAGTCCTGGAAACGTATTCTTTAATATTTATTTGTGCTATCTTAATATGTGCTTATGTGTGTGTAAAAACCAGATGTGTGGAGGTGCCCACAGAGGCTAGAGTAACTGGAGTTTCAGGTAGCTGTGAGTCATCTGACACACATGTTAGGTACTGAGGAAGAGCAGAACGCATTTTAACCACTTAGCCATCTGTCAGTCAGGAATGTATTTTTAAAGCCCATTTTCCCAGTTATATTAGTTCTTCAACTGAAATAAACAAACCATTATTTACCATCCCAATATGTGGGTACCATGTAAGTGATTGTACCCTAGCTAACTGAAAAGCTTAAAGTTAAACCCACATTTACAACCTGGAAGGAAGTAGTTTCAGACATCCCTGCACAAAGAGTAGCTGGGAGTGAGGGGCTCTGCATTCACTGGCTCTCCAGTTTGCACAGTCTAACTGACTGGGAAAATGAACCTTGGTGTCACTGAGATGGACAACAGAGTGTTTTTAGAAGTAAAATATTTTTAAAATTATGTGGCAAAATATACGTCCTATGTAAAGGGCATTTAAGATGTATATATGTAAATAAATGAATCTTAAAGCTTGAACCAAGGAGAGTGGTTAGAAGGGTGTTCCCAAGCTTTTTCTTCACCTTCCTAAGAAGTCATCCTTGTCTGGATCTTCATCAAAGAGTTCAATCTCCAATTCTTGTCCAGGGTGTTCATAGACTAAAGCCTGAAAATGAGCGGTTAGTAGTTAGGCAGTTTTACTATCACAATCAAATACTAAGTATGATGATTATAACAAATAGTACCATGTATTTTTCTCTTGCAGTAAGCAGTTTTAAAAGTATATACTTTCTTACTGTCAGAACACACACACTTCTTGATGACTAGGCCATTCTAAAATAGTTGCCCACAGAGCAAGTCTGCTGGGCCTGTTTCTGGTTATCTGAATTCCATGTCAGTGGCCCAAGCACAAGCCCCTGAAACTAGGCAGGTGGCAGTGTGAAGTCACCCATACATAAGATCTAAGGTCTAAGCCAAGTGAAGATGCAGGAAATGGTCCTAAATTCTGAACTGGCTCCAGTCAGATGTTAATCTTGAAAACCACTTAGCCACTCAGAGAATAGAAACTGCCAGGTGACAGAGGACTGAGGGTGGCAGGAAAGGCGCAGAATTGTTCTCAACAATAATTCTGTCCTCTGACAACCTCTTAATTTTGGATCCAGCAATTTATACGTATGACATTATCCTTAAGGAGCACTACCTATAGTACTGCACTTCGTAGCCCAGGCCTGCCCAGGTCAAGAACTTCAATGGAATGACTACTGAAGTCAAGTAGATCCTAGCTGGGTGTGGCGATGAACACCTGTAAGTGCTTGGGAGGCTGAAGCAGAAGGATCAGGAGTTACAGGCCAGCCCAAGATATAAATAAATAAACAAACACCATCTCAAGGGAAGGAAATAAAATGTTAAAAAAAGAGAGAAAACAAAATAAAACAATGAAAAAGGAAACTAAATGTAACAAAACCAATAATGACCATTATCTATCTACTAAGATGTAAAGATGTCCAAATATATTAAACGAAAATGTATAAAACAGTATATTTCTATGTTAATGTGCTTTAACCAAATATAATATTTTATAAACAGAAAAGCCTATTATAAAAAAATATGAAATATTGCCACGAATCATTGTGGTAGCCTCACATAACTACTGCTTAAAACTATCATGTGCTCACATTACAAGACTGTTTTGTGATAAGAGAGAAAGTACAAAATTTCTCAAAAATGATAAGTTAAAAACCTTCAACAATAGCCCAAGTCAGCCACACTTTTGTGCAACAGGTCTGGAGTGCGACTGCTCGTGCCCTCTCAGTGACCACGCCTGACGCCACTGCTTACCTCATACACTTCATTCCACTTTGGACTAAGGTTCTCTTTGATGACCTTGCTCTGGAAGATTTGGTTGCCCACACGGATAATTCCATAGGGGTCTGATTTTCCCTTGACAAGGCCTTTAAGGTAGGTGTCTTTTCCCTGAAGATCTTGAGCTTCAATAAAATGAATCCTTAGGACACCCTGAAGAGAAGAACAAACCACTGACCATTTGCTGTGCAGAATGGAAGACATAAAGTACACACCTCAGCAGAGACTATGACTGCTCAGCTGTGACACATACTTAGAAAACAAGAATTAAAATAGGAGGACAGTTTGTTATCCCACTAGATGGCAAGACTATTGATTAGCAGCAAGGACTCCCCTGCAGAAATGCAGTGAGAGCCTGAAGTCTTCTTGGCAGAGGGAACACTGACTGCAGAGGTTCTAGTGGGGCAGCACGTTTAGTCCCTGGAAGCTCTAACGCATGACCACAAGGCTCACCAAAAATTATTACATTCTGAGACTAAGTAGGTAATAACTAACATGAAAGGGTATATCAGACCTGTGACTAAGCATTTCTTATTCAGTAACCATGCCATTCAAATTTTAGACCAATTCTATGAAATACTGTTATTAAGCCTACTTTATAAAAGAAGAAACTGAAACTTTGGAGTAGTACTCATCAAAAATAAAGAGTTCTTCCCCAAAGGTGTTTTATTTGTAAGAGAAAAATATTTACTCACTTCTTTTACGACAAATAGTTTGGTAGGGTAATATTCTTCTTCCAAATGCTTGAAAAAGAAATTACAGGCTAATATTCCTGGCTTCTCAGGACAAGACAAACTTCTCTGCAGATGAACACACTTTAGAAAGCACTGAAAGATTCTTGCCTATAGTTTCATATGGCTACAGCTGAGATGATATGGCCACATCTTTCCACAAGACTCACATTAAACTCAGAGAACTATGATTGTTAAGATCTAGGCCAGCTCCAGTGTTTTGTACTTAATGCACAAAACAAAGTTTTGTATTTTTAAGACAAATTTCCCTTTCTTATATGTAGTGTTATCACATCTGTTGAATGTCTACAATATAATTTTATCATCAAATTAAATGGGGTATGCTTTTTTTTAAAAAATGTACGGAGCAGGCTGAGAACATGAGTCTTGGGTTTGAGCCTCAGCATCAAAGTAAGACAGAAAGAAGGATTGATATATGTGCTTAGTGTGTGTGTGTGTGTGTGTGTGTGCGCGCATGCACACACACCTATATACATGCATGCTCATGCGTGTTGTCCATTGTATATTGTTGAAATCTAAATGAAAAAAGTAGAGGGCATCAAGGCAATGTTATTTCTACTTCAGGAAATAAAAATGAAAACTACACAGCCACTGAAAAGGCACCAGCTTACCTTCTCCTGTTTTAATAAACCTAAAAACTATAGTATGTACCAGCACTACTCCCTCTTGTAGACAAGCGGTGGTAATGCTTTTTCTTGACATCTGTGTATTCGCAACAACTGGCTGACACTTAGACCTGCTCTCTAATTACGAGAGCAACACCTCACCTTCTTCTGCAGCTGTTCTGCTTACTCAAGGTGACTCCATAGACATATGACCTAGTTCTATGCTCCACATTTGATAGGAGCTGAAATATATCCAGTCACATGCCCACTAGTACCTCCACATCTAAGAGCTCTGTTCTTCCTTTTTTTTTTTTTTAGTACAGCTGTTAAACAAGGGCCTCTTCTGTCACTGGTGGTGTGAATAAGAATGGCCTCCATAGGTTCATATATTTAAATGTTTAGGGAGCAGCACTATTTGAAAGGATTAAGAAGTGTGACCTTGTTGGAGGAAATGGTCACTGGGGTTCAGATGCTCAAGCCAGGGTCGGTGTTATTCTCTCTTCCTGCTGCCTGCAGATCCAGGTATACTCTCAGCTCTCTCTTCAGCAGCATGTCTGCCTCCATTTCACCATGCTTTCCTGCCATGCTGATAATGAACTAAACTTCTGAACCTGTAAGCAAGCCCTAATTATAAGCTTTCCTTTGTAGGAGTTGTTGTGGCCATGGTATCTCTTCACAGCAAGACTAACTTCACTGATGAAGTTTATATATATCTATATACGGAATCATTCCAGAGATAGTCCATTCCAATGTTTGAGAAAAAATGTACACTCATTATCATATCAGAATTTTGATTGTATCAGCAGAATTATCTCACTTGTTGCTGAGAAAGATTTTATCACCACAGAAGACAAATATAGCATATACCTTCTGAGTGACTTTTGCCTGTTGTTATTGCTATTCTTATGGCTTCTGATTACATGTGTAGGATGAGTCCTACTGGTACCCTGAAGGAATCTGCCTGAAGCATAAGAACTCCTGAAGTCTCTGAACGGCTTTAGGGTCGGAGAGTATCTCCCTAGCATATCTCTGGGGAATGCATGGCAGCTAGCAACGTTATTAACACAAGTGGCAAGAGGGCTGCTCACAAAGACAAGTTAAGTCTAAAGGTAACATCTGTGCTTGGCAGGGTCCTAGTATGTTTTTAAACACTAGGGGATACAAATGCATGCTTACCTTTGGTATGGGAAACCGCAACTGAGCTATTTGAACTTCACTGACAAGAGGAACGGTGATTCGATTGGGAAGCACTAGATAGTTTGATATTATATCCAAAATGATAGTATCAGATAAACCACTATTAGTTGGGAGATAAAGAACAAACAATCAGATAAATAAATTATATATGCTTGTTGTCACCTTTTACAATACACACACAACTTAGGTCCTACAGCCATGTACAGGGTGGAAGTTTCTACACTCTCCCAGGATAGTACTTAGAGTTAACATCTCAATGTATTTCAGCTGTATCTCAGGACAGCTTCAGGTATACTGCTGTTGTAATGAGGCAGGCTTTATTTTTGTAATGCAACATGAAATTTTAGCTCCTTTCAAATATTCCTATATGGCTTCATCACAGACTTAAGATATACTTCTTTTTAACATAAACACTGCAAACATAATTAAAAGTATAGAGAAAAATACAGTAAACACTCACAAATTCATTTCATGCTTAGTGTTGTATATTGCTTCCAATGAAGTAAAATAAATTAGTTGTTTTTTTCTTCATTCTGTAAACATAATTCTATGTACTTTAATAATTTTGATCTACTATTATATCACTGTAAAGTAAACTTAGTATTATGAACAAAAACTATAGGAAAGCATTTTATATCTACTTTTGCCTGTTTTTCAAGGGAGATATGAGAATTAAACAGTATAGACATAAGAATACTTCTGGAGACATATCCATGCAAGTTTCCTTATTCTAAAAAGCTTTTACTAGAACCCTGAATTTTAAAAAGAACCATGATTACTATCAGTACCTTTTGGTATTAAGTCACTAGCATATGTATGCGATTCTACATGTATATGTGTCCTATCAGTCATCATAATCACTTAAGCAAAACTGATCCATGTATGACAGTAAGGTATGGACCTTTCTTCACAAGTCTTTCAGTTTAATAAAAGAGAAGGACTCCATTACACACAGCACCATTCTTCCTATCAGTGGGCCATCCTGTTAATACTTCTGAAGAGATGTGAAAGGCTTGTGTTGGCAGGTACTGCAAACCTGCTCTTCTAGAAGGAGGTATAGGATCCTATGTAGCCTTAAAGCAAAGCTTTTCTGCCTTCATCATTTCTTCTTAAAGTAACTGTTTTGTTTATACTGAAACAGCTGCTGAAACGGAAGATCCCTTCCTAACTGAACTGTTCTCAGTAATATCCTCACTGCTGGGATAATGTAGTACTTGCCTTTAGCTGGCAGTACCATGCCTAGAAACCAGCAGTCACTATGTCCAATACTCCAGGCAGCCTCACAGTACTCTGCACAATTACCAGGTGTAGATGCTGCGCCCAGACCCCTCCCCAACATCCAAGCATCCACAACTCTTCTTGAAGGCACTGGTTCCCAAGTCTGCTTTTCAGCAACGTTCTTGCTCATAACACCCTCTTCTGCCTCTCCTGACTGAGACCCTTACACTCCTTCACATTCTCTATGTAGAATAAGCTCTTCATTGAAATTTAACAGGGCTTTTACATCAATGACAACAAAAGTGTCTTGCACAGTGAACAGATTCAGACATCATTCATATTTTGTAATGACTCAGATCCATTTTGTAACCCATGAATAGAACGTATATACTATCTTACAAAGCCTGGAAAGATCAGATTCAATTATTAAGTATTTATCTTTTTTGAATATTTTTAACATACGGTTTACTGTATACTTAATATATACAACAGAAAATCTTTTTAAGATAGGGTTTCACATAGTGCAGGCTAAGCTAGCTGGCTAGTAAGTTCCAGTGATTCACCTGCATCACATACCTGTGCTAGGAAAGTAAGTACATGTGATTACCCCTGGCTTTTTATATAGGTGTTAGAAACCAAACTAAGGTCCTCAGGCACAGCAAGCACTTTATCAACTCAAGTATTTCCAGGCCCTTGAAGTTTACATTTTAATGGTATACTTCTATATATACTATACTATAATATATACTTTATCCTACATACATAAGACTTACACATTAATAATTAGAAGATATTACTGTAAAGAATCCGATTACAGCAAATAGACAGAACTAGAAAACATCACTCTGAGTGAGGTAACCCAGACCTAGAAAGACAAACACAGTAATGTACTATTTTATGAGTATTAGTATAGGATAACCATGCTACAAACCACAGACCCAGAGAAGCTAAGTAACAAGGAGGGCCCAAGGCAGAATGCTTGAATCTCACTGGAAGGGAAAATAGATTACACATGTGGGGTGTGGACTGAAGGAAGGGACTGGATGGGGGAGGGGTGGAGATGGGGATGGGAGAGATGAAGTGGGGGAAGGACAGAGGGAGAGAATACTGGGAGAGACAACTGGATGGGAGCGGGGAATCTCCAGGATGAGCTAGAAACCTAGGACAATGGAAATTCCCATGAATCTATGAAGGTGACCCTAGCTAGGACACCTACTAAGGGGGATATGGAGCCTGAACCAGCCATCTCCTGTAACCTGACAAGACTTCCAATGGAGGACTGGGACATCAACCTAGCCACAAAACCGTAATTTGTCCTGCCTACAAGATGTGCATGGGTAAAAGATGGAGCAGAATTTTGAGGTACAGGAAACCACTGACTAGCCATGAGAGGGAGCCCAGCCCTGACCCAATTAATGATATTCTGTTGTACATGCAGAGAGGAGCTTAGCATATATGTCATCAGAGAGGTCTCTTTACCCAAGAACTTACATAGAGACCCACAGTCAAACATTAAATGGAGCTTGTGGAAGAGGGGAGGAAGGCTTAAAGGAGCTAAAAGGGTCAAGAACACAAGAAAACCTGGAGAATCAACTAACCCCAGGCCCACAGAGACTGAAGCAGAAAGCATGCATGGGACAGACCTAGGCCCTCTGCACACAAGTAACAGTTGGGTCTTCATGTGGAACTCGTAAAGTGGGAGCAGGGGCTGTCTCTGACTACATTGCCTGCCCCTAACAGAGGCTACCTTGTCTAGCCTCAATAGAAGATGATGCACCTCATCTTACTGCAACTAGATATGCAAAGGCTGGTTGATATCCATGGAAGGCCTGCCCTTTTCTGAGGAGAAGGGAAGTGGAGGTGGATGGGGGAAGGTGAGGTGAAAGGGAGGGGCTAGAAGGAAAGGAGGGAGGGGAAACTGTGAACAGGGTGTAAAATAAATAATTTAATCAATAATAAAAAAAAGAGACTGCTTACATTATAAATCACTGTGTAAGATGAAACTAGTTAAGTGTGCAAATGACATGAGCATATTCTCATGAGTGTGTCCACAGTGACTGTGTAGAGATCCTTAATAAATAAAATGGTTTTGGATTGAATGAAGTCTTGTGAGTGGACAGGACACATCTTCTAGGCCACACTGCCACTTACAGAACTCATACTATGTCATTTTTTTTTTTTTTTGTTTTGTTTTTTTTTTGTTGTTTTTCGAGACAGGGTTTCTCTGTGTAGCCTGGGCCATCCTGGAACTCACTCTGTAGACCAGGCTGGCCTCAAACTCAGAAATGCGCCTGCCTCTGCCTCCCAAGTGCTGGGATTAAAGGCGTGCGCCACCACTGCCCGGCTTATACTATGTCATTTACAACTACAGATAAGACGATCAATCAGTCTGCCTATTTCAGTCCACCTATGATGCTAAATAAAGACAAGTAAAAGAAGCTTTCTTATCTTAACCTTTGCGGATTCCTATTGCTTACCTCTGGCTAACAAAATCTAGCAAGTACTGCCACTTCCAGTGTAAGTTCTCCCTTTGTATGGGATCATTCACTGGAAGAGAGGGGGTTCAAGTAATTGAACGTTTCTTGGTGTCTCTGTAAGGCATACATAAAACTAAAAACTTACTTGAAAAAAACCCACAGGAACCTATCTAAGACAGGTAGATATGTAAGGTGACCCTGGTGTTTCTGTAAAACTAGCAGGAAAAGACTGTGCTGTTTGCAGAACAGCTGCTGCACACAGCAAGAATCCATCTGAAGACAAGCACAAGTCAAGACATGTTAGATGCATGAACAGCCCATATCATTTGGCACCAACATCTGCCTGAGCCTGACACCTCACAAAGAATACTCTATGAGCTGCCAAGGACAGTGCAGGTTAGGCTCTCTTGGGAGAACCCCTGAGAATGTTATCTATGTCCAAGTGAACAGTGGTCGGCTCAGAGCAGGTGTGGAATACCCTTGTCTTGGCTGAGTGACAGCATTGAATTTTAAAGGTGCTACTTACACACTGAATATTAAAAATATTATTTAAAAATGAAAAAGTATCATTTGGGAATCTGAGTGGGTAGCTCAGAGGTAACTTAAAAATACAAAATTCTGAGTTTAATTCCCAGCACTGAAAGTAAAATTAAAATTACCTGTGAAATTTAAGTCAGTATTTTGTTTGTAATCAAGATTCTAACGAACTTGGAATTCATCAACAAACCTTTCAAAGTTGTACTTTTCTGTCCACAGATCTTTTAAAGATAAAAGCATTTCTCTCTTAACCTGGTAAATCATAATACATTTTATTTGTGACTATGTCTCAGATTATTAAAGCTTCTGTTTTTTACAGATCATGAAACAAAATCTTGTTTTAGCAGTCATTTCAGAGGCATAAACAAGCTTATAGAAATAGGAAGCAGTCTGAAATCAAAGATTTGGAAATTAATTTGTAAGCTACTTTAGGGTAAAAATCCATAGATTACAAAACATCCACTAGAAACAAATGTAACTTATAACTAATAAGCCATGCACTTTAACCTTCAAACAGAATAATGAAAACACCAAAAGGTTTTGAAGACAGTATGTAGTAACGGACTGATTGCGTTCTGTGTCAGTCTACCACGTCAGACATATGACAGTGGCTCAACTAACGCTCTCACAGGACAATGTGCTGTTGGTAACTCAAGTGCCTGCTAAAGGAAAATTTCCATGTTTTATATTCACTAGATGGTTACAGAACAGAGAAGAGCTACCACTTCTGTGGTTAGAAACTTCATATCCAGGTTCCACGTTTGCCTCCTCTCTCAAGAACTAAGGTAACAAAAGGCAGCAATGGCTAGGAAAGAACACAGTGGCAACTTCATACAGGCCAACAAGACTTACTTCAGTCCAGGGATGTCCAGAAGATTAGTCAGTCCTGTCCAGTTAATTCTAAAAGCTGTTTTTTAAAAATGAGAAAAATATTAAACGTCAAAACAGTTTCCATGTATCATAGCAAATCCAAACAGGTTTGTGAAATAAGTGATAAGCACTGCCACACCCTTTCCCAACATGTTGTACATCAAAGATGAACTGCTTTCATTACACATGAAGACCTGCTCTGTTTCGTATTTTATGATGTCCCTAGTTTTCTCTACTAAAAACATATAATAATTTGTCTGCCCTTCCTCTTATGCACAAGTCCCTGGAATATCTTCAATTTCTCCTTTATCAAAGTTAACAAATCAGTGATTATCCTTTGTTTTGTTAGTTTGTTTTTGTTATTTGTTTATTTGAGACAGAATCTCACTATGAACCCTCAGCTAGCTGGAACTCATGAAAACCAGGCTGGCCTTTTGCGTCTCTGCCTCCCAAGTACTGGGATTACAGATGTATGCCATCATGCCCAGCATGGATATACACGTTTATATACACACATACAGCCCAACATTCAAAAAATGGGGGGATGAGTTGGCAAAATAACCCATCAGGTAAAAGTGCTTGCCACACAAACCTGATGATCTAGATTCAATCCCCAAGATCCATAGTACAAAAAGAAAACTCCCCACGAATACCATGAAAAGCAAAAATTCTTTTCATGGAACATGGTGCTAAAAGATAAAGGCATTCATTTTCAGTATCAATACCTAGTGATCTCCCAAATTACTACTTAAATTTCTATTACCAACAAAAGTATTGGATAGAAACATTTCTTCTCCATGCTGCTACCAAAAACAGATATTAAAACTTACCGTAGCCGGGCGGTGGTGGCACGGGCCTTTAATCCCAGCACTTGGGAGGCAGAGGCAGGCGGATTTCTGAGTTCGAGGCCAGCCTGGTCTACAGAGTGAGTTCCAGGACAGCCCAGGCGACACAGAGAAACCCTGTCTCGGAAAAAAAAAAAAAAAAAAAAAAAACTTACCCTAGTTGGTAGTTGAACAACGGTACTTTACTTTGAATTTTTTACTTTCATAATCCTATGAATAGAACATGTTCTGTCTATTCACTGGATATTTATAGTCATCTCAGAAATTCTTACATATTTAGGTAGGAGTCTACTAAGTAGATATAAACAGTTAAAACTACTGGTTGTAAATACTGATTTTTCTCTACCAAAATGGATACTGTGCACAATAAAATACTCGGTGTTTATTACTTGTCGAGGACATGTTAAGTGAAATTGTACAGTCTCTCTCTACAGAGCAAAGCTAAGGGAAGAAGTAATACATTTCAAAAAAATCCTTCATGGTTGCTTTCCAGCAGGAGAAAAACATCATATAAAACACAGAAAGACTAAGCAGGTGGATCTCTGATTCAAGGTCAGCCTGGTCTTTAGAGTGAGTTCCAGGACAGTCAAGGCTACACAGAGAAACCCTGTCTCAAACAAAATAAAACAAAACAACCAACCAACAAACAAACAAAAACCCCAAGCTAACCCTCCCCCCAATCAATCAATCACTCAAACAAACAAACAAACAAACAAAAAACCCAAAACACCTGGACAACTACAGGGCACAAGATTTAAAGGGACATTATGTGGTTACCCTCCACAACAAGAAGGCAAGATCCTATTCCTGAAGATATCACTTATTTACATCCTTGAACATGGAGAACTTGAGCTGGTACCCAACTAGAAACTCCAACACCACTGAGAGGTACTATACGGGCCACCAGAGGAGAAAAATAACCATCAGTCTCATCCAGCTACAAACCATGCACCTACAACAGCAACCTGCCTGCTAGATATATTGATGCAATAGTGGCAAAAATAGTATGAAAGGAACCAACCATTTTTTGGTTGGATTTAAGGTCTACTACTCCCTGAAATATAATTCCACCTGATACTGTTAAGGTGGCCAAGAACCTGAAACCTAGGGGAAAGCCTACTATTGTTTTACCAAATGAGCCTAGCAATAAATGACTCCTAATGACATACTGCTATAACTATGTGCAGAAGTTGTTAATTAACATAGAACCTGCAACTAGACAATGTACAGACAGTGAAACATTCAGTCTCAAACACGATGTCATTATCAAACCCCTTCCCTCACAAGTTGGGCATCTATGGCAAAGAGAAAGCAGAAAAAGCGTAAGAGCAGAGGTGGTGGATGACTCCAAGTAACAACATCTTCCAGACACAAAAATACTGATGCACACATGAGCTCACAGAGACTACGGCATGGGCAAGATTTGCAAAAGTCAAGTCAGACGTAAAAAAGAAGTGAGCACAAAGTCCCAGGCCTATCAAGAAGCTATTTGCAATAGGTATCTGCTGGGAGAGGGGCAATACGTTTTCTTCAAAGGAGTGTCCCAAAACAGGTCTCATGATTACGAATAGCTGATCAATACAAAAATGAACTTCATAGGTTTTTGTGTTTGCTTTTCTGGTTGCTGCTGTTATTGTTGGCATTTTTGTCTTTTTTGTTTTATTGGTTTTCTTTCTTTTTTATTTTTAAGAGACAGAGAAAACAAAATTGAGTAGGAAGGTGTGGAAGGTCTGGGAAGACTTGGGTTGAGAGAAAGAATATGACCAGATTATATATTTAAAAAATTAAAAATTTAATATAAAATTACAATACATCCTTTAAAATAAAATTAAAGGACATTTATGATACAATTTTATGATTTAGTTATAAAAGCTCTTTTGGTGGATCACAAATCTACTTTAGGAACTAAAAATATATCAGCAATGTAATGTAAAATGTGTGCTTTTAACTCAAGTTCAAATCTAAGAACCTTATATGTGTTCTTACCAAAAGATACCTATTTATGGTAGCACTGTACAGAGAGCGATGGGTCAGAAAGTCATACAGACTCTAGGAGAGGATTGGTTTATTGAGCGGGCACATATAGAAGCTTCTAAATAAGACTAGGTGAGACCAGTATAAGAACAATAAAGAGAAAGAAATCCAAAAAAGTGTTAACAATTTTTCTTAGAAAAAGAAAGACTTTAGTTGCAAGTTTCCTAGGCATAGTTTATATGTCACTATCCTGGTTGATTTTTTTGTTTTGTTTTTGGGTTTTTTTTTTTTTTTTTTGGTTTTTCAAGACAGGGTTTCTCTGTGTAGCCCTGGCTATACTAGAACTCACTCTGTAGACCAGGCTGGCCTCAAACTCAGAAATGCGCCTGCCTCTGCCTCCCAAGTGCTGGGATTAAAGGCGGCGGCACCACTGCCCGGACTGTCACAGTCTTTGAAGGAGAGGTATTAAATTTAATTGTTATTCATTTATTTTTAATATTTATTTTTGAAAATATCATACATACATATGCACAATGTATCTTTAAGCATATCCATCCCCAACTCCATCTCAGTACAGTCTTAACAGTATTAAGTAGAGGAGTTCTATCCTAAACAATTTGAAAATTAACAATCCTTTTAATAGTATTTATTTATGCTGTCATTATTTAAGAATGTAATGAGGCATACTTGAGATTTGCATTATAATGAGATTTTATTAGGGACCTAAGTAGCTATGAGACATTTTGGATCTGTTAAATACTTGGCTGAGACAAAGACAGATGTTCAAAAAGTCAAAGTGAAACTAATTTTAGCTGGTGTGTTAAGACCTGTTAAAATACTCAGGTAAAACAGGGACTAGCTTTAGCTAAAAAGAACTTCACCTACCACCAAAATTATGCTACAGACAAAATGGAAATGAAAACTTACAAAATAAAAACACAAAATACAGTAATAAATGTACAAGCCACTTGCTGTCAGTAAGAAAGATACTGGGTTATGGGGATGTTCAAAGCACCAGGATTAGGTGAGGGAGGGAAGGTAAGAATGTAAGTGTGTCTGTGCATGAGGACGAATATGAAGAAATAAATGTATGAGTTATGCATAAAAAACAAATTAAGAGTAACAGAATGGAATGTTAGAATGGAAAAGTGTGTATAAGAGAGAATGAGCCTGAGAGAAAAGTGAATGTGAAAAAGTGAGTAGGCAGAGAGAGATGTAGCATGAAAAGACAGCGTGCCAGAGTAAGCATATGTGAGCATTAATAGTGATTATTAACTTGACAATTACCTAGGAGGCAAGCATCTGGGAACGCCTGGGAACGATTATCTCAATTAGGTTAACTGAGGTGAGAAGACCTGCCCCTAGATGTGGTGGCATCATTCCACAGGCCAGAATCCTAAACTGAATTAAACAGGGCAAAGCTACTTAAAGAAAGCGTCCATCTCCCGCGGTTTTCCTGGCTGTGGAGGCAATGTGACCAGCCCTCTCAGACGTCCTGCTGCTATTACTCTCCATCATGATGGGCTGAACATTCAAACTTTGAGCTGAAATCAACCCTTTTCCTCATAAGTTGCTTTTGTCAGGGTTATTTAATATAGCCAAAGGAAAAGTAGCCAATGGAGAGTGTAAGAAAACGAAAGGTTGTGTACATGGGTGAGAGGAGTGTGTAAATGAGCATGACAAGGGTCTGTTTGTAGGTATGACGATGAGTGTGAGACAAAGTGAATGTTAGAAAATGAGTAGGATCTCATAAAATTGCAAAGTTTCTGTAAGGCAAAGGACACTGTCAATAGGACAAAACGGCAACCAACGATTGGGAAAAAAATCTTTACCAATCCCACATCTGATAGAGGACTAATATCCAATATATACAAAGAACTCAAGAAATTAGACTCCAGACAACCAAATAACCCTATTAAAAAATGGGGTATGGAGCTAAACAAAGAATTCTCAACTGAGGATATCCAAATGGTCAAGAAGCATCTAAATAAATGTTCATCATCCTTAGTCATCAGGGAAATCCAAATCAAAACAACCCTGAGATTCCACCTCACACCAGTCAGAATGGCTAAGATCAAAAACTCAGGTGATAGCAGATGCTGGCGAGGATGTGGAGAAAGAGGAACACTCCTCCATTGCTGGTGGGATTGCAAGATGGTGCAACCACTATGGAAAACAGTCTGGCGGTTCCTCAGAAAATTGGACATATCACTACCTGAGGACCCAGCTATACCACTCCTGGGCATATAACCAGAAGATGCTCCAACATATAACAAGGACATATGCTCCACTATGTTCATAGCAGTCTTATTTATAATAGCCAGAAGCTGGAAAGAACACAGATGCTCTTCAGCAGAGGAATGGATACAAAATATGTGGTACATTAACACAATGGAGTACTACTCAGCTATTAAAAACAATGAATTTGAGAAATTCCTATGTAAATGGATGGAACTAGAAAATATCATCCTGAGTGAAGTAACCCAATCACAAAAGAACATACATGGTATTCACTCACTGATTATTGGATTGTAGCCCAGAAGCTTTAAATATCCAAGATTCAACTTAAAGACCACATAAAGCTCATGAAGAATGAAGACCAAGTGTGTGTGTGGGTGTGTGGTGTTCAGTCCTTCTTAGAAGGAGTAACAAAATACTCAAGGGAGCAAATATGGAGACAAAGTGTGGGACAGAAACTAAAGGAGGGGCCAGTCTGCAGACCATTCCACTTGGGTATCCATTCCATGTGCAGTCACCAAAGGTAGATGCTGATGTGGATGTCAGGAAGTGCATGCTGACAGGAGCCTGAAATAGCTGTCTCCTTAAATGTCTGCTAGAGTCTGACATATTCAGAGGCGGAGGCTCACAGCTAACCACTGAATTGATCAAGGGGTTCCCAATGGAGGAGTTAGAGAGGAGCTGAAGGAACTGAAGGAGCTGAAAGGGTTTGTGGCCCCATGAGGAGAGCAACAATACCAACCAACCAGAGCTCCCAGAGTCTAAACCACCAGCCTGGGAGCACATAGGAAGGGACCCATGGCTCCAGCTGTATATGTAGGGGAGGATGGCCTTGTCAGGCATAGGTGGGAGAGGAGGTCCTTGGTCCCATGAAGGCTGGATGCTAAGTGTGGAGGAATTCGGGGGGGGGGGGGGGGAGGTAGGAGAGGGGAGGTGGGGGTCATATCCTCATAGGAGCAGGAGGAGGAGGGATGGGATAGGGTTTTCCTGGGCGGGCGGGGGAAATGGTGTAAGAGGATAACATCTGAAGTGTAAATAAAATATCCAATTTAAAAAGAAAAAAGAAAATAAGTAGGTTTCTTAATTACTTTTAATTTCTGTGAAGAGAGACCCTGACCAAGGCAACTATTAAAAGAAACATTTATGGAGGATTCACAGTTCTAGAAGGTCAGAGTCTACCATCATCATCATCATCATGGCAACAGGCAGACAGGCATGGAGCTGGAGTAGTAGCTGAGAGCTTACATCTCAACCACAGAGAGAGCTAAGTGGGAAAGGTGTGGGCTTTGAAACCTCACAACCCAGCATCAATGGACATATCTCCTAATCCTTACCATTGGTACAGCCAAACAGATCCAACAACCTGGAGAACCATTCAAATACATCAGCCCATGAGGGTCATTCTCAGCACACTCCACACTCCACACACTCCAGCACACTCCACACTCCGTGAGAAACATCAGTTGTCAAAGTACAGGTGTTTGTGAACACGAGTGTGTGAGAACAAGTCTACAGAACAGTGTAAGTGAGCGTGTGAGAGAGTGCATATGTGAGAAGGGGTAAGCTATGAGGACACAAGGAAAAAAGTCGAGGAGGAATGGTAGTCCTTTGAGAAGCATCCTTGGAAATACAACTATTTGATTTCCCTAAAAACTCATGTTAGGACAATGAAAGCCAAGGCGTCTGGATGACTAAAGACCTCTAATTCAATAAGCTAGGGTATACATGGAATGTGTGTTTCCAAACACAGGAAGTAATTTCTGAGCTGTGGCAGAAGCACAATACAGAATACTGTCCATGCTTATGAAAGAATGTCATGTTCTACCTGGAACAACAAAACATGTGCACAAATTTCATGAAAACCACAGAGATGAGCCATCGAGATGGATCAGTGTGTAAAGGTACTTGCTGCCAAGTCTGATGACCTGGGACTTATGGTAGAAGGAGAGAACTGACTCCTATAACTTGCCATCTGACTTTGACATGTATACCACTGTACACACACATACACACACACACAATTAATGTAAAAAAAGAAACTAAGATGTTCTTCTCTACTATTTAAAGATGGGGCTATCTGAGGGATGTAGTAAAGCTTATAGTGTGTAACAGCAACTGGCCCTAATCAATTGGCACATGTCTCAGGTAGGTCATCTGGGAAGTTGGTTACAAATGCAAGCTGATGGCCAGCTGCACAAGTCTTCAGTGGGGTTTTAGCCCATGTTTGTATTAAGTAGCTTTGCATTGGCAATAAAGCTTCCTTCTGTTTTAAAGCCTCATGACTAAGGCAAAAGAAGAAAGGAAAACCTGCAAAGAGCACTACTCTGACAGCACAGGAAAGCTGAGTCCTTGGGGCCTAACCAGGTGATATGTTTTCTCTGAGGCAACTCTGAAGAGAGACAGAAGCAGTGTGAATGAAAAGTAAGCCTCCACAGGGGCTGGTGAGACAACTCATGCTACACTCCAAGGAAATGCTGAAGACCAAGAGTGAATGAACCAGAGATCCACAGCACAGGGGCATGGAAACCAATGTGGGCCCTGTATATATACATCTGTATTTTGTACACATCAGGCCAGAAAGAACACTTCCTGTAGGGCTGTAGCCAAGAAGAGCAGCTGTCACTGTAGATGGACACAAAGAAAGCCTTGCAGTGAGGTCCTTTGGGGGTTGGGGCAGGGTGCAATCTTAGGCTTAGCCTATACTACAGAAGACCTGTAGCAAACACTCAGCATAGGTAAGGAAAGCAGCCAGTGAGAGCTCTACCTTGCAACTCAGGATGGAACAAGATTACAGAGGGTGTGCAAAACTGTCCAAATTATTAAAGACACCAAACCATAGGTTTCACAGGATCAGAGTAAACTCAGCATGGTAAATAATATTGGACTACATAAGGTGTGGTTTGAATCTACAGGCTGTCTGCAGACTTATCTGCAACAATGGCAGAATGAGCCTCTGTACTACAACTCTCTTAATCCCAGACCTGGTCTATCCAAAAGAGAGAGAGAGAGAGAGAGAGAGAGAGAGAGAGAGAGAGAGAGAGAGAGAGAGAGAGAGAGAGAGAGAGAGAGAGAGAGGAGGAAGGAGACTGATACAGATGGGGGGGGTAGGGAGGAAGAAAGGGAGGGAGGGAGTAGGGGAGAGAACACAGAGATCACAGATATGGCCTGGAAAACCACAGTTGTTCTCAGGGAGAGAAGGAAGCAAAAGCTATGATCACTCAACCTATCACACTCCACTGCTTTTCCACTGGCTCCAAAAATCAGTTAATTACAGTTCACTGTCTTCCTCTAGGTGCAAAAAAAAATTCAAACTGATTCCAATTTGGTTCTGAGATTCAACTGTACAATAAACATAATTTCTACATTTAAGAAATCTCTCTCCTTCTTTAACATTCCCTTTACTTAAAATATTCTAAGTTCTGGGATTTTAGCCAAGTAAGATTCAAGTTCTTCCTATTATAACTCTAAAAGGAAGATAGTTCTACTTCACAAAGAAATCTCTTTCACCCGGCTGGAATTATGTCTTCAAGGAAAATCCCATGGAGCAAGCCGAGGTTGCTCTGTGGAGGACTTCTGGAAAAGACCTGCTTTCATAACCTGCTCTTTTGGGGTTAACTGAAGACTCGGAAAACACCTTGTGAACAAAAGTTCCTGAAGAGGAGCACATCTCTCTTTGCCCTCTGTAAGTCTGAGTAATGATAAGAACACCAGTGATTGTAGGGCTAGCATGGTCCAGGACCAGCATCTAATTATAATTCATTTTGGGCTACCTTTAGCTTCCTTAATTGTCACTCCTTGCTTACCTCTGTGTTTGACTTCACATCTTTGTGACTCACAGGGAAAGCGTTTTAGAATGTATTAGAGACCACTAGCTTTCACCAGCCGGAAGACTAAGAGTATCATCAGACAGTGTCTGAAACCTAAAGCAGAGACCGCACTACTTTGCTTTCATCTGCCTATCTAATATTTCCACCAATTACTTGAAAGGTACTTTTATTTATGACTTTGTTCTGTTACTATAAAAACTTCCTCAAACTGTTACCATATTTGGAACATGGAATTTGGGAAAACCTAAATCTGTGTTCCCAGGCCAAAGACATTCATAGTTGATTCCAAAATAAACTATCTTCTATCCCCTTTGAAATAAGAGCTGTGGTTTTGCATTGATACAAACCCTTTAGGATATATGCTTTAGGCATATCTAAAATCTACCTACTTAGGTTGAATTCTCAATACATATCCAATGACAAAAAGGAATCCATCTGGTTCTTCTAAATTATTATTTTTTATGTATGTACTTGTGTGGATGCATGTGCACATGTGTAGGCTAGAGATTAACAGTGGTTTTCTTCCTCTATTGCGCTTCACTTTTAAGACAAGGTCTCCCAAAACACAGAGTTGACCAACTTTCTAGAACAGGTTTTTTTACCAGCTAGACAGTGAGCCCTGGGAAAATTCTTGTCAGTATGCCCAACTCCCAGCACTTGGTTCTATAGACACATGCTACAATATGTAGGTTTCTGACACAAGTTCAGCATCTGGGATCAGGTCCCTGAAGTATACAACAGACACTGACTAAGCTATCTAACTCCCTATCCTTCCTTTTGGTTGTCAAAGCTTTCTTTTCATTCCTAAGGATTCAAAATCTATTGCCAAACACACAGCAGACAAGGACTCCACCACGGGGGTCCATCCTATCCATTATCAGACTATTTATCCATACTTTTTCCCCTTACCCTAGCATCACTCTAGTGTTAGAACAGAATCTCAATAAAATGCTAACCTATATTTAGTGCTTTAAAAATGTAAAGGCTTACTGTGTGCTTTTAACAGCACAGATATTTAATTGTGAGCTAGGGGGTAGTGTCACTCCTCTGTCACAGACAGGGGATTGGGACTTAGAGAAACAGCATGGAAAGAAGACAAGGAGTAAAGATCAGGCAGTGCCAAGCTGCCACCGGCATCCACACTGGTGCTCCCTGTCTCCACCTCTATTCCATTTGGACTGCTCACTTGGTCTCAAACTTCATCATGTCAAGAATTTTCAGGGGTCAGTCCACAAGGATCACATTATCAAAACTAATTAAACAAAGTAGAAGGCAGATTCAATATGAAACTGTTTTATACAAGTCTCTGGCACTGTTTCTGAATCATCTGGGCAGTTTAAAAAAAAAAAAAACAAAACAGTAAAACTCAAAGGCCCTCCCTCCTGGCGGTGTGTTTCACCAGACTCGGGAGGAATCACTTGGCAGCTAACAGCCGTAAGTTTCATATTTTCCAGCTGAAAGTAACTGAAGAAAATTCCCTTCCCGCTAAAGCATGTTCAGTGGCTTTATGCACCATATAAGGAAAAGGGTGACTGAACATTTCGGCGCCATCCTTTTCTTCTAGGCACTCCAACACTCGTTGGGAGTTAATGCTGTAACTTATTCTACAAGTGCCTTCATCTGTGGAAGAACAAAACCATGAAAGAGCACAGTTAAGTTCTAAGGAAGACTAAAGGTCTTGGTTTTAGTTTTCTAATCTTTATATTAAGAATATTTCCAAAGACAGATAAAGCTTTTAGTAATGTATTAAAGAACATTTTAAATACTCACTAATGGAGTCAGTTTTTACATAAACTGCTTTTTTTAAAAAAAAAAAAACTAGGAGAAAAAAAAAGATGTATTTTAAATCTTTTATAGATTTATTTCTCAAAATTTTAATAAAGTAAAAATTCGTGTATTCCTTAATAGCTTTTGGAATTGTAATGTACATTGTCTATGTGAACACATTAAAAGTAAGGAACAGAAAACAACACTGCTGAAGGCGACAATGTGATGTCATGCACAAAGCGCTGTCCATGCTGCACTTGGTCTGGCCTAGGTATACCGTATTTTGAAAATCAAGCAATAATTTTCAATAGGTCTTTTGAGCCAAATATACACATTAACAGCCCTATTTTAAATTACACATGATGGTAGTAGTCCCTTCCCCGACCCTTGCCCAGAGCACAGCAGTATCCCTCCTAAGAAGCAGCTCACCTTGACTCCCTGAACTCTGGAAACAGATGTGCCCTTCACTCTAGCACTAATGGCCTCTGCTGTACAACTTTCAAAACTACAGTGGGAACTAGTCCTGGAAGACAGAAACCTAGAAATAAGTGACACAAAACGGCTCAAGATAGAATTCTGGAGTAAAGGAAAATAAGAAAAAGTGGAGGGCACAGTTACCACTTTGCTTCCCAGGGCAGTGCGTGCCTGGACTTGGGACGCAGTTAGGCAGAGAGAAGTGTGGCCAGAGTGAGAGCTTGCCCAGCACACACACAGCCCTGCCTTCAATTCTCAACATTAAAAAAAAGAAGAAAGAAAAAGGCACTGGAAATACCACTAATCACTGGCTGCAGGACTCAGGTAAGGGTACAAAATAGCTTTGTTTTCCTTATTTCAAGCACAGAGCATTTACAACAATAATGAAAAGAAATACAATCTAAAAAATATGAATTGACAACATGATGCTTAGCCAAGTATTCAAAGACCAATCAAAAATTCCATTTAAAAGCATAACACATAGAGCTGCACATGTAGTTCATCAAATACTCCCTCCCACCACCACCACCACCACCACCACCACCACCACCACCACCACCACCACCACCAAAGGCGGCATATTTATCTCAGGAGAGGAGTCAGAGGGAGATTTACAGGCATGGCGTTACCTTCAAGTGTGTAGGGATATAAAACCCGTACCAGACTAGTCTGGATCTATGCCAAAGCTCTAATACTTAATTGTTGTGTGACTTATAAGAATAGACCTCTTAATGTCAGGTCCAGGTCAGTACAAGGAAACAATATGAGGATTAAATAAGCAAATGGTATAAAAATCATACTTAGTAACAGGCCAAATGTATCTTTACCTTACTTAGCTAAAAATAATTTTTCTAACTTTCACAAACAAACATTTTTATATTCAGGAAAGATCATTGTTTATCAAGAGATAAAACTCTCACTTAAGGCATACAGAAGTTAAAGACTCAGGAACCATGCATCAGCTAGGGAAGAGTTAAGGGCAGAGTTGTGTCCCTCCACTCTATCCTTCTGTGTATCCACGTTACTGCCAAGAGAGGAAGGATGAACGTGACATCATGAAGTAAATGCCTACTTACTGGTTTCCTAAGGAAGAAGATGGACAAAGCTCCAACTAAAGGCATGTCTCCGATCAGGGGCTCCAGGATCACCCGCATTGTCCCATGAACCTGCACTCAGACAGGAAACCGCAAGTCAGAAAACAGAGCTCTTCAAAGTCACTTGGTGACTTTTAAGCACATGGCTTCACACTTTATTCAACTATAACCATAAATACAAAATTACTTCAAAAACCTGCCTAGCTAATAAAAACTCCATAGCTTTTCTCTCTGAATACAACCTAGAAAATCTAAAATGAAAATTTGAAAAACTTACCTGAATACTTTTCACACCAGCTCTACAAAAATATCTTTTGATCTCCAAATCAATTCACAATTTCCTACAAAACTAGCACAGAAAAATTCTGTATTACATAAAGTGAGTGGAATTAATCATCCTCTTAGCTATCTATTACAATTAGGCATTGCAAAGTATATCATCAGACAAAATGATGGTGAAATAGACATGCTCATATTGTAAGCAAAATGGATTGAAAGCTGATACCACAAGATTATTCTCTTACTCTGGGGCTTTAGGGACACAGTGCTGTCAGGGTCATCACTGCTGTATCACCTGTGACAAATACTGTGTGCATAGTGTATATGCTCTTACTTTTGCTATACATAAAAATCTTAAATAAATTTAGATACTCAACACATGAGAGGCTGAAGCTCCAGGACCACCAGCTCACGGTCAGTCTGGACTAGACAGTGTGACACCCTGTCTCAGAAAACCAGAACAAACACAAACAAAATGGATGAGGCTGGAGCTAGTTGGTAGACCAGCATATAAGAAAGAGGCTCTGGGTTTAATATATAGTCTTACACAAATGAGGCATGGAGGATACACTGGATTCTTAGCACTCAAAGGAATAAGCAGGAGAATGCCATCATCTTTATGTACACAGAGAGCTCAGATCCTATCTCAAAAAGCAAAAATTTTAAAAGCATGTAAACATGTAGCTTTGAAGAAAAATATGAATAACAATGTGTTATTTTTGGAGCACTCCTTGGATGGAAGGTGTTTTTATGTGTATGTTGTGTTGAAAACACAACAAAGGTTACTTTGTCAACAGTAGATCTCACCACCTTTTTCCTTAGTCACAAAAATCCTCACTCAGATGCTATAGGGTTTTATGGCGCTAAAGGTTAAAAACAGCAAAAAGCTTCATTTTACTCAGAGATTAACTTCAAACACAAATGTAAAACAAATGGTTCTTTACTATGATAATGCGAAGCAGGCATTTACTTCCAACATAAACATAAAACCCTAAATGGGATGGTGTGGGATTTCATCTGTCTTATCTGAGAATATTACTGCTATGATGAAACACCATGACCAAAAGCAAGTTGGGGAGGAAAGAGTTTACTTCACTCACAGTTCCATGTATCAACTCATCAAAGTTAATGAGGGCAGGAACTCAAGCAGGGCAGGAACCTGGAAGCAGGAGCTGATGCAGAGGCCATGGAGGATGCTGATTACTGGCTTGGTCTCTATGGCTTGCTCAGCCTGCTTTCTTATAGAACTAAGACCACCACCCTAGGGATGGCAATATACACAATGAGTGGGCCCTCACAGATGAAATGTTCTACAGGTCTGCCTACAGCCCTGATCTTATACAAGTTGTTTCTCAATTGGTTCCCTGCTTACAAATGATTCTAACTATGTCAAACTAACAAACAACTGCCTATCCTTGCTTCTTAGAAGTAGGATAATCATAAACCTATTTGTGCAAGTCTGGGGAATTTGATGAAAAATGATCAGGAAGGGTCCAAGCCAGTGGATCTCAACCTTCCTAATGCTGAAACTCCTTAATGTAGTTCCTCATGTTGGGGTGGCTCCAACCATAAAATTATTTTCATTACTACTTTTTAACTATTGAGCAATGTCTCAGTTCCTAAGACCATAAGAAATATGTGTTTTCCAATCGTCATGACTCACAGATTGAGATCTGGTGGTCTAAGAACATGAACAAAATTATTCTCTACCTTACTGTTAAATTCACCAGTAACCTGTTATAAAACTAAAATTAATGGAAACCTACAACTGACAGGGGTAGGGGACATCTCCAGGATGAGACAGAGACCTGGAATAAAGAGGCACCAAAGAATTAATAAAGGTGACCTTAACTGTGACTCACTACACTGGGGATATGGAAACTGAAGAGGCCACTTCCTGTAGTCTGAACCCCAGTGGAGCAATAGAGACACCAACCCACCCACAAAACTTTCAACCCAAAATTTATCCTGTCTACAAGTAATGCAGGCACAGGGGAGGGAGCAGAGACTGAGGGAATGGCCAACTTGAGACCTACCCCATGGGCAAGCACCAATCCCTAACACTATTAATGATACTCTGTTATGCTTGCAGACAAGAGCATGTTGTCCTCTGAGAGGCTCCCTCCAGCAGCTGACTCAGACAGATACAGACATCCATAGCCAAACAGTGGATGGAGCCTGGGGATTCTTAAGGAAGAACAGGAAGAAGGACTGCAGGTCTCAATGGGGGTAGGAACTCCACAGGAAGACCAACAGAGTCAACTAACCTGGACCCTTGGGGCTCTCAGAGTCTGAACCACCAACCAAAGAACATACATGGGCGGGACCTGGGCCTCCCCACTCATATGTAGCAGATGTGCAGTTGACCTTCATGTGGATCCTGAACAATTGGAATGGAGGCTATCCTAAAAGCTGTTGCCTATATGTGGGATATATTTTACTACCTGGGCTTCCTTGTGGCCTCGGTGGAAGAGGAAGCACCTAGCTTCAGAGAGACTTGAAATGCCAGGGTTGGGAGAATACCCAGGGGAGTTCCCACCTGCCCAGAAAAGGGGAGATGGAGGGGCTGACCAAGGGGGAAGCAGTGATCAGGATATAAAGTGAGTAAGTTAAAAAAAAATTATTAAATTAAAAGAAAAACTGTCATTTGTTTTCTTTTTAAAACAACGTAAAGCCTAACACATGCTTTCTTATTTCCTAATTCTTAACTTTTTGTCTATCTTGCTGCCAATGTAGTTAAGGTCTTTGTCTAAAGCATACAATATAGTAGAGTACTTAATGCTATTCAAGCTGCTTCTTTAACTGATATGCATTAAAGGAATTAGTCGATTTATTTAAAGCTAAAATAATGAATAAGCATAAGGTATCTATCCCCACAGAGCTTGCCATCTACCTCATGACATGCTTCTGGAATCCGGCCTAACCTAAGCCACAGGTGAACCACCATGGAGCTTGTACCCAGGTCTGCTAAGAGCTTCTGGAGCACAGAGCACATAAGACACACAAGTGTGCCTCCTCTTTTATTCCGCTGATGACAATGATGTTTACACAAGTATCAAATATGTTAAAAATGAAGATTTTCCCATAGCAAAGACATTTCCTTTCTAAAATAAAAGTAACTGGTAAAAAGTCTATACAATTATTAATATTAGTATACTTCTGAAATTTACAAATGGTTAAAAAAATTATTCTTCATCTAGCCTCAGAAAAGGAGACTGCCTTGTTAACTCTGAAAATCTTTTACTGATGTCTACAGCTCACTACTTTGGGCTAGGCTGTCTGGCCATAGCATCTGAGATCCCCTAGTCTCTGCTTTCTCCTCCTGGGACTACTACTGCACCACCATGCTCATTTCCTTAGTGAGTCTGGGGACTGAACAAAGCAACAATTTTACTAATCAACTATCTATTCCTCCTGTTACAAGTAAGATTGTCTTTATTTCCTTTCAGGACTTTTCATTGTTAATGTACAGAAATGCAATTGATTTAACTGCATTTTGCTACTTTGATGAATTCATTTTAGTTTTAATAGGTTTGTTTGTTTTGTTTTGTTTTTTTCTGGTTTTAAAAGACAGGTACTTACTATTTAGCCCTGGCTGGCTTGGAACGCAAATGTAGTCCAGTCATCTCCAAAGTGCTAGGATTAAATGCCCTCACACTTGGCTTTAAAATTTTTTCTGTGATTTTTTTTCCTGTAAAGTCTAATTATTTTTAAACACTGCTTTTCAATTGGGATTCCTAGATTGAACTTTTTTTTTTTTAAACCATGTAAGAATACTGAATTTTGTTAAATATGTCTTCTGTATCAATGGAGATAACTATGAAGGTCTCCTACCCACTATACCAGTTCACTCTTAAAATAAAGTAGTGTATTTTACGGATTTGTTTTCATATCTGAATCACATTTGCATTCTGGAAATAAATTCTATTTGTTGATGGCATGTAATCTATGCTACTAGATTTACCTTGCTAATATTTTGTTGTGGATTTTTATATTAAGGTTCATAAGAATTATTTATTATAGTTTTCTTACAGAGTAAATAATTTCCTTTAATCAATACATTTTCAAAAACTTATTTTATGTGTATGGGTGTTTTGCCTGCACATATGTCTGTGTACCTGGCATGTGCCCATGGAGACAGAAAAGGGCACTGGATTCCCTGGGGTTGGAGGTACAGATGGTTGTGAGCTGCTATGTGGGTGCCAGGAATCAAACCCAGGCTGTCTGGAAGAGGAGTAGTAAGTGCTCTCAACCACTGAGCCAGCTCTCTAGCCACATTCCATGTCATGAATGATGGTTATCTAGACTGTTAGCAACTCAAAGGTTGTTAACATGTAGACCTAGAAGAATTTAGTCAAATTACAATGAAGAAAAGCCAAGATATTTATTTTATCCTTCATCTTATACATATTGCTAAATGAATACTATATGTCAGAAGCCACGGCAAAAAACATAACACAAATAAAAACTTACCTAATCTGAAGATCCAGAATAATTTGTCTTTTGTCTACATTTTCAGTATAAACCTTAACACCATTGACTCTAAGGGGCTGAAACAAGAAATAGCTTAATTTACAACAGAAAAAGGCTTAAAAGCAAACAAGCCCAACAATAAAGCAACAGACACAATAACGACAATTTAAGCATTAAACTACAAGTATAATTCTGGTTTTATAACAGTTTAACTTTGACAATTCATTTAGCTTGTATTCTTAGTTTTCTATCTGTAAGATATAAATAATAGTGGCATCCATGTGAGATTATTGTGAAGTTAAGTGACACATAGTGAGACTCAGTAACATGAATAGTGCTGTGTTAGTACATGTAATAAATGCATTTGCTTTTACTATGAAGTCCCCTTTACCCTTATGTCTTTTGATTTAATCTGATCTTTTTCTTCTACTCTATCCTTATTAATACTTTCCATTATTTAAAATTTATGTTTTACAAGTTTTCAGTTTAAATTTTCCCCAAAATTGGACTTTTGAGTAGATAAAAAAGATAAGTACTTTTGAGTGTGGTACTGCAGGCCTATAACCACAACACTTAAGTAGCTGAAACATGGGATTGCCAGTTCAAGACCAATCTTGGCTAAAAAGTGAGACTCTGTCTCAAAAGAATACCTAATATACGGTACAGATAATTGAATATACAACCACAAAAGACAGATCATAAAATACATTGTATTTCTTTTTAACTAAGACTTGTTTTTACTTATGTGCAAGCTGGGGCCAAAGAGAGTGTCAGATCTTGAGTTGGATCCATAGGTGACAGTAAACTAATTGTTATGGGTTCTAGGAATCAAACCTGGATCCTCTAGAAGAGCTCTGAACCACTGAAATATCTCCCTGGTCTACAAGTTGTATTGAAAGGACAGCTGTGCTCATAGCAAGACTGTCTCAAGAAGCCAAAAAATAGACATAGACATACAGAAAGAGAAGGAGAGGGAGAGGAAGAAAGACATAAAAGGAGAAAGAAATAATTGGAAAGAAAAAGTGGGTCAACAGTAGTGGGAATAGGATAGAGAAGGTTATGAAGGAATGAATATGGTACAATACATGCATAAAATGCAATATAAGCATGAAATGGTCAAAAATTTAAAAATAGTACATATAAATACAAAAACTCAATGTTGTCTTAAAATAATTATCATATGCTAGAACTTTTTATTTAATCATAAAATTTTCTACAATAAATATGTATCAAGAAATGATTCCTCATCTAACTTTTAGGAAATGATGAAAAACGAAGAATACGAACAAAATCAAAGTCAATAATTTATATAAAAATATTTATTTAAATGAATATATACACACACACACACACACACACACACACACACAGAGAACTTCTCTATACACTGACACACACATAGATGTATACACACACATATATACACATAGATACATACATACATAGATACATACATACATACATACATACATACAGGCTAGTAAACTGTATTTAAAATTGTCACTATTTTTAAAATGTCAAAACAGGGCTGGAAAAACAGCTCAGTGGTTAAGACCATGGTTGCTCTTCCAGAGGGCTTGACTTTGCCCCCATTAGGCATTTGTACAAATGCCTGTAACTCTTATCTCCAGGGGCTCTGATATCATCTTCTGGCCTCCACGAACACCTGCATGCATATACGGCATATTCTCACACAGACACATATATACATACATAAACAAAAATAAAAATTGATTTTTAAAAAGTAAAAAAGAAACAACAAAATATAAAGAATAGCACAATTAAAGTGAGGCAACAAGTCCATGTCCCAAAAAGCAAGAAAAGTCAGACTGTTGGGAAGAAGAAGAATCTAAGAACTTTGTCAACTTTCCAATTGGTCTTCCTAATGGATAATTTCCTTCAGAGCCTTAGAGTGGTTACATGCATTCTCAGCAATCCTTCTGCGTGCATAAGGAAGGGTACTGAAGAAGGAGAGAACTGACCTGCTGACCCACATCCACTTTCGTGAAGCTGAAGGTGCTGAGGTGGGTATTTGCTCCACGCACAGCTGGCTCTATAGTTTCTCGAAAGAGCTTCTCAATAAACTGACAAATAAAGGGCCACATGTGCTTCACAGTCTGGAAGGAAAGGATCTCATGTTAGGTAACTGCTATGATATATGATACATAATGTAGTTGAGTCACTAAGAAAGAGTAAAATCATATAGTCTACTAGAGTCTGGCTTTGAAAACTAAAACAAAAGGAGAAATGGTCTTGTTATTCAAAAATCAGTCCTGCAAAATGTGTTCTAAACATTAAACATTTACTTCAACAATAAACTACTTTTATTTAGCTATTCTGTTTAAACATGTCTTCACATCTAATAATCATTAAAATTCCTATGGCTTCAACTGACTGTGGGAAAACTTAAGCTATAGATAGGTCTGGAATTGTGGCTCAGTGACTCACTTGAATCTTGACAAGTGAGGCCCTCAGTTTGATCTCAATACCATAATAAAACTAAACCCAACAAAAACGGCATGGACTTCAGTAACTACTCGTGCATTTTAATAACCACATGTTAACTTGTTCTATAGGGTGATTCCTGTCTAGCTAGGGTTATCATATTGCCTTAGAGATGCTGAAAACACAAGGTAAGAGAGATTCAACCTACAGCTTACTGAAACAAAAACATCCTCTAAGAGGTATTACAGAGTGGTAATTTCTTGGGAGTTATTTTTCTCTTCATAATAATGTTTCCAGAATGATTGCTTGTGATTTCTATAAAGCAGATGTGAGCAGCCTCTATTCAAGAAAGAAGACATAAGGCCAGATGGCAATGCCATGCAAGCACGCACATCAATCTTCTGAGGTCGATGACACAACTCTTGTTCTCCTTAAAGGAAAGTCAGACACTGCTTACAACAGTCCTCTGGGGAGTGGAAGCCTCCTCCTTGCAATCTGAACTCAATACTAACACAAATTCCAAATATGGGAAGATGGTCTCTGGCCCTCTAATTCCCACTGAATACTTGGAATATACTAATCTTACCTTATTTAGCCATTCTGCTCTTTCAGTGTCTGGAAAATGAACCTGAGAGAGAAAACACACACACATGACTTAATGACTCCTGACAATCATAAACAAAATGACAAATAGGCTATTTTGTGTTTATATAAAAGTTCCTTAATAAAAGTTCCTCTGCTTTAATGCTTTGGCACAGTTTCAGAGAGGAGAAAGTGAAACGTGTGGTATATTCTGGAGGGAAAGGGTTGGGAGCCATAAATATTATCAGAGCCTTCTCTGCCTTACACCACCAAAGTAGGTACTCCTTAGCATTTGAAACATCAGAGTATAGAAAAATGTCTGTTAAAATAATATTATCATTCCCATCATTCTGCTAGAAATCTAGACTCAGACTTCAAAATCCATCTCTCCTTTTTGTTCTCCCTTCTTAGCCCTAGCCAGATGACTTCTATACAAGGGTCACCTCCACCAGGCCACCCTCTCCCAAATGCATACTGTGATCATAGCTCTCCACAGGCAAGGCCTACATACTGGGAAAGTGATTGAAAACACAAAAAGAAACCTATTTTAAAAATAGGTAAAGAATGTTTTCTCTGTTGTTGAAGCTAAAATAAAACATTTTTTTTTGCAAAGGAAGCTAGGGCTGTGTTTGGCCACAAGGGAGCTTTCAAAAGAAGAGTACACAGGACACACATAGTTTGGATTTGAAGATACAGCAGATCACAGGAGACTTTGTACTAGAGACTGAGAAGATATGATGAATATAACTTTCCTGAATTATAAAGAATCTAGTCTAATAACGCTGTCCTCTGGCTAAAGAAAGTGGACCAGAAGCTGACCACTACATAGTCTCAAGGGGTGCCATGGGACTTCCGAGGTTTCTGAGACCCAACTCTATTTCTCAAGTTTGATTATGAAAACAAACAACAGAAAATGGGGTCTGGCCAATCCCTGAACATAGGGTATGTCATTATCAAGCCATTAATCACCAACAGCTTATACTGGCTCTCATAAGTCCTGAGTGACTGGCTATTTCCCCTGGGGTCTCAGCAAGAGGAAAATAGGCAGGGGTAGTAAAGCTGGTAGCAGTATGGCTTCCCTCTGTGCCTACAAACAAGCATAAACAGGCTTTATTTCCCTTGAACTACACAACATGAAGACTATCTGGTTGAACCATGAAATATGTAAGATAGAGTGAGTGAGTAGAAATAGTTATTTCTAAATTAGATAAGCATATATTTGTTGGGGTAGGGTGGGGTGCAAAAGCCTTCCAAAATTGAGATAATGTCTTAGAAGTTGGGGAAGACAACATTCAAAAAGCTAAAGGGTCAGAGTCAGCGGACTGTACAGCAGTCGCTGTACATGTTTGCTTAACTCTAGATGCTATGCTCTGTCATCAAAGGGGCAAATTTTAACCTAAGTCAACCACGTGTACAAGAAAGGGCTGCATTTTCCCTAAGGGACAGGATGAAAGTTCATGGTTACAATGAGGTGAGCAGACAGTCTTCTTAGATTTATCAAATGAGGTCACAAAATTAATTCATTTGCAAGAGTACACTGTCATTTCTTTGCATTACTTTGAAGTAGTTTAGTAGTAAAAGCAGGATCGGGACAGTGAGTGGCAGGCAGAGCACTAAAGCAGGTATTTAGATCCTTCTAATTTATTGTGAGGCTCTCTCTCATTCTACATTTTCCCTCTAAACCAACCAACCACTGGAGGCAACAGATAGATTAAAAGGCAAATATGAAGTATCTTCTGTCCACTGACAAATTTCTGCAGTGTAGATGTACCCTACTTTCTGTAATTTCAGAGTGACTCCCACACTGGCATTTCTGTAGGACCTAACTCCTGAATATGCTTGCTCTTTGATGTCTGATTGTCCTCACCTGCTTCACCCAAAGGCCTCTCCTTGCCTGGCCCTCAACTACTAAATTTAGCTAACAGAACAATATTCTAGAAAACAGGAACTTCCTTTTCAAGTCACCTTACTGAAGACTTTGAGTGCCTGAGTGTTTATCGAATAATTTTAACTTCCTTAGCTTGAGCTTCAAAGGCAGTGCAGTCACGTTTTCTCTGGGTCACAGCTCAAAGACCCCACCTTCATATATCCTGTTGAGTACAGCCAGAGCAGCCATGGCTGTGGACATGGAATGATGCTCTTCCTCACCTTCTTCTGCCAGCCCTTCCTTAAGAACCAGCTCACTTTAGTTTTGGTCAGCTTCCCACACACACTTAACCACCTAAAGACCAATCAATCCTCCACTGACAGTGCTGCAATCCTCTCTATGTCAGCATTTGTCACAACATGACAGAGAGTACATTACACTAAATCATATTTGTAAATACCATCAAATGAACTTCTGGCTTCCAATAATGTCTTCGAAAAGTTTAAGGACTGACTATGTCCTGTAATACAAAAGCTACAGGCAGATTTCCAACCAATAAAAGGTGACTAATAGGGGCCATGGAATCTTAAAATATTGTTTGTGTTTATATATGTGTGTTTTATATGTGTGTCTCTGTACATAAGTGTAAATATGTAAATACATAAAATATATGTAAATATATGCATAGAGCACAAACATAGGTACTGAACCAGAAACAAGTCTCTGTGGCTGACCTGGAGAAGGAAGGAAGAATATGGACAAATTGGAAGATATGCTCTGGCTGTGATAAGCAGGGCTGGTTTTACTTTACAGGCAATAGTGCATTATCCAAATGTTTGACAGGGAAATGTGTGAAGTAAGGAGATTCTCTGCTGTGCTCATCTTCCTGGAAGTAACAGAAGCACCTGCTCAAAGGAGCCTGCGACAATCGAGCTAACCCACACTGCTGGTGTTTACTTGAGATTACTACAAAGGCACTCAATCATTCTGAGGTTTTAATTAACAAGCCAGTACTTCAAATTATCAAAGAAATAAGAAAGGGAATATATCAAATTTAAAGAAAGTAAATCTGATTCTTAATTTTAAATTCTCTTCACTAACTTTAAGAATCTGTTTCTAATACACATTCATAAACATTTGTTTGTTCTACACTAAACAGAATTTAAAGCAGCAAAACCACAGGGCAGGTGGGGGGGGGGGATCCACTAAGATACAGGGATAACATAAAGTATGTTACCAAGTCATACAAAATGCACAAACACAGAATAAGTGATCTGATACTCCAAGTAAAAAGTAAAAATTAAAAAAATTTCAAATCACAAAATTACTTAATTTTAAAGTTTCAATTATAAAATAAAACTTTTATATTATCTCTGTGAAACATAAATAATCACTGTAATATTACCCATGTTTCTATTATATCTAAGAATTGACACTACTAAAAAAAAATCTTTTAATGCTATGTTTAAAAGACTTATTTTGGATTCTAATATGCTATTGCACATTACCAAGTTGTTTTATGTAGAAAAACTAAATCAAATACACAAAAACTGAACATGTTAACTGTAGCCAGGAGCTCTAATTAGAATACCTAATTTAATGCTTACAAAGACCTTTTGAAAGACTAAATGACTGAGGACAAAAATTTCAGATGCAGAGGATGCTGAGGTCCTTCGATCAAATACATTTATAAATAGTCCAATTTCTCTAATTATTTTCTCATTTTTGAACATTAACAATGTAATTTTGAATAATATTTAGAACTAAAATGTTTTCTTCAAGGGAGCAAGGATCTTTTAATCCCTATCATAACCTGGGTGTCAGGTGTTATCTTCTGTCTCCATATTTAAATGGGATGATTTGTCCAAAGTCACCCAGCCAGTGAGTAACAGGGTTGGATTTGAAATCTAGTTGGCTTCCATCTGTGCCCTCTATGATTTTATTATATTTTAATAAAGCAAATTGATTATTAAAAAAATAAATAAAAAATAAAATGTTTTTTTCAAATACTCCCCTTAAAAGCCAACATTAATAATCAGGATTTGCATAGGATGGCATACAATTTCCATCCCCTAAACACATATAGAAGCAATTATAACTGCAAATAGCACAGCAAGTCCTTTCCTGGGAAAGCAAGGTCAAGACATGCCTTAAGAGCCATTGGTATTGGTGGTGCTGAAGCACACAGTATAAATCAATCCCATCGCCTCACTTGTTTAAAAAACTCTGGATTAAGTTCCAAGAGATAATATTAAAATATATGCATATTTAATTCTGCTATTGCTGAACCTATTGATTTGGTACCTATAAATAATTAAAAAGCTAAATAAAATTATCATTCTACTAGTCAAATGCCATCAATCCAATGGTAAATTGGCCAAATTACTTTACTCATATTCTTCATTTTGAGGATGAGGACTGTCAGTGATTGATGAGGGAGATGTAGCCATTGTGTGTGGTACCATTCCTGGGCTGGTGGCCCTAGTTCTATAAGAAAGCAGGTTGAACAAACCATGAACAGCAAGCCAGGAAGAGTGCCCCTCCATGGCCTCTACATTAGCTTCTGCCTTCAGGTTCCTGTCCTAAGTTCCTGTCTTGATGTTCTCAGATAATGAACTGTGATGTGGAAGCATATGCAAAATAAACCCTTTCCTCCCATGTTGCTTTTGGTCATGAACTTTCATCACAGCAATAGCAACCCTAACTAAGATACCATTTTAATGCATTAACCATCCCATAGCATATGGAAGGTCCTACTAAAGTATGTAAATAGAAAGATTTAAGCAAGTAATTTTGTTTCCCTGCCCTCCTTGCATAGTCTTTAAAATAAGTTAGTAGATGAGTAACTTAGTCTGGGTTAAATTGTTACAGTGAAACCAGCTGCTTTTTTATAGATCCCAGCACCACCAGCCCAGAGATGGCACCACCCACAATGGACTGAGCCCTCCCTCACTGATTACACAGTCTTTACAAATTAAAATTTTAGACTCTTTTAAATATCCAATTTCTCTAAAAATTCAAAATCTCTTTTAAAAGTTCAAAGCTTTTCAGCTGTGGGCTCCTATAAGAAATCAAAATTAGATTAAATATGTTTCTCAAGAGATAAGAACTAGAGCATAGTCACTCTAAACAAGCAAAACTAAACAACAGTATAAATAACTGAGTGTCCAATGTCTAGAATTCACACTTGATCTTCTGGGCTCCTTCAAAGGGCCTGGGTCACTTCTCCAGCTCTGCCCTTTTGTAACACACACAGCTTGTTTTCTATGTTCTGACTGGCTCGACCCCACTGCTGTTGCTGTTCATGGTAGTTATCCTATGGTACTGGTATTTCCAAAACTGCTGAGGTCTTCTGCTACAACTGGACTGCACTTTCACCAATCACCTCTCATGGCTATCATCATGGTTGCCATGACTCAACTTCTCTACATAACCCCTTAACTCCTGGGCCTTCAACTGCCACTGAAGCTGCACCTTCAACAATGGCCTCTCCTGGCCTCTCAGAATGCCAAGTGTTGAAGATTGGTGCTAATGCTTTGAATCTATGTGTCCAGACACTGAAGGACCTTGTCCCCAACTGGTTCTTGATCTATCAATAAAGATGCCAGTGGCCAATGGCTGGTCATGGGGCAGGGGCAGGGAGAAAAACTGGGCCTGGGAGAAGAATAAGAGGACACTATAGTGGAAAGAGATAAAGCCAAACGGCCATATGTGTTTCTGGGGAAATGGCCAGTGGACACTTCCCCAATTGAGCTGGGTGGCAGGGGGAGGTTTAGGAGTACCCAGCCTATGAGGTAGCCAATGAATTTTAAAGTAACTGGTGTGTGTGTGTGTGTTCCATTCAAGGATCCAGGATAGCTCCTGGGTGGGTGTGTGGGTGCGACCAGCTAGGAGCACAAAGAGGTGCAGCCAAAAACTCGCCCACAACAGCCAAGCCTCAGATACTCTCCATGATCCATTCATGCCTTCAAAACCCTTCAAAACCAGTAACACCAGGGTGAGTACTAAGTCTGGCTGCCAACACAAGATACAAACTTAGCTCTCTCTGGAACACAGCTTCTCTGTTCTTTCAGAAAACACTCCCCAGAAGATTTCACCTCAGTGATGCTGGTCTCTTTTTTTTTTTTTTTTTGGTTTTTCAAGACAGGGTTTCTCTGTGTAGCTCTGGAACTCACTCTGTAGACCAGGCTGGCCTTGAACTCAGAAATCCACCTGCCTCTGCCTCCCAAGTGCTGGAATTAAAGGCATGCGCCACTACTGCCTGTTTGGTTTTTTTTTTTTTTTTTTTTTGGAGGGGGGGTTGTTTGTTTTTTGTTTTTTTGGTCTCTTCTTAATCATCACTAATTTCTTAGCTCTAGCTAACCAGCATGAATTGTCCCAGGAATGTAAAAGTTTCACTTTAGAAGTTCTTGGTATCTCAACAGCTTTTCTAGCCTGAAGTTTCAAAGTCCTTCTACAATCATCCCCCAAACATGGTCAGGTCTGTCACAGTAATACCCTGCTATGCTGGTACCAACTTGTTTTAGTCAAGGTTCTATTGCTTTGGCAAAACACCAGGGCCACAGCCCCAAAAAGACACCACCCACAATGGGCTGAGCCGTCCCTCATTGATCACTAATTAAGAAAATGCATTTCAGTTAGATCTCATGGCAGCATCTCCTAAACTGAGGGTCCTTCCTTTCTGATGACTAACCTGTGTCAAGCTGACAGACAAAAACAACCAGAACAATGAGACAAGCAAGGTCAACAGAACCATGAGTTTTAAAAAAAGACCCCAAGACTCCTGTTTTTTTTCCTTAATATTTTTATTTATGTGTATATATTATGTCTATAATATACTATGTGTGTAGGGATCTACGGAGATCAGAAGAAGCTGAAGTTACAGGCAACTGGGAGTTATCCCATGTTGGAACCAAACTCGGGTCCTCTAGAAGAGCAGCAAGTGCACTTAACTTCTATCTCCCTAGTCCTCAAGACTCCTCATCTCATAGATAAAACACAAAAGAATATTTTAGGTCAATGGATACCTTCGTTTTAAGATCCCTGTACCTTACTAAGTATACTATACATCTTTCAGGAAATCTATAATCATAGAAGTATACTTGCATTTAGAAGCACACTGTATACTTCAGGCTCATTCCAACAGGGCCTAGACACAGAGAGTTTAGTTTGATAAGATGCTAACTAGACATATTTTAATATTTTAAATAGTTAATAAATTTTGCCTGCGTAGAAACTAGTCTTAAAATCTATGCGAATTTAAGGGGTGCTTAAAGAAAAGTTAAAAATGCCCAAAATATTTATCTACATAACAAAGTAGCCTAGAGGAGTGGAGTTTGGTGTCTCACACCAGCAATTCCAACAATGAGGAGACAGAAAGGCTGCTCAAGAACTATTGTTGAAACTATTAAAGAAGATGAGAGATCAAGCTACCAGTGGAGGCATAGGACATCTTCCTTCCTTTGCTTTCCCAGCTGGCATACAAGCAACCCAACATCTGCAATTCTCTTCCCTGTGCTTTCCAGGTGCAAAAGATATAAGAAGCCATGTGCATCTCTGTATGTCCTGTGGGCTGCACCAGGCAGAAAAAGAAACAGAGATCTAGGGCCTGGAGAAAAACAGCAAACACACAAGCAGACAAAATATCCATACACATAAAATGAATAAATAAATTTTTTTGATCCACAAGGTTATAATTTGGTTAGTTGTTTGTGTCATGGTAATGTAGACTTTGGTCACTATAAGCATGTAACCTGACACACTAAATATACTTCTCAGACTGTTTCCAAATCAGAACATTCAAAATGCTCTCCTTGGTGCTTAGCTACTTAGGAGAAATTTCACTAAGGCATGTGAAACAGTATTAACACCTCTCAAGTCTTTACCTGAGACATAGGTGACCACAATCACTCTATTATATTCTCATAAAGTGGGGCTAACAGAGTTAAGGTAAAAATTTGACTTTCCTATCTTATTATAAACTGCAAAGGTCTGAATCAAGAACCTGCTTAAGAAGGCCAGCAGGCTGAGCTTGGGAGGAAGGTGTAGTTCTGACTCCTGATAGCTGAAGGAGGAACAGGAGGTAACAGAGAGAAGGTATCTGCTGTATACCAGTGTGTCCAAAGTCATTTGCCTAAGTATTCATCTTTGGTAATTCACTGTCTTTGTTATATGAATGACAGATACCTATTTTAAGAAAACAGAGTAGAATGTAATTTTTAACTAGGTGACTCCTAGTATAGTTTTACAAGATATATAAAATATCTGAGAGGCAATTATATTCAGGGGGAAGGCTCTCACTATTATAGCTCAGGCTGACTCAAACTTGTGATCCAATTGCTTTAGTTTCTAAGTGCTGGATTATAAGTTTGTGCCAACATGCTTGGGTGAAAACCAACTCTTCTATTTCAGTAATAGATAGTACACTGAATTTCATATGTACATCTGGCATACATAATTCACACAACTACAACTGCTTGTTTTTAAGGAATTTTATGTTTCATCATATGTATGGCATGACAGCAAAATCTAAGCCAGGACTGATGATATTCAATGGTAGAATCAACACAGTGACAGCTTAGAGTCAAGGGTACCAACTCAACCATTTAATGATGTGCTTAACACCTCACATGTAAACACATGTCCAAGAGTGACATTTTTTTAAGTTAAAGTATATTTTAACAAAATTTTCAAAATCTTTAGACATCCTTTTGTCACTACTAACAGTAAGTCACACAGTTATTTGATAATCTTGATTTAAACTGGGATTTTGGCATCAGCTACATCAATATCACATGTTAAAATGAGTCCAAAAATAGTAAGCCTGTCTTCAACACAGAAAATCTGGTTGGTTTTTAAAAATCCAAATCCAATACTGCTAGGCAACTGGACACACTTACGTTTTGACTAGAATGAATCAGACGATGGATATGCAATTGTAGCACCACACATTTTTCTTTGTAATAAATTCAGTTTTGTCATTAATATATATGTATGATTATGAAAATGGGATTAAGATCCTTTAGAATTAAGAGCAACAAGAAAGCATAGCAGTGTCCCAATCAGAAGTCACATCAAGGTTAAGTTCTACAGGAGCTAGAATCTGATAGCTCAGTGGTTAATAGCACTGGTTCATATTCTAGAGAACTTGGGTTTGATTGCCAGCACCCACATAGAGTGACCCAATACTGTACCTCCAGTTTCAGGGAACTGATAGCCCCTTCTGACCTCTACAGATACCCATACACACTTTGATGTACAGATTCACAGATATACACATATGTGCATAAATAAAAACAGATCTTAAAAAAATAGGAGGCAGGTGTGACGGCATGTTTTTAATCCCAGTAGTGAGTTCCAAGACAGCCAGGGTATACAGCGAGATCCTGTCTCAAAAACCAAAGACTAACAACAACAACAACAATATGCACATCAGTCCTGTGAGGTCTGGAAGACACTGTTTTCTTGGAGTTTTCCATCATCTCTGGCTTTTACAATCTTTTCGCTTACTCTCTGAAGACCAAACCTACATATCATAGGAATAGAAGAATAAACCCAGTTTAAAGGCATAGAAAATATTTTAATAAAAATCATAGATTTCTCAAATATATAAGGACAGAGATACCTATATTAAGGTACAAGAAACATAAAGAACATCAAACAGAATCAGAAAAGAACCTCCCCACATTATATAATAATCACAAAACAAAGAAAGAAGATTGAAAGCTGCAAGAGAGAACATCCACGTCACATATAAAAGACAGTCCCATTGAATGGCACTCAACTTTTCAATAGAGACTAGAAAAGCAAGAAGAGTCTAGAACAGTGTTCTACAAATTCTGAAAGATTACAGAAGCAACTCAGAGTATTACAGCAAAGCTGTCCGTTGGGATTGAAGAAGAAAAAAATACTCTCCATAATAAAATCAGATTTAAGGAATTCATGACCACTAAGTAAGCTCTACAGAGGATGCTGGAAGAAAAACTTCAGTTTGAAGAGAACAAGAAAGAATGAGAATAAACAACTCTAGATCAGTTAGCAAAAACAAAAGAAAACATCATCCTATAACAAAATGACAGGAATATACACTGTTCAATAAAAACTATTAATATTAATGGTCTCAAACTCCTAATGAAGAAATACAGAGTAACTTACTGGAATAAAAAAGAAAGGAAATTATAAAAAAAAAAAACAACAAAAGTACAGGACCCATCTTTTGTTGCTTCCAAGAAGGGCCCTTCACAATCAAAGAAAGTCACCACTCTTCAGCTAAAAAGTAGGAAGATCTATTCCAAGCAAATGGAACAAAGAAGCAAGGTATTAGAATACCTATTCTAATTTCTGACAAAATAGACTTCAAATCAAAACTAGTCAGGATAGGGAAGGACACCACATATTCCTCAAAAGAAAAATCCACCAAAAGGACATTGCAATTTTTAACATCTACGTCCCAAACACAAAGGCATTACAAGTTTATTAAAAAAAAACAAACAAAAAACTACTACAGCTTAAATCATATATTGATCCTCACACACTGATAATGGGAGACTTTAATACCTCACTATACACTACTCTCATGAATAGAACAGGTTCATCCAGACAAAAACAAAACCCAGAAATAATGGAAAAGATGTCATAAACCAAATGAACCTAACATATTTACAGAACATTTCTCTCTTCACGCATGCACCTCATGGAACATTCCCCAAAACTAACTATACATTCAGACACACAGTGAGTCTCAATAGATACAAGAAAATCAAAATAACACCCTGCATCCTATCTGATCACGGCAGATTAAAGCCAGGCATCAACAACAGAAACGAGAGAGACTTGATGAACTTATGGAAACCGAATAACTTTCTACTAAATGAAAAATGAATCAAGACAGAAATTAAGAAATTAAACACTTTCTAGAATTGGGTAAAAATTAATACACAACAAACCCAAACTTATGGGACACAATGAAAGCAGTTCTAAGAGGCAAGTTCATAACACTAACTGACTACATTTAAAACAAACAAACAAGCCTGGGGAGAGCTCATACTTGCAACTTAGCTGCACACTCGCTCTAGAAAAACAGAAGAAATCAAACCCAAAAGGAGTAGATGGCAGGAAATAACCACACTCAAGGGTAAAATAAATAAAACAAGAAAACAAAAACAAAAAATACAAATATTAATGAAACAGTTGATTTGAGAAAAAAAAAAATCAAGAAAATTGACCCTTATCCAAATTAACTAAAAGGTGGAGAAAGAAGATCCAAATTAACAAAATTAGAGATGAAATGGGGGACATAACAACAGACACCATGGAAATTGACACCAAAAGCAATCAATCTACACATTTAGTTCAGTCCTTATCAAAATCTCAGGGTGATCCTTCACAGAAATTGAAAATAATCTTAAATTTCATTTGGAAGCAAAAGTAACCCAGGATAGGCAAAACAACCATGAGTAATAAAAGAACTGCTGGAGGTGTTTACCATCCTTGATTTCAAGTTAATCCTGAAGATGTACAACAATAAAAATAGCATATCACTGACATAATCACAGGCACATTGATCAATAGAGCAGAATTAAGAACCTGGATATAAGCCCCTAATTATTTTACAAAGAGGCAAAAATAAAACAAAACAACTCACATTGGGAAAAGAGGTTATCTTCAACACATGATGCTGGTTAAACTGATAGCTACATGCAGAATAAAACCAGACACTCAACCCTCACCCTGCATAAACCTCAGGCATCAATTTAAGACCCGATACCCTGAACTGGGTAGAGAAAAAAGTAGGGAATACACTTGAAATTACAGACACAAGAAAAAGCTTTCTGAATAGGACCTCTGTAGAGTAGGCATTAACAATTGATAAATAGGACCACATTGTAACAGCCCGTTCTGCCCCACGATCCGGGGCCGCTTTGTATCCGCCAGGTGCTGCTGCTCCGGTCCGCCGGTCAGGGTCTAGCAAGAGAGAGAGTGGGGAGGGGCAAGAGACGCGAAGAATGGAGACAAGACAGAGTCTGATCAAGTCTCCTCTATTGAAAGGAAATCCTGGGTATTTATACCCTTTACCACGTGCCTTTCCCTCGTGGACAAGCATAGCTGAAGGCATTACGTCATGTGTCTTGCAGCGTGGAGACCACGTGCACCTAGCTAGCAGCGTGGAGACCACGTGCGTGCGCCTTGCAGCTGGGGGCACTAAGCAACAAAACAAGATATGGGAGAAAAACATGATGTTTATCAGAGTGTGCTCAGCTGTTGTAGGCTGTTGAAAGCAAGTCTCTTGTCAGGGTATATGGCTCGAGATGGCTGTAAAGATAATAGTCGCTCTCTGTTAAAAGTCGGCTCCCAACACCACATGAAATAAAAAACTTCTTTACAACAAAGAGCAGTCTCATTCCAGGAAAGAGGCAGTTTATTGAGTGTGTGGGGTACATGGCGGGGGGCGGGGGTAGACAATTTTATATTTGACAGAAGGTTAGTTTCTATAGAAAGAACTAAAAATCTAAACATGAAGAAAAAAACCACTCTAATTAAATGTTGGAACAAGGAACTAAACAGAGTTTGAAAAAAATGAAAAACAAATAGATGAGAAACATTTTTTCAAACATGCAACTTCTGTCTTGGTCAGGGTTTCTCTGTGATGGAACACCATGACCAAAAGCAACTTGGGGAGGAAAGGGCTTATTTGTCACTGTCATCATCCAAGAGGTTAACAGGAACTCAAATAGGGCAGGAACCTGGAGGCAGGAGCTGATGCAGAGGCCATGGAGGATGCTGCTTACTGGTTGCTCTTCATGGCTTGCTCAGCCTGCTTTCTTTCTTTCTTTTTTTTTTTTTTTGTTTGTTTTTTTTTTGTTTTCTTTTTTGTTGTTGTTGTTTTAAATTAATTTTTTATTGGATATTTTATTTACATTTCAGATGCTATCCCCCTTCCCCAATTTCTCCTCCCAGAAATCCCCATTCCATTCCCCCACTTGCTTCTATGAGGATGTGCCCCCACCCACCCTCCCACCCACTCCCACCTCCTTGCCCTCGAATTCCCCCACACTGGGGCATCCAGCCTTCACAGGACCAAGGACTTCCTCTCCCACCTATGCCCAACAAGGCCATCCTCCCCTACATAAATAGCTGGAGCCATGGCCTCTTACAGCACTCAGAACCACCAGCTGAGGGGTGGTCGTACCTACAATGGACAGGACTCTCCCCAGTTATGAATGAATGAATGAATGTTCTGGCTTTTGCTCTCAAGAGCACCAACAACACTGATAGGCAAACGCCAGGTCCTCATCAGGCCGTGCTCTAAAGTCATTATTCATTATACTGTGATGATGAAGCATGGCTGAATTGGTGAATTCGAGATCACTGATGATCACAGAGCTGGGGAGATGGTTGTGAACCTCACAGGCAGGTTGAACAAGTGTGGAGTCGTAAGCCCTGGATTTGATGTTCAACTCAAAGACCTAGAAAAATGGCAGAACAATCTGCTCCCATCACGCCAGCTTGGTTTCATTGTGCTGACAACCTCTGCTGGCATCATGGGCCATGAAGAGGCAAGATGAAAACATTCGGAGGGAAAATCCTGCGATTCTTTTTTTAAATGTAAAGCATAAATAAAAAACCTTCATGGACTGTGGGAAAAAAAAAGAGATAGAAAGAGATCTATCACATGATCCTACTAAACTACTCTAGTAGTTACTTTTTTGTTGCTGTGATAAAACACCATGACCAAAAGCAGCTTATAAAAGGAAGAGTTTCCTTGAGGTTATGGCTCCAGAGAGGTAAGAGTTCATCACTGAAAAGAGGCACTAATAGCAAGTGGCAGGAATCGAGGCAGGAGCAGGAATCTGAGAACTTACATCTTCAAATGCAAACACAAAGAAGAGAGTGGACATATATGAGTGTGGTAGTTTGAACAGGAATGGACCCCACAAAATCTTGTGTTTGAATAGGTGGCCCATAGGGAGTGGTACTATTAGAAGGTGTGAACTTGTTGGAATAGTAGGTGTGGCTTTATTGAAAGAGGTATAGCACTAAGGGGTGGGCTTTGAGATCCTGAAAACCCAATCCAGTTTCGACCCTGCTGGCTTTGGATCAAGACATAGAACTCTCAGCTCCTGCACATCTGCCTGCACACTGCCATGCTTTTGGCATGATGATAACAGACTAAATTTCTGAACTGTAAGCCAGCCCCAATTAAACATTTTCCTTTAAAAGAGTTGCTGTGATCATGGTGTCTCTTCATAGCAATAAAACCCTAACTAAGACAGTGAAGCTTTATATTTTCAAAACCTAACATACTTCATCCAGCAAAGCTGGATTTCCTACATTTCCCCATATAGAACCACCAACTAGGGACCATATGTTCAATGCCTACAATGATGGAGGACATTTCTTATTCAAATCAACATAACTATTCTTGAGCAAACATTCAAAGGACTCTATCTTACTACAATGATACTTGCTCATCCAGCTTCATGGCTGCTCCTTAACATCCAAGAAACAGATGATGAATGGATAGTGAAAATGTAGTACATTTACTAGATGGTGTATTATTCAACTGTGAGGAAAATGATACCACATAACCTCAATCACAAAACATGGAGAAAACAAGCTGGTATTCATCCTGAAGCTTTATCCTTTCTAGTTAGGTTTCATAGCGGTGAAAGGTTCTTATGCATGCTACCGGAGAAGAAAAGTAATCGTCAGTCTTACCTACCTAGCTTTGAACCCTGTGAGCTATAACAACTAGTTTGGCAAGGCATGTCCACAGGTTCAATAGTGGCAAGAAGGCTGTGGGAGTAACTGTTGTGGTTTGAATGAGAATGGTCTCCATTGATTCATAGACTTGAATGCTTCCTCCTAGTTGGTGGAACTATTTGGGAAGGACTGGGAGATGTGGTCTTATAGGAGGAGGTGTGTTACTGGATTTCAAAAAACCCATGCTATTCATCATTTAATTTTCTTTCTCAGCCTGGTTGCTGTGTCTCAAGACATAAGCTCTCAGCTACCTTTCCAGTGCCATGCTTGCTTGCCTGCCTGCCTGCCTGCTGTCACACTCTTTGCCAAAATGGTATGGACTATACTACCCCAGAAATCATGAGCCTCATATTAAATGATTATTTCTATAAGTTGTCATAGTCATGGTGTTTTCTCACAACAACAGAAAAGTAACAGAAATAGAATTCTGTACAGAGAGCTCTGACAGACCTGGACATACCGTTTTCTTTTTTTGAGAAGTATAAAGACTTTGGAACTTTGAACTAGAAGATTGGTTGAATGTTCCAAGTGGGGATTGATGGACCAACCTAGTAGAAACATAGAAAATGTAATTGTTGAGAGCTATGTACACGATGGAGGTCTCAGCTCAAGAAGTTTCAGAGGAACAACATTAGCAAATGGGCTAAAGACCATTCTAGTGGTATTTTATCAAGGACAGTGGCTGGTTTTTACTCTTGTCCTAAGAATCTGTCTAGGAAAAATTGGACTAATGTTAGAGAACTTTTTTTTTTTTTTTTTTGGTTTCGAGAGGTTCTCTTGGCCTGGCGTCTGACTCACTGTAGAGAGCTGCTTGACGAGACAATTTCAAGACAGATAGACCAGTATTGACTATATCACACAGTTACTAATGATCACTCTTATGCAGATCTACAATGAAAAAGAGCAAACAGCACAAAAGAAATAAAACATGTACAATTTGAAGAGAAAAAGAGCAGCAGGAAATTCATGTTGGAGCCAAATCTTGTGTTGAAGAGATAAGGAGAAATGTAATAAAGGGAGTGTGTCCTTGGGCCAGACCCCACCCAGGTAATCCTGCAATCTGGGGGGAGAAAAAAAAGCTTAAGGAATTATATGTTCCTAAAGAGCAATAACAAATCATAGCTTATGTAAATACAATCTGAGGAGGAGGACAGGTTCCATCCCAAGTAGGCCTCAGAACTTGACAGTATCATCCATGTGGTTCTGGTTTTTACTCCATGATTCAAGAAAGCCACTGAGGCCAGGTATGTACCAGGAGAATGGAGGCCCAGAGAGGACACTGCATCAAGCTGTGAAAGTTCAAAGTCTAGATTGCACTGGAGACTCCAAAATACTGGTGTCAGAGCTGAGGGATATCTACCTGAGAGAGCTGCATACAAGGAGTGGAACCAGCCCAGAAGAGAGAAGTATGCTCCAGTAAACCTGGAAGAATGGAGCTATCTAACCCTTGGACACCAGACTTGGAGTTACAGGATTTGGAATATCCCTGTTTGAATTTGGTCTTGCTTTGGTCCGGTATTTCCTTACATGCCCATGTCACCACTTTTGGAAGAGCAATATAAATTCTGTGCCATTATATATAATTTGTATGTTGAAAGTATGTAATTTGCTTTTTGATTTTACAGAGTGTTATAATTAAGAGATTGCTTTGAGTCTCCAAAGAGATGATAGACTCTTAAACAGTCTTGAGGCTGAAAGACTATGGAGAGTTTTGAATTTGATCTAAATGCATTTTGTATTATTATATGGCTACAAGCCTACAGGGGCCAAGGAGTAGGCTGTGGTGGTTTGATTGTTTTATCATGGCAATAGAAAAGTAACTAAGAAGGTAACCAAGCACTTTCAGACTGATTTAAAGGCCTAATCCATAAGATGGGACCCATACTCCATACATTAGCAGGGCCAAGAACCTGTGGCTAGATAGTCATAGGCACTATCACTATTATTCTTCTAAATGGACATAGTATTATGTATGCATTATATATGAATCCTAATGACTTGTTGCTGTACCCATAGAATTATAAATCTCTCAGCCCACATCAGAGAAGTGTCTTGCAGATGTCAATTAATGGTGTGTGTGCGTATGAGAAAGAGAGAAAGAGAGAGAGAGAAGAGAGAGAAAGAGAGAGACTCCCTTCTCTGAAAATGACCAAAATGAAAGTGTTTTCCAGATAATAGGACAGCTGCACATATAAATTCACAACAGTTGTGGAAGCAAACAAGAAACTAAAAAATCCCAGCATGCAGTGGGAGATCTCTCAGTTCTCAGAGCAGTCTTTCTGCCAATTATGTGGTCCTTTTTATTACAGTTGGTTGGATGTATTCTATATTAAAACACTCAATTCTTAGGTACTACAGTGGAAAATGGAAATAACCCAGTGAAACTGCGTGTTTGCTACCATGTACAAGGATCTTAGATTCAACTTCCAATAGTGTACAAAAAAATCTTGTAGATAAATTCTTAGCAACAACATAAAATAGACACACTAGAGTGAAAACAAAAACTTTAGGGCTTCTAGGACTACTCAAATTGAAGCAGGAATGGAGGCAGCAAAGGTATCTACATGGTAAGAGAAGTGTCTCAGGCCAGAAGGCTAGAGCACATCAGTCAAACCTGCAACTGTAACTCAAGTGGTGACCCAAGAACATGTTTGCTTGCCTGTACCTAGCATTTCACTGAACCTTGCCTTACACCAGCCTCACAGAGTATATAGTAAGGCTCATTTCAATTGTCTTTGTGATGAGGTTTATGCAAAAGCACAAAATTAAGAAGGGTGGATCTCACTGAGGTGTGACTCACAAGGATCAGATCCAGAGTCTGAGCTCTTGGTCTCTGCTGGATGCTTCTCACAATTAGTAATGTATCCAAGACATGAACTAGCCATGTGGGCAAACTTACAGAAGGACAGGACAATCCAACAAGTATCAGAGATCCCAGAGCAGTTATTTTATTGTTCTACACAGAACCACTATTTGAGATGAGAATATTCTTGTAAACAAATTTTAATATCGCCCACACAGGAAGAACATTCTGAAGTTATGACTCATTGTGGAGGAAATGTCTTTTATAAAAATGTCATTTTTTTATAAGAAGAGCTGGAGATAAACCTACCATGTCTTTTTTTTTTAAAGGCAACTTTATTTTTATGTGTATGAGTATTTTCCTAGCATGCAAGTCCTGATGCCTCTGGAGGCCAGAAGAGAGTTCAAATCCTTGGAATTGGAGTTATAGACAGTTGTGAACCTAGGAATCAAACCCAGGTCCTCCAAAAGAGCAGACAGAACCCTTCACCTCTCAGCCACCTCTCTAGCCCCTCTATGGTGTCTTATGATGTCTCACCATTCAAAACAAACACTGCCTTCCACCTAGACTTTTATATATAAAATTATCATGTTATTCTAATATGTTTTAAAAAAAATCATCCATATAGCCTTTAAGTAACTCAAGTATTTTTTTATAACTTGAAAAAACAAATGAAACCACTCAAAATCTAGTTTTATCTTTTCTTATCACATAATATCTAACACTCTTGTTTTTCAAATGCCTCTAGTAAATAAGCAAACAATATTTCCATAAGACAGGCAATATTCAAAAAAAATCATAGTCATGTTTCTGAAGATTAAAAAGGTAACACCCACAAATAATGGCCAATAGAGAAAGGAAAATACAGTAAAATGTTGTTCTCTGAAAAACAAAACCACACTTGTGTTGAAGATTCTGTAGATTGATTAGCTGATTGTAACTTCCTGAATGTGGAGTATTGGACACCGAGGGCCTGAATTACCTAGATCTATCTTTAGTCTCCTGGGAAGCTATTTATTACCTAGCTCTGTATCTACTCAACAGCCTTCTGACTATCAAGTCGAACCTTTGGAATGTATTAACTTAACTACTAACTTCCATCAACCCAAAAATTAAAAATGTCATTAGACAGATCAGAGACCTGGAAAAGAGATTACCTTACTTAGTTATAAACTGTTTACTAGATGTCCCCATCAATGTATTTGATAAATATACCAAGTTAAGACTGTACTTACTCTGAGGGTATAAAAGTTCATGTAATCACTATGTAATGGAGAGGATGGGAATGCCCTAAGTCTCTATTGGAATTGTAATCGATTTTCAATACATTGGATGAATGTCCTCATGCCAATTTCTAGTAGAGATGAAGTCTGGAAGAATCTAGTCCTTTGTGAAGTAAGTCTCAAAGGTGGAATTTCTGATAGTTCTTCATTAGCAGGTATCAACAAATTTTTAACTTATAAAAGGCTTTTTTTGTCTCCAAATGAGACAATTTAGGTGACAATTTAGGTTAGGAATTAAAGCAGAGACACAGCACTCAACCAGTTTTTCAAACTGGAAGCCCACAAACCCCCTTGCCTCCATGTCCCAGATTTTTCGTCATTATCTGTCTGCATATGTTTTGGATCAATTCAGGAGCAATTTTAGAAATCTACAGGTAGCCCCTGTCTTTGCACTTGTAGCCTCTTAAGAAGTCAGCATGGTGAACCACACCTATAACCCTAAATATTCCAGAGTCTGAAATAAAAGGATCCTCTCAGCCAGGAGCCAGAGATTGGGAGAAACAACAAGGTGAAACTCATCAAAAGTGGAGGAGAGAAAGCCAGGGAGGAAAAGAGCAGAGGAGAGGCGAGTACGATGGAACTACACAAAGTTCTTCTGAGAGGCATGTGTAGTTTTAAATAAGCTATGAAAACATTGTTTTCTGTAGTTCTGAACCCTAAGGAAGATGTCTGCAGCTTTTCTTGTCATTTACTAAAAACAAAACAGAAGAAAAAAAAAAAGAGTTCATATCACCACTTATACAGTAAAAACATGACATTCAGGGCAACCTGAATGTGTTTCTGGGCCATAGTTACTTATATTTCATACAAAGTAAACTATCTCTTATTTTAGAATGAGAGCTATTTTATATCAAAAATTATACACACACACACATAATATATATACATACATATATATATCTCTCACTTCCAAACATATCAAGACTAAGAAATGCTAGCGAAACAGAGTGGCATACACCTATACTTCCAGATAGACAGAAGGCTGAAAAGTTCAAGGTCAGCCTGGGCTACACAGTGAGTTTAAGGCCAACAACTTAGCTCGAGAAAAATACTAAAATTAAAAAAGAGCTCAGCATGTACCTCAATAGCAGAGCACTTGCCTTGTATACGCAAGGTTCTGGGTTCAATCCCCAGAATTACTAAAAACTGTATAGCACTCTATCTGTAGATATAAAATTCCTACCAAAATGTCAGTAATGGTTATCACTAATTAGGATTCAAGGTTACTTTTTCCCCCCTACATTTATTCTTCTTGAAAGTTTAAAATGTTCTAGAATGAGGGTATATTCTTCTTAGATCAGAAAAATTATGTTTCAAATACCTATTTAATCCATGAACATATGTTATAAAGAAAAAATACAATTCAACATTTGTTAAAAATTTAAAAAAATTGCTATCTGACTAAGCAACACCCATGCTTCAAGCTCAGTTTCAGTCACACTTTACAAACAGATGACGGACACTGGACACTGTCCTACTCTCGTCTCACTCCAGCACTGCTGGGAAGACTAGTCCTAGAGTTCAGTCACCAAGTACAAAAAAACCTGAAGGCACACAAGGTGCACCTACAAGAGATGTTTCACTTTGCATTGACACTTTCACCTTTTGAACTAGATGCTCAGAGGCATCCTAGGAAAGAGTGCCCATAAAACATTCATAAGCATCCAGAAGAAAAAACAATTAACAATAACACAGCACAAAATCAGAACTACCTGCACAGATGAATAACCATCAATACACCTTACATTTTTAATTCTTATCAAGAAAATCTGTTGTCACTGAGCAAGCTTGGTGGGTAACACCTGCAATCCTAATACTTGCTAGACTTAGGTGAAAGGCATGCTTTGAGTTCAGAAACAAACTGGGTCACACGGTGAGTTCCAGGAAGCCTGAGATACAGAGTAAGGCCACCTCAAAAAAGAAATGAACACACTTTTTACAATTAGATTGATTTAAAAATCATTGCTATTGCCTTAGTGAATATACAAAATGCCCTAAAAGCATTTAGAAAGAATGAACAAATGAACAAATGAAAGAAAGAAAGGGAGGGGGGAGGGGAGGGGAGGGGGATGGGGGAGGGAGAGAGGGAGAGAGGGAGAGAGGGAGAGGGAGAGAGGGGAGAGGGAGAGAGGGGGAGGGAGGAGGAGAGAGAGAGAGAGAGAGAGAGTAGAGGAGAGGAGAGAGAGAGAGAGAGAGAGGAGCATACACTTTATCAACTAGGACTTAATAAAAAGACTACCTTACTTTTAAAAAAATCAGTAGTTCAGAGCCCAGAAAAATTAAAGTTTTACAACAGATTTTTCCCAAACAAATGATCTTTAGTATACTTACTAGTAAATAAAAAAGTACACAGCAACTTCATTTAATGCATAATCATCTTCTGGCAACTACCATCAAGGACATTCGAACTCATGGACTAATTTTTGTTATTAATTTTTAAAAATCTATTAATTTTTATGTGTTTTGTCTGAATATATGTATGTGAGTCACGTGCTGTCTGGTGCCTAAGGAGGTCAGAAGGGGGCATAGTATCCTCTGGAACTGGAGTTACAGTTAACTATGAGCTACCATATGGGTGCCTGTGGTCAAACCCAGAGCCTGTGGGAGAACAAGTGCTCTTAATCTTAACAATCTCTTCAGCCCCTGGACTACATATTTAATATATTTTTCCTGAATGAAAAACTGTTTTAGGGCTACAGATATAACTCAGGTGGAGAATGCTTGCCTAGCCTATTCGAGGTACCTGGCCTGAATCTCAGAACCACCCAAAACCAGACATGGTGTTACACACCTGTAATACTGGCACTCAGGAGGAGGAGGCAGGAGGATTAGCCTCAGCTACACAGTGATTTGATGCTAGCCTAGCATACATGAGACTCACTCTCAACTGAGGAAACAAAAGAATGAAATCTTAAATATTTTCATAATATTTTTAAGTTTTATAAGACAAGAAAACCAGAAGAGAGTAGAGGAGAAATATTAATCAAAAGATATAAAATTTCAGTTAGGAGGAATAAGTTCAGGGTGTCTATTGTAGATCATGCTAAACAACATTAATAACAATTTTAGGAATTCTTGAAAAGTACTAAGAGATTTTTCTCACTATAAAAAAGCGACTTGGTAAAGATGAGAATACATGTATTTAGTTCAATTTAGCAACTGATCAATGTATATGTATTTGATTTATATATATATATATATATAATATATATATATATATAATTCATAATGTATATGTACTGGAAAGAAACATGTACATTGTAGATAATACAGCTTTTTACCAATTTAAAAGAAAACAAAACGGGCATAGTGGTTGTAATTACAGCACTGTTGAGTCTGAGGAAGGAGGACCATGAGTCTGAAGCCATCCTGAGCTAAACAATCTGTTTTTTAAAAAGAAAACAAATAAACTGGGACTGGGGAAACAAAACTACCAATACATATTATGACTTTTCAAAGATCTACACTGTTGTCAGGTAGTATTTCCTGAGTTTACAGCTTTGTCATACTCACTTTTGTATTACTAGGACTTAGAGTACACACCTGGAGCACAGAATATTTCTCCTAAGGTTGGTGTTATGGTTTGAACAATAATGGCTAAGATATTTGACTCCTTGTTCCCCAGGTGGTAAAACTGTTTGGGAAAAATTAGGAAGTGTGGCCATGGTGGAGGAAGTGTGTCACTGGGGGTGAGTTTTGGAGATTTCAAAAATCTATGCCATTCAGAGATAGAATGCATTCTCTCTTTCTCTCTCTCCCCGCCCCCCCAGTCACACTCCTCCCCCGTCCCTCTGTCTTTCTGTTTCCAATGTGTGGATCAGGATGCAAGCTCCCAGCTACAGCCCAGTACATGCCATGCTCTCCACCATGATGGTCATGTATTCACCCTCTCAAACTATAAGCCCCCAATAAACTTTTTCTTCTATAACTTGCCTTGGTCATGTTGTTTTGTTCCAGCAATCAAAAAGTAATTAAGCCAGCTGTGTAAGTGCACTGGCTAGTTTTATATCAACTTGACACAAACTAAAGTTAACCGAAAAGAAACCTTACTAGAGAAAATGATTCTGTAAGATTCAGCTCTAGGCATTTTCTTAGTGATTGACAGGGAGAGCCCTGACCATTGTGGGTAGTGCTATCTCTGGGCTGTTGGTCCTGGGTTCTATAAGAAAGCAGGCTGAGCAAGTCATAGTAAACAGGCTATTAAGCAGCTCCCCACCAAGGCCTCTGCACCAGTTGCTGACTCCAGGTTCCTGCCCTGCTTGAGTGCCTGCCTTCACTGCTTTTGATGAGGAGCTGTTATAAGGAACTGTGAGTGAAATAAACCCTTCTTCCCCAAGTTGCTTTTGGTTATGGTGTTTTATTACAGCAATAGAAACCCTAACTAAGATAGTAATAAATGAACCCATAAGCAACAGTTTTAAAACTCTACCCATGAACTGTGCTAGTTACTTCAAATATAATCTATTCTAGAAGAAAATTAACAAAAATAAATGACCCAATTTTTAAAAAATTACAGGACTTGGTGCTGGACAAACAGTAGTGTTGACAAATCTCAGGGTTGAAAGCACTGAATGCTCTAGTAGAGGATCTGGATTTGGTTCCCAAACAGCAGCTCACAGACATCTATAACTACAGTTCTTGTGTATCTAACACCCTCTTTTGGCACTCCATAGGCACTGCACACATGAATATACTTAAAAATATGCAGGCCAAAACACTAACATTTAAAAATGAAATAAGTAAATAAAAACCAAATGACAGCAAAACTAGGAGATATCTATAAATAAAATGAAGACATTAGCACTTTCTTAAGAACTATGCTGCTCGGACTGGGAAGATGGCTTGGCAGTTAAGAGCACTGACTGTTCTTCCAGACAACCTGGGTTTGATTCCCAGCACCTACATAGTGGCTAACAATCTTCTATAAATACACAATTTTCAGCTACACAAAATGTACAGGGCACAACACAAGTACTATTTTGCCTGGAAGTTTTCTAGAAACTAAAGTGACACAGGAATGAGTCAAAAAATAGGCTGCAAGTTTCCTTTTCTGATTTCACAAACTTACCTCTGAGCACATTACTGTTTCTCCTGCAATACTGAAGTTCTACATATCTATAGAACTTGGGATGTTTTTAATTAGGTACCTGCAAATTGCCAGAAGTGTGTGGGAAACCCAAGGAAAGGACATATTTCCTCTTTATTCTTCAGAGCCTATGTAAAGTTCAGTGAGAGCATTCCTGTTTCTATTACTAAGGGTCTGAGCAGATCCACTGGAGCACTTCTGCTCCTCACATCTAAGAGTCTGGGAGGGTCCAGTGGGAGCACTTGTAATTCTCAACCTGTACGATGTAAGTAGGGTCAACGGGAGCACTGCTTGTCCTTGCTTGGTGTACTGTTCCACTTTCTATCACATGAAGAACTTAAAGCATAGCAGATCTCAACAGAGTTCTCTCCAGAGAAGATGATCCAGAAGAACAACGTCTAACTGTTCTCCATTGCTGAGCTCCTGGACTCTGGGGCTTCTGTCTCACAGAACATGCCATCATTGTCACTGTTCACATAGAATCTGACACTAATTTTTTTTAACCATTTTATTTGTTTACATTTCAAATGTTATCCCCCTTCCTGGTCTCCCCTCCACAAGCCCTCCCACCCCATCCCCCTCCCCTTTGCCTCTAAGAGGGTGCTCCCTACCCACCCACCCACTCCCACCTCACCCCTCTAGCATCCCATTTCTCTGGGCATCTGGCCCCCCCACTGACACAAAATGAGGTACATATGTAGCTGGAGCCATGAACCAGCCCATGTGTACTCTTTGGTTGGTGGTTTAGGCCCTAAGAGCTCTGAGGGGTCTGGTTAGTTGGTACTATTCTTCTTTTTATGGGGTTGCAAACCGCTTTAGCTCCTTCAGTCCTTCAGTCCTGGGGCCCCTGGTCTCAGTCTAATGGTTGGCTGTGAGTATCTACATCTGAGTCAGGTGCTGGCAGAATCTTGAAGAGGACAGCCATACCAGGCTCCTAGATGTCTGTAAGGACATCTTGGCATCAGCAATAGTGTCAGGGTTTGGTGTCTGCAGATGGAATGGATCACATGGTGGGGTAGTCTCTGGATAGCCTTTCCTTCAGCCTCTGCTCCATTTTGTCCCTGAATTTCCTTTAGGCAGGGAGAATTCTGGGTTATTTTCAGAAGGGTGGCGGACCCCATCCCTCCACTGGGAGCCATGTCTATCTACTGGAGGTGGTCTCTTCAGGTTCTGTGACCCTGGTGTTGGGTATTTTGGCTAATGCTATCTCCACTGGGTCCTGACACTCATTTTTATACGTACTCTCCTTACCAAAGAACCCTCCCTGATCCTTTCTTCAAATCATACATGTTGGAATGCAGTCAAAACAATGGCACATGATGAACAATGCCTTGGGGAGCTGAGAAAGAGGATCCAGGAAAAAAGGCAGAGAGGCTTTTACCTCAGGTGCCTTTTGTACCATGGATTGCTCTTGAATATGATTTCTTGCCTCCTGTGACAAATATTTACATTCAATTTATAAGGCATTTTTATTCTTTCTTATTAGATGTCAGAACATAGCTATAGAACCTTGTCTGGTGAAAGAATATGCCAAGTGCTAGTCTCAGTGTACTCTGAATCTGGACATGGCCTTCTGCCTTGTTTTCATGCTTTCCCAGCTATAATCGATATTATGTGCCAGGCAATTGTGTTTAAATTGGTCTGTCCTGAGAAAGTTATGGGAAAGGGCTGCTTTATTAATATTCAGTATATGCTTACTGGGGTTTATTTACACGTTTTTCTAATCATGTTTTTCTGAACTCAACCTTTCTTGGATCATTACTTTCTTTGCTGCATTCATGTATAAACTACACTGAAACTGAAGAAAGACTGTCTACAGTTTTACACTGTAGTCTGTCCCATTCCGTCAGGCCCTCAGATCCCAGGTCCAGCAGACAAGATCTGCACAGGTTGGCTGAGAGTTAACAATATGCTACCTGAGACTATCACCAGCCTACCTACTAGATTGTCAGTTACACCTACCTGGAAAGAATATAAATATGAAGACAGGATGACTTTTTATACTTCACTGTAACAGTATGATTTATTTCTTCTATTTGTCATGGAAATTAAAAAGGACGATTGATAAACTGTTAACAAAATACAAAAGACCACACACAGTACATTGTAAAATTATAGGCACACAAACCAATCTACACACTAGATTTATAGGTTTACTTCATATCTATAAAGTACTCATATTTGATCTAAGGCCCATCTTTAAAATTAAAATGAGAATAATACAACTAAAGCCTCAACATACAGGCTGATAGGTACATACAAAGTAAATTTAAATCAACCCAGGTTTTTACTGATTATTTTTAGAAACCTCAGGACACTCTGTTCTAAGTTACTGGAACACCTAGAACACATATGACAATGCGCTCTAACTGGCACAGCCTGCACTACCTGGGCATCACCAGGTGTGAGTGTAAAGAAGCTCCGCAGCACCTCCATCCAGCTCATCCTCAGGGTGCCAGGAAGTACTCGGACTAAAATAACTAAGTTCTAGACCAAGCTGATACACGTCTCAGAAAACTTTTTGAAAGTATCAAAAAAGCCAACTGCTTATTCTTTCTTTACATGAGACTACCATGCATTATTTTATTTATTTTGTTCTTAGATTAGAGATATTATATGTTGGCTACAGGTACATTCTCCTAAACTTCCAGAAAAACAAGTTGTCTCTCTCTAAAGGTGCACACAATGAGAGAACATATCCAAAGAAACTGGACTGTTTCCATTCTCAGTAATCTATACAATGAGTATAAAAAGAACAACTTTCACCAAGTTAAGCAACAATGTACAAAAGAGGTTGATGTTTCTATGCCTGCAGCCATAACATCAGTATTTACTGGCAGTAGTAAAAACAGGAAAGAATCACACACTTTATGCTACCACATTCTGGGTTTTCAAATAAAAATATAAGTGCAGCATTGTCCCTATCCCCATGTCCATCTTAAATTTTCATTTTGCTAAACAAAATGAAAAACTGTGGGTGGATTTATCTAATGGTGGGAATCAATCGGAAGTTGGTACAATACTAGCTCATATCTTCTCATGTTTCTACTCCACTATGAGTCATAGTCATCAATGTACATTACAGTCTTTGGCATGTACATCTTGTTCAAGACAAAATATCAAAACAATATCCAGAAACTCCAGGAATCAGATAAGCATATAAGCATGTTAGCACATACCTGTGGTCCCATCACTCTGTGGCTGAGGAGACCTTGTCTCCAAACAACCAAACCAAACAAACAAAACTGCACAGGATTGTCAATGTAGTTCAGTGGTAGACCACTTTACTATCACGCTGGAAGCCTTAGGTCTGACCCTAATACTAAAAAAGGAAAAAAATTAGAAACAAAACTAAAAACAAGAAAACTGATCAATTACTTTTTTATTCCATTAAAATTTTGGTTCATTATGGCAGCAACTTTATTTCCTTTGTGAAAATATTTGCATTTTGCAAACAATGTTTTAAAAGCTAGTTTACATCAGTTGCTCAATAATCAAGTATTTCTGGAAGTCAGCACCACTTTGCTCCTGAAGACTTTAGTCTTATTTATGTTGCTGTTTGGTCATTTAACTACTAGTTTTTACCAGCTTTCTGACAGCATTTAATTTAGTGTAGCACAGACACAAGATACCACTACAGCATTCTACAGTGCACCACTGCTTCTTGTTTTTTCTCACCTTGGCTACTCTAACTTCCTGTTTTTTATACATTCCTTTACGGCTAGCTAAATGGTGTATCATATCAGTTACTTTCATTTTCCAAAACACTCCTGTCCTGTCACCATCAATCTGCAGATTTTAAGTTTCAAAGGTGCCGCCTTGTTACCGTCCTAACTTCAGTTGCTAACTGTCATCATCAAGTACTGCCTATAACGTTCCTCTGGATTTGGGGAACTCTTACTTTTTAATTGCTGTTTTTGATATTTGTACCACATACTCTATGCCATATCTCACAGGGGTTTCCTAGCTGGAAAAGGGGGAACATTCTCCAAGTTCTTCCTCTACTTAAATTCCTCCTTTCTCCCTTCTAAAACTTAACACTACTTCCACAGACATTTCCATCAATACTGTGCAACATTTATCTTAAAATATGCACTATTTCCTTCTATCTGAAACTACGACACTACCTTTTTCCTTAGAAAGACAGTGAAGAGAAAAAGATGATAAAGTCTTCTCCAACAGGTCCAAGTACTCAATAAGTAAAAAGCAATTTTAGGAAAAAATAATCAATACCGTAACTTAATCATTACTGTTCAGTCTTTCAAAATCTCCCTCTAAACATGTTCGCCCTGGATCTTTAAATGATCATATGAAAGTGCCTAGTCTTCCATCTGGCATTTTAAACAACGAAACAATCATCTCAATTCTTCTAACATAAGCTCTCCAGGAACACTTCAATCATGTTACTCACACAACTAAGAAATGAACGAGACTTCTTGATTTTTGTATTAACTTCTCCCCACACTGGCTGTCACTACTTTTTAAATCAGAAAAGAGAATCTGGACGTTTCTAGGCCTGCAGCGCCATGCTGGCAAAAGGTTTACAGAATCATCCAGGACAACAGAGATCTCAGCTCATCGCCCACCAAGTGTGCTTCAGGGCGATAGTCACTGCCGGCTTGAAAGGAGGAAAAGGCCCAGCAACTAACACTGACCAATACTGCCAAGTTAGGAAGTATTCACTACCTGCGCACTTTGCTAGCGATGGGCAAGGACTGAAAGCCACGAAGAGGACTGAGAGCGGACACTCTCTTGGAGCAGATAATGACCAGGACACCTCGACGCCCTGGATGAGGGTGGGGACAGCAATGAGGCCACCTGACTTAGGTGGGGGAGGTGGGTGCGCTGACACAAGTGAGACCCAGACGCAAGCCCTCGCTCAGAGCCGGGTTGGGCCACGGTAACCAGAACCCCCGAGGAAAGCAGGTGGGCAGAGTGCTGACAGAAGACACCATTTAAGTAAGTAGACAGCGGGAGAGGCAGACAGCAGTAAGGTCACACACCTGACTCGATCCGGGGTCCGGAACGGACCGAGATTCGGAGCAAGCGGTGGCTGACACCTCACTTGGGCTACGGGAGAAGAGTGGTGCGGACCTGACTTCGCTCAGGTCTGGGGACAACACTCACCCAGGCGGGCAGGTCGCAGGCGCGCACTCCCAGGCGCACAGCTTGCTCCTCATCCTCCAACAGTGCCAGCGCGCGGCACAGGCGGCTGGCCTTGAGGCCGCGGCTCCGGCGGCACCAGGCGAGCAGCCCAAGCGCCAGCAGCACCCAACTGAAGCTCAGCCCCAGGTAGCCGAGGGCGTACACCGGCAGCAGCAGCGCGAAGCTGCGCGCCAGCTGCCCCAGCAGCCCCGGCAAGTCCACACTCAGAGCGCTGCCCGGGGCCTCGGGCTCAGAGCGGCCCCCAGCGCGGCCAGGACCGGCCTCCGGCCCCTCGCCCCCCGCGCTGCTCATCGCCAGCCGCGCTGAGCACTCCTCCCTGCAGAGGCGGGCGCGGCTCTCCCACAGACCGCAGGTCACTCCACCCCGCGCGCCAGCGCCCCACTGAGGGGGACAGCGGGCGCCAGCGCTCTCCTCCTCAAACGGGCGGGCCTCAACGTCATCACGGTGCGCAAGGCCCTCCTCCACCCGAGGCGTCTCCGGCAGAGGGTCTTGTTCAGGCGGAGTGCGTGTTTTGGTGACGCAATCACCGTGCGCCCGGTTCTTCCTTACCGCGATCAACTATCCAGAGACAGCTTACCCTGAAAGAATCTGGGCGGGGCGAGATGTCAATCTCCAACCCGATCCCGCCCACTCGTCCGCGCCCTCGGAAAAGAACCTCGGGCAGCGGATGGACTGTGCATAGTGTTATCGCGCGGTCGGCCCCGCCCCCGCTCCGGTGTTGCTGCGCTGCTGCTCGCCAGTCGTTACACCGGGAATGAGCCGCTGGCGAGGCCATCACGCCAGGCAGGCTCCGCCCCCTAACCTGTAGGGGCGGTTCCCTCTGAGCTCTAAGAGGGTGGGCAACGCGCCAGACGGACACACCCGGCTCGGCTGGGTGGGAGGGCAGGAGAGGGAGGCGTGGCTTTCGCGGGTGTTGGAAGAGTGCATTGGCCTAAACAAGTTGGAAGGCTAGTGGCCTGAGTCCTTCTCAGCTTAGTAGAGTATTGGACGCTTCCTCAGGCTTCTAGTCGGGGCTTCGGCCAACCACCCTCTTGCCAGTCCGAGCTCCCTGACGGAGAACTTGAACTTGCAGGTGCCCAGGGTAGGAGGATGGCTCCTTGGCCTGCCTATGTGGAATGAGAACTTTGTGTCTGCTGCAATAAAATTCGCCTTGTGGCTTTACTGTGTGGTGGCGCCTCTGTGTCTCGTACTCCTTCAGGTCTGATTTCCCAAACAAAATGACCCCAGTGAGCTTAGGAAAGCACAGTTGTCATGAAGATTTTTTTTAAAAATGCAGCCAAGGTCCACCCCACGCCCTTTAAGACCAAACTCTTAGGGGACATATGTGAAGCTTGCATAAAAAAAAAAAAAAGGAAGGATGGATGGAAGGAAGGGGAAGAGAAGGGAAGGAAGGAAGAAAAAAAAAGATATCTACTTTAAAGATTTCTGAAGAGGACCTGTAGAGATGGCCCACCATGTAAGAACCCAAGACCTGAGTCGATTCCTAGAATCCACGTCTGACTGTTCACAAGCGTCTGTGTATCTTCAGCCCCATGGGATCTTCTAATACCTCTAGCCTCTGCAAGCACCTGTACACATGCGCACAGACACACATAGGTACAATTTTTAAGAAAAAATTTCCAGAAGGATAATAGCTATGGAATCATAGTTGTGGAATATTGCAGATTCAGAGCCAAGTTATCCAGGGCTATATTTTTGTTCCATTAGTAGCCATTCATTGCCCATCTCTTGTGTCTGACCTTATGTCACAATCCTTATGATTCAAGTAAAAACCTTTTGAAATGTATTAACAAGCCACTGCCTTCCACCAACACTAAAGCTACCAGCGTCATCAGTATCTGAAACCTACAGAAAACGAAGTTCCCACTTTTCTACAACCTGAAGTTTTTGACTCACCAATGCATTTGAAACGTGTCTTGACTTATGTATTAAGTACTGAACGAACAAACAAATGCAAATACATAAATACAAAGTCACCTGTGGAAGATTTCCCCTTGAATGTGCGTGAGTATGTATTCTAGCATTTCGAGGCATGCTATGTTTGAAAGGGAGCAGTAGTCTGCTGGACAAAGGGCGATAAACCAAGCAAAGTGTCATAGAGTTCTATTGCTTCTGGGAGACTCAATAACCAAGGCAGCTTATAAAAGGAAACATTTAATTGGAGCTGGCCTCCAGCTTCAGAGATTGAGTACATTATCGTCATGGCATGAAGCACGATGGCATGCAGGCAGATATGGATCTGTAGAAGCAGCTGCGAGATCTACATCCAGATCTGCAGACAGCAGGAAGAGGGAAGCCCTGGGCTCCTTATGGGCTTTTTGAAACCTCGAAGTTCACCCCCAGTAACACACCTCCTCCCACAAGGCCACACCTCCTCCAACAAGGCCACACCTCCTTCAGCAAGGCCAACTGCTCAGTCCTTTTAAATAGTGCCCCTCTCTGGTGACCCAGGATTCAAATCTCTGATCCTATAGAGGCCATTCTTATTCAAACCACCACACAAGGAGGGTACTTCCTTTTTTCTTTCGCTTTATTTTGTGTGCTTCCACATGAAATTACGTCATATAAACCATAAATATGCAAAACAGCAAATGGCAACCCATTCTCCCCATATCACAAGTTAATGCTCTGAATGCTGATAAGTTTTAATAACATCAAAATAAGGGATTCCAGGATGGAGAGATGGCTCAATGATTCAGAGTGCTTGCTGTTCTTTCAGAAGAACCAAAGTTCCCAGCACCCACATTAGACAGCATACAAGAGGAATCTTAAAGGAATACCCCTCCTTCCAAACCAGAGCTGTTAAACAGGCCCAAGGCTCTAGGAAGTCTAACGCAGCTCACCGTTCACATATCCTGGAGCCCAGAGGCTACAAAAACTGACGATCTGACTTATCTCCCAACTCACAGTTTTGAAAAGCTGTTTGTCCAAAAAACAAACCACAGTTTCTGGGAATGGAAAAGCTATGCTCTTACCCCTGCCAACTGTCAATTGCAAAACCCCTCTCAGACAGAACCAGGCATTCTCTTATACCCTGGGCACCGGGTCTTGAGATCCAAACTCTCAGAGCAACGAAAGTCTGCTCTTGCCATGGAGTGCAATATGAGTTTTCATTCTTTCATTATGCTCGGCTCATTTAATTCTTTTTTTCTTCTTGGAAGTAACTTTTATTTCTGAAATTGTAATTCCACTATTCCTTCCCTTTTTCCCCTTCAACCCGTTCCACATACCCCTCTCTGTGCCTTCTCTCAAATTCGTAACCTCTTTTTCTTTAATTGTTTACACACACACTATGTGTGTGTGTGTGTGTGTGTGTGTGTGTCTTAATAATCTTAGTTAGGGTTTTATTGCTGTGACCACGACCATGGCAACACTAATAAAAGAAAACATTTCATTGGGGCTGGCCTACAGTTCAGAGGTTTAGTACATTATCATCACAGTGGGAAGCATGACAATATGCAGGCAGACATGATACTAGAGAGGCAGCTGAGAGTTCTCCATCTAGACCCTAGATCTGCAGCCAGCAGGAAGAGACATTGAACCACTCACTAGGCTTGCCTTGAGCTTCTGAGATATCAAGCCCATCCCCCCAGTGACATGACACACTTCCTCCAACAAGATCACACCTCCTAATAGTGTCACTCCCTATTTTCCAATTGGGCCATTTTTATTCAAGCCACACACATACACACAAACACACATTTGTAAATATGTACATAATACATATGTTATATCTATATATTTAGGAATACACACAATTGCATGTATGTTTATGCATACAATTAATTGAGTCACAGAACATAGTGAGAGAGCAAGAGGGGGAATCACAAGGAGAGGGAGGGGGAGTGAGAGGGGAAGGAGGAGAGAGAGGGAAGGGAGAGGGAGAGAAGGAGAATTAGCGAGATAGAGCATAGTCCAGTGGACAAATGTTAGTTATAAGGAGGAGATATAGCTGTGGGGAGGGAAGGGCCAGGAGTAGTGTGGACTTTGGAATGTATAACAGGTACTTGTGGTCCTGAGGGAAACTAGAGGCCAGAATGGGTTTTGATTAGCTGTTAGACACCACAGGTAGTCCTATGACCTTCTGCCAGAGGTAAGGGCAAATGGCAAGTCTTTCATGGTGTTGCGTTCTTCCCCTTATTTTGCAGGTATCTTTCTGAACTTTTAACTTGTTATCTTCTTTTAAATCCAGGCCCATGCAAAAATATTATTTTCTCTCATTCTCTGACCATTTGTCAACTCCTGAGTGTGTGTGTGTGTGTGTTTGTGTGTGTGTGTGTGTGTGAACCCACAAACTTAAAACCCATGATGACTCTCCTGCTGCAACGTCCCAAGTGGTGGCCATCATAGTCACAAGCTCTGCCTGCACTCAAGGAAAGAGAAGCAAAAAGAAGATGGTCAAAAGGGTGGAGTTTCACCTGCTAGCCTCCTCCTTGGTACAGAAAAAAGAAGAGCATCAGTTGGCTTACTGAAACTAAGAAAGTGCTTAATCATGTTTTACTATCAATGATAAATAGCATGAATTTATAAAGAAAGCCACAATTTTAGCATCTCCAATTTTCTTTTTCCCTAACTGCCTTAATTCCAATAATAACATAAAATAGCAATAATGGTAATGTTACTGATATCATTTATTGTGTGTCTAGTTTGTGCCAGGGATTATACTTTATAAATACTTTACAAAATATATTGGGAATGATGATTACAAGCTTTAGGTGTGGGACCATGGTATTCACAAAATGAAAATGTATAAAAGGAGTTATTGAACAGAATGTTCTTCAGAGATAGAGATGCAACAGGCAAATTTTCAGAGAATCAATCTTGAAAAAGGATGGGATTTTTTTTGTAACAGTTAAAAGAAGTTACTTGGTTTTATCTTGTTGTGCCCATTTGTGTGGCATCCATTATCTGTAGAGCCAAGCAGGCTTCTCATTATCTTGTCAGGCAGTAAACTTTACAATGTCAGTTGACATTCTTGAAACTGGTCGTCTGGGATAAGGTGCCATACGTTATTAGTCTCCAGATGTTTATAAAAAGGAATCACTGGAACCCAGGCTCTAAACAGTCTGCATCTGATGCTCAAAGTGTGTAGTCTTCTGCTTTTTTTGTCTCCTCCCCTCTACAAATCAACAGAATCAAGACATTAACAGAGGATGGAAGTATTGTCTTTATTCTGTAGCTGCATTAGAGCTGAGTAGGGGAGCCACAGGACCCTTATTGACATTGGTGATCATAAAATTGATGACCATAACACATAAAAGGATCGAATGGCACTTTGGAGACTGGAGAGAGTGGTTATTACAAGAGCTTGAAAGCCAGATTCAAGGAGGCAGAAGGAGGAAGCTGATGTTGATAGTAATGGTAGCCATCACTGAGACATTACTATTTGAAACTTAATGATTCCTATAATCTAAAAAATACCACTCATCCTCCAAGGTTAAGTAATTGCATTAGTTACTTTTCAATTGCTGTGATGCTGAGGAAACTTCTAAAATAAATCACCTATTTGGGCTTATGGTTTAAGAAAATTAGATTCCATGATGGCAGAGGAAAGGTATGGCAATGTGAACAGCTTGCCTCTTGGTCCATAAGCAGGGAGGCAGAAAGAAGAGCCTGCCCAGGTCTTCTGAAACCTAAAAGCCGGCCCTCTGTGGTATATCTCCTTCAATAAAGGCAGGTCTCCTAATCCTAACCAAACAGTAGTTTCTATCACCTGGGAACCAAGTACTAAAACACATGAGCCTATATGGGCAGTCTCATTCAAACCAGTATATCTCACTTCCTGGTGCCCATAGTCTTTTGGTCATATCATAATGTTATCTACATTTAGTTCAATTTTGAAGTTTCCATAGTCATCAAATCTCATACTTTAATTTGTGGACTGTTTAAAGTCCACAGATCAATTCTGAGACTCAAGGTATGCTGGCTAGTTTTATGTCAACTCAATACATGGCAAGTCTTCAAATTAGAGGGAGCCTCAATTGAGAGAATGCCTCCATAAGATTGGATTATAGGCAAGCCTATAGTACATTTTCTTAATTAGCAATTGATGGGAGAGGGCCCCTGAGCAGTGATGCTGGGTTCTATAAGAAAGCAGACTGAATAAGCCATAAGGAGTAAGCCAGTAAGCAGCATTCTACCATGGCTTCTGCATCAGCCTCTACCTCCAGGTTTCTGTCCTGACTTTCTTTGATGATGAATAGTAATGTGGAAGTGTAAGCCAAACAGACCCTTTGCTTCCCAAATTGCCTTTGGTCATGGTGTTTCATCACAACAATAGTAACCTTTTCTAGGATTGATACCAAGGACTGGTATCAGTCCTTGTCCAGTGATAGGCCTAACTATGTTATTTGTTAGAGGAATACAGAAGACTTTGGGACTTTGGACTAGAAAGAGGATTGGATACTTAGAATGCGGCTTAATGGGCTCTTCTAGTAAGTTCTTAGAAGACAGTGCTGTGGGTGACTTAAACTGTAGGGACCAAGATCAAGAAGTTTCAGAGGTGGGGAAACATTAGGAAATGGCCTAGATAGCATTCTTGTCATATTTTGGCAAAGAATGTGTCTCCTTTTTGCCCTTGTCTTAAAAATATGCCTGAGGCTAAATTGAGGAGTTTGGATTAATGATGTTTGCAGATGAGATTTCAAGATGGCCTAGTATTGACTATATCATGTGGTTATTAGGTAATCACTCTTACATATATCTATAATAAAAATAAGAAAGCTGGACAAAGAAAAATGCAAAATATACTGTTTGAGAAAAGAGGTGTACCAGGAAGTGTAATGGAGCTAAGCCTGGTGTTCAAGAAGATAAAATGTTTAAAGGAAAATATGATGTTACAAGGAATGGAGTGGTGACCTCATGGCAAGACACACACACACACACACACACACACACACACACACACCTTGCCAAGCTAAGCTTCCAACTTGTAAAAGAGAATTAAAAGCAGCTTAGGCAGTGAAGGGACCATCAACAACAGAAAGATGATGCAGACATAGTTAAAAGAGGAAGATCATATCATGAAGGAGAATTTGGCAGCTTCCACCACCTGCTTCTGACTTTAAAGTCAAGAATTCAATATAAGAATCTTCCTGTACAGTCAAGGAAAGCTACTGAGTCCAAGAATGTGTCAGGGAGGCTCTGTAAGGAGGCCTGAAGAGTCCATTGTATGAAGCTGTTAAATGAAACACGGATTGCCTTGAATACCTTACAATGTTGGAGTTGGTAGAATCATGGGATGCCTGCCAAGGAAAGTTGCAAAGCAGGTATGGAACTAGCCCAAGAGAGAAGTGTATTTCAGTCAACAAAGCTGAAAGGAGTTGGAGCTCTGAAAAGCTCTGACATCTTCTTAGTCAGGGTTTCTATTCCTATACAAACATCATGACCAAGAAGCAAGTTGGAGAGGAAAAGATTTATTCAGCTTACACTTCCACATTGCTGTTCATCACCAAAGGAAGTCAGGACTGGAACTCAAGCAGGTCAGGAAGCAGGAGTTGATGCAGAGACCATGGAGGGATGTTACTTACTGGCTTGCTTCCTCTGACTTGCTCAGCTTGTTTTCTTATAGAACTCAAGACTACCAGCCCAGGGATGGCACCACCCACAGTGGGCCCTCCCAACCTTGACAACTAATTGAGAATATGCCTTACAGCTGGATCTCCTGGAGGCATTTCCTCAAGGGAGGCTCCTTTCTCTGTGATAACTCCAGCTTGTGTCAAGTTGACACATAAAACCAGCCAGTACATCAGACATGGAGATGCAGTTTGGAGTTTGCCCTGCTGGAGTTCAGATGTGGTTTGGTTCAATATTTCCTCAACATGCTCGCTTTCCTCCCTCTTTAGAATGGTAAAGTATATTCTGTGCCATTGTGAGTATGTGATCTGCTTTTTGGTTTTGATTTTACAGGGGGTTAACAGTTAAGAGATTGCCATGAGTCTCAGAAATTTTGAGCTTTGGACTTCTAGTTATTGTTGAGACTGTGATAGACTATGGGACATTTGATGGTAAGGACTTTCATGTAGGTCTCACTAGAAAAAAGGACAGATCTTCAAGAGCCTTCCAGGAATAGGCTAGTTGAATTTCTAGAGGTAGAACTGTCTTTACTCTGGACAGGAACCTTTAAGGATAGGACTTTTGTTTGGCTTCAGTTGGAGACCTGAGTAGGACGTGAAGGGTGTGGTCCCAGTAGCTTCAAACAGTGTTCTATTCTGTGACTGAGTTTGAAAATAGATCCAGTCCCAAGTTTTTGAGGTGACATCAAAAATGTGAGATTACATTTGGGGCTGTGCTTATCCTGGTAGTCAGTAATGGCTTTGATATCCTGTCCCAGTGATATACTGATATAGGTAATGATACTCTTGATCGAGCAAGAGGATCGATTGCCTAAAGAAAGGATTTCAGCAGGGCTAAGATGAGTGGTAGGGTCAGGAGCATTCAGGATCTGAAAGTCCAGTTGGGAGGAAAATGGATGTATATGCTTGATGAGTTAGATCAGCCCCTTTAATTTTTTCAGAAGATTGAAGATGTCAGGTAACATAGAAATATTAAATTTTAAGAGCTGTATTTACTCCCTGAGTATTATTGAGTAATGAAAGCCTGGCCATTTTTAAAACTTTAGGGGCTAGAGCAGCACAAAGCAGGGAATAATATATTCTATAAGGCCATGGTTACCTCTGAGGCTCTTTCCATTTTGATGGGGAATTCTCTTAGTCACCCAGTGAAAAATCTACTTAAAATTAGCAAATATCTGAGTCCTTTACATAGGGTTATGGAGTGAAACCTATTTGTTAACCTTCCCTCAGAATAGCTGTTCTATGCTGGATGGATTATAGAAGGGAAGTGGGTTTGAGGGACACCTCAGGATTGGCCTGACAATGGGTAGGATATGGCTTGGAAATGAATCACAAAGTCTGAAGGATTTCTGTGCCCAGGAAGAGCGACTCTATATAGTTGGGAGGGTTTTGGTGCCCAGATGTGTGGCTTGACAAAGATTAACAAGAATTTCCCATTCAAAGGATCTACGGAACAACAAACAGCTAGGTTTCTGGACTTTAGGACCATCCCTCTGGGGTTCTTTTTTTTTCGAGACAGGTTTTCTCTGTGTAGCGCTGGCTGTCCTGGAACTCACTCTGTAGACCAGGCTGGCCTCGAACTCAGAAATCCACCTGCCTCTGCCTCGCAAGTGCTGGGATTAAAGGCTTGCGCCACCACTGCCCAGTTCAACCTGTACTTCTTAGGGATGTATACTCCAGAGAGGACCAGCCATATGAAAATAAACCAGCTCAAGAATCCTGCTGCCAGCAACAGTCACGCTTCCCTCTGGGGTTCTTATGCTTCATCTGAATGCTGTTGAGCTTCCTGGGGGTATATTGTGAACATAGGTAGGGGATTGAGAAGTAGCCTGGAGTGGAAACTAAGCTGCCTGTTGGCCTGTCCTTTGAAAGATGTCAGAATGGTATTTGACAGGCTGTGCAATGTGTAATGGCTACCAGTGTGAAATCCAAGTAGCTTCTAACAGAGTCTCAGAAGCATGTTTAATTAACATATTATAACCAGTAAGGGTGTCCTTTTATCTCTGTTCGACTGCATAAGCTTAGGTTATGTAAAAAGCATAGACTGAATCTGTGCAGATGTTAAGTTTCATTCCTGCATCCAGCTGGAGAGCTCTATTGAGTGCAATTAGTTCTCTGCTTTGGGAGCTGACGTGGAATTATCCAGAAGAGCCCAGATTCCATGACCTCTGTAAAGCTTACTAATGCATACCCTGAAAGGCTATGTATGTCCTGTCTCCATAAGACTACCACCATATGTGAACTAGGTAGCCTCTGGTTAAGCAAGTGTGGAATCTTGTAGGTCTGGTCTAAGACTGCAGGTCAAACTAACTGTCTCCACACAAGAATGCTGTAGAAAGGGCATAGAGCTAGGATCTGGCAGTAAGATAGCAGAATTTAAAGTCTGGCCAGGCTCAATAGTCTAATGTTTCTTTCTCATAGTTAATTCAGATTCCTCCCTAACCAACAGAGCCACAACTCTCTGTGCCTTGAGTCAAGAGTGCCAACAGGCCTAAGATCTTGGATGGATAAGATGGATGGATCTCCTAGTTCTGGGGGAGTCCTACATTTTGGGTTAGAACTCTCAGCGCTAATCACTGTCACTGATGCAGATGCAAAGAGAAGTATTTAGGAAGATCAGAGAAATCCAATGCTGGTGCAGAAGTCCAGTACCCTTATTAGTTTAAGGGACTAATCTCCGGGCTCTTCCTCTAATTCCCTTAAGGCCTGATAGAGGGGTTTAGCTATGAGGCTTAATAGCAGAATCCTAATTCTGCATAAATACTGTCATGTCCAAGAAGTCCCGGAATTGTTGTTGTGGCTAAGGTCTCCACAGTTAAATTGATATCCTTGTGGTAACTAGAAAGAGTCATTATTCCTGGGGTTAGAATAAGTCTCATGTCCTCAACACACTGATGACAGTGACGAAGCTGAGACAGTTCTATTAAGTTTCCAAGTAACCTCAGTGGAGTGAAGTCTTGTAATTCAGAGGCAACAGGAGTTGAGAGTCTCGATGGATGAAGGTCAAAGGAAAACATTCTTAAAGTCTAATCCCAGGAGCCAGGAGGCATTTGGAAGACATCTCCATGGTACAGAATCCACCTATGATGGTTAATCTTGGTTGTCAACTTGTTGATTTTGAATCACCATGGAAATAAATACCTGGACACATCGGTGAGGAATTTATCCAGATTAGACCAATTGAGATTGGAAGTCCCACCCCAAATGTGGATGGCAGGGATTCTCAACCGGAGAGAAGGCAGCTGAGTGCAAGTACTCATCACACTCTGCAAGACAAAAGGTGGCCCACTGCCTCAAACATTTGCTGCCATGACTTTTCTGCCCCCGTGGGCTGCACCGTCATACTGTGAGTCAACATAACCTCCCGCCCCATGGGCTACACAGTCACACTGTGAGTCAACAGTTAGAGCTTTGGTCAGGTGTTTTTCATAGCAACAGGAGAAATAACTGTTATAACACGTGGCTTCTTTATTGCCAAGATAGGGCTGTTGTGTGGAGAGTCACATTCATGTGGTTACACTAGTAACCAGGAAGTTATTAATGAGAGGCTGTGAAACATTCACTTCCTGATTTAAATGGATATTGAGGCCTTTGAGGAAAGTTGCTAGGGCCCTTAAGGGTAGTTGTGACAGGAATGGCTGTGAGCTTCCAGGAGATATCCCACCCTATGGGAAAGAACTTGTTGGACCTGTAGAAGACCCGTGGAAGGACACTGAGGTCTGCAAACATTACCAGGTTACTACAGGGCAGGGAACATAATGTCAGTATGCTAATAAGACTCTCTGGAATTTCGAAAAAAGCCATAAACAAATCTAAACAATTAGACAAGATGTTCCCATCTAGAAGGGCAATTAAGAAGCTAGGTAGGCAAAGACTAGAACTTTTGCTTGATCCCGCTGCCAAAGTTAGTAATATTCTTTGAGGTCACTTAAGACTTCAGATTGCTATACTTCTGTGTACACAGCCTGTTTGCTTACCATGCCTTTAGAAGAACCATGTAAAAGTCGACCTTGATTGCCTCAGATATCCCATGTAATTAACATTTATAATGGAAGGTAGTGCATAGTTGTAATACTAAGTTGTTTTTTTTTGGTTTTTCAAGACAGCATTTCTCTGTATAACCCGCGTTTCTCTGTGTAGCCCTGGCTGTCCTGGAACTCACTCTGTAGACCAGGCTGGCCTCGAACTCAGAAATCCGTCTGCCTCTGCCTCTCAAGTGCTGGAATTAAAGGCGTGTGCCACCACCGCCTGGCTTTGCTTTTTTTTTTTTTTTTTTTTTTTTTTTTCCCCTATGAGCAAGCACAGGCTGGATTCAGACTCCAGAGCGTGGCGACTGCAGCAGTGCGCCACCGTTGGCCGGCTGAAAATACGTTTTTCTATCACACAGGGTAAGAGAGGTGGAACGTGGGTTAACCCGAGCTTGTTAAATCTAGTGAGGAGGCTGAACCTGAGAATGTACGTAGGATGGGGAAAGTTGATTCAGGGTTGATAAGGAACATTCTTTTTGTCCTTTTCACATAGAGGGCAAATGTGAGAGCCTGCATAGTCTCATGGTGCTGAGGTCCCCATTAAGATCCTTGTAAATGGAAAGGATGTTCTCTGAGGGAGAGGAGATAGCTTCCTCGAGTTCCCTATATGAGCTTCCTGAGCTAGTGCGCATGAGAGAGGGTGTATCTAGGTAAGGAAGAGTAGATACAGAGAGCTGTGCAGGCAAGAAGCAGGAAAAGAGGGTGAAATGGCACAAGAGTTTGCTGATGGAGGGGCAGTACACAGAAGCCAAAGGTTGAGCAGGGGCTTGAGTGTGCTTTGCACAGATGTTAGCTGGGTTTAGTTCAGGGGAAACAGGCTCCTGCCAGAGACTTACTTATCAAAAGGCAAGGCTTAGATAAAGGCATTTTAGAGTTCTTTCCTAAATTATGACGAAGGAGATACAATTTTAGAATGCATTATTTATAGCTTATTATGTTTTGGAGTTCCTGGCATTCTGATCTGGGGCAGTTATAAGTACCACAATTTGTCACAAAGGAAAACACCTTTTTTTTTTTTTTTTAAAGTGAGAAAGTAAGGATAAAATTTAGATCAATTGATTCTTGACAGCGTATCAAGGAGTGAGTCAGAAGGAATAGAAGGAATGAGACGTTTCATGTGTTGCATTCCCCAGATGTTCTTTGAGGACAACAGAGGCCCCTGTTGTCAAGGGCGAGACCTGCTCTAAGTTGGTGTGACTCTTGAGCATAGAGATCTTCTCAATTTGAGAAGGTGAAGCCTGGTTTCATTCCGAGACAAACATACCTGGTTGGTCAGGCTAGATTGACCTTGAAGGAAAAACACAAACTGAAACTGTCTGAGAGTTAGTCATGAGGAATTGGCCATGGGCCCAGGCAATCACACCATCCTGGAGAAAGCAAAACCCTATATAACCCTCGGACCAGTCTAGCTGGAGGAGAAACAACAATCCTAAACCACATCAACCACTGGCTTTTCTTCTCACTGCCTCAGAAAGTGGTAGCAAATGCTAGGATAGGGAAAGTGAATGAGAGAGGAGAAGATAGAGTTCTCAAAATATTTGTTGATCCATCCTGGATGAGCTACTGTTTCCTGCCATTCATATTGACAGTGAAGGAGTTCCTAGAAAAAAAAGTCAAGGTGGCTTTTTATCCTTAGGGACTTACAGTGGTCATTCTCATTTTTTTCTCCTGCCTTCGGGTTTCAATAAAGAATGATCTTAGCTAAGATCCTTCCATGGCAAATGGAAACAGATTTCTATAAAAGTCTGGAGGCAACTCCTTAGAATGTACCCTGATGAGTGACAGCAATCCAGAGTCACAGCTAGAAGGCCTTTGAATCTCACTGGAGAGCAGCTCTAGCCAGCCCACAGGCTGGTCAGTTGACTATCACAAACACCAGCGTGCAGTGAGGTCAATGGAGACAAGGAGAGAGCTCCCCACCCAGGACACTAACATGTTATGCTGGGGATGATGTAGTAAGCCAAGGTACGGGAGTAGAATTATGTATAAAACTAGAACAGATATAAAAGTATTTACTAACTAAAATGCACTGTAGATACAGAGCCACAGCCCCTGAATTCTCAGAGAGACAATGGTTCCCCAAGAGGGAATGGGGAGTTCTGTTATAACAGTTAAGAGAAGTTGGTATGCTGTTCATTTGGGGTCTATATCTGGATAGGTAAGCTAGCATCTCAATGTCTTGGTAAGTAGTATATTTTTTTAAGCGCACTAATTGTCTTTAGTGAGAGTGACTGTTTGGAGTAAGACACCATGGACCATTGGGAGCTAGGTTCTAAATGTTTTTATAAGACATCACAAGACACTGGGGTCAGACTCTTAAGTATCAGGGCCTGATTGTTAAAGTATTAAAATTTCTGCAAGGTTGAGGCAGGGTAGAAAGGCAGAGAAAATTTGGGGGGGATGAGAAGAGAAAATAGCTCCTCACAGGAATCTGGCTTAAATCTCTTACCTATAAAACATTCCAGCCCAGCTAACTGCATACAGCCTTTCTTCCTTGCCAAATGAAATTTCCTAGGAATCTCGCAGCAAACACCATTGACAGGGAAAACACAGGCCCCAAATCCCTGTGCAGCTCCAGTGGTTCTTGCTTTCTTTTACCTTACCAGATTATACTCCATTCAAGACATCTTCAGAGCTACCCCACTTATTTCACATACCAAATGAGAAAGGGGAAAATTTCCTATACCCTTTTAGTATAATTTGAGAGCCACTGAAATGATATGTAACAGAAAATGCAGAGACTAAGTTATTTACTTAGTCTCCCTTGAGGAGCCCTTCCTACAGTTGCGTGTATCTTACTTTCTTCCAAGTGCCTCTCTTTACCTTGACCCTTGTGTTTTAAGCCCATATTAAAATCTTTGCTTTACTATGCTGGCTAGCCCTGAAATTATTTTCATCATCGAAGCCATGAATTTCAGGTCAGCCTGAGGTGGGGAATCTCTAAAATGTGGAACTGCTAAGCTGCTGAGGGTGACAGTGTGGAGCTACAAGCCTGATCATAGGGTCAGGGAATGAGTGTTTGAGCTCCACAGCCAGCCGAACTTATTGCTTGAGAGGTTTTTTGTTCAGTTTTGATAGGAATCACGCACAAGTGCAGCTACATTGCTGTTAACAGTTCTGGGCTTTGAGTGTTAGAGACTCAGCTTTTATTAGTGTTAGCTCTCTCCAAAGTAGATAAGGGTCAGCACCTCTCTCAACAGCTTCTTGGAGAACGTGGCAGCTCTCTGTCCGCTAGCTGTTCTCAAGAGACAGCGATCCGTTTTGTTACCGGCTCTCAATACAATTCAGCCTGCTCTAGACATTTACGTAAGAAAAGTAAGACCATGAACAAGAAGCTTTATTAAGATTTATGCTGCAGCACAGCACACTATACCTTGCTGCTGGGGGCGGTAAAGGGGATGGAAGCTTGTCTGGACTGACCCAGGGAGAGTGAGGGAGAACAGTGCTGCCTGTGTAGACAATAAGGGAAGCCATGGACATGTATGCAGTCTCCTTCCTGCTGCCGAAGGAGACCCTAGCATAGGGTTGCCAGTCTTCATAGGCATGCTGGGCTTGATGCTGGTGCTATCTGAATATCAGAGTGGCTTTAGCAGTAGGGAAGAGTATCATTTGGGAAAGTTTCAGGCATCTGAAGCTGCTGTAGCCATTGTAAAGACTCCTGAACTAGTCACAGGGCATGGTCACAGGGCATCAGATATAGTTAAGAGGACTTGAGCAGTCCTCTGGAATAGCTGTGAGATATATCTGCCAGTCTGGCTATGCTCCAATGTGGCAGCTATCTCCAGTAAGCTAAGCCCAGAGGAAAGGCCAATCAGTCTACCCTAGTCTAGGGTAAACTTCAACTATCGAAGGTGGAAAGAAGAAAAGGAAGTGTACGCTTTGAGGAAGGGTAGGATACTATTCTGTCTCATCACTGCTTTGTATAAATATCTAGCTTATGTTAACAATGAAGGTAGTCTTTGTGGACCGTCTGTCTACAAAGACATTCTGCCAATGTCACATGTGACTATAAAGCCTAGAGAGATGTGAGAGAAAGGTACTGAGTTTTTGTTTGTTTGTTTTTTGTTTTTTCGAGACAGGGTTTTTCTGTGTAGCCCTGGGTGTCCTGGAGCTCACTCTGTAGACCAGGCTGGACTCGAACTCAGAAATCCACCTGCCTCTGCCTCTGCCTCCCAAGTGCTTTCAAAGAAGCTGACTATGATTTTGCCAGCCGCAGTTTCTTCAATTGTGTGACATTTGAAATGCTGGGGACTTTTCAGAGGGTATATAAATGCTAGGGCCCCAAGAGGTGGTTTGGGTTGTTGGTTAGATGTTGATTGGTTGTTGGTTGTTGGTCTTGGTTAAGTAGTCGAGTACAAAGAAGAAACAAGAGCAAGAAGAATTAGATACCCTGAAGGCAAAAATCAAACTTGCCCTAAGAATCTCAATGCTCCTAACCAGCAGGAAGTAGTCTAATGATAACATCACCCACTTTCTAACCCCTTTCCGTTCTATCCCCTTTTCTCTCTTATCTAGGGGTAGGGTGCTGAAAGGGTGGAAAAAAAAAGGGTGGAGTAGGGTGGAAGAACCCACAAAGTTACAAGAGACAGCTAGCTATACTTGAGCTCATGTGCACTCTTACCTGTGCAAGCATGCACACACCCATACCCACACATCATACACCACACAGATACACACATGCAAACAATGTACCTCTAGGAACTGGGAGATAGTCAGTTAGTTAAAAGTTATTTCCACGCAAAAATGAGGACTTGACTTTGATCCGTAGACCTAGTTAAAAAGCTGTGTATGGAACCAGATAGTGGTGGTGCACAGCATTTGATCCCAGCACTCCAGAGGCAGAATTGGTGGGTCTCTATGAGTTTGAGGCCAGTTTGGTCTACAGAGTAAGTTCCAGGATAGCCAAGGCTACCACTAACAAATGGTATCTCAAAAACAAAAACAAAACCAAAAACAAACAAACAAAAAAACCCCAAATTATCAAAAAACCAAAAAACCAAACCAAACCAAAAAAACCAAGCAAAGCAAAACAAAACAAAACAACCCCTAACAGAACAAAACAAAGAAACAAGCAAAAACCAAACACTGGACATAGTGGTGAGTACTTGTAATCTCAGTGCTGGGAAGACAGAGTCAAAAGAAACCCAGGTCTCTCTGGCCATTCTACCCTAATCAGAGTGTTCAAGATTCTAGTGAGTTTCCTTGTTTCAGAAGACAAGGTGGACAGGTCTTGAGGCACACAACGCAAGACTGACCTCTGGTCTACACACACACACACACACACACACCTACTAGGAAAACCACATGTACAGCTCACATTGTATTCAATGGCACAGTTCTGTTATAAATAAAATTGGTTCTTACTGAGCACTCCAGCCCTTTCCTCCCTAAGTTTGTATCCATTTTTGTTTTACTGCCTCAGAATGTCTCTTGCTGGATAATTGTGCTTAAAATTCTAACTAAAGTGAAGCCTGTCTTCAATTCATTCTTTTCTTCTATGTCAGACATCTGTTATTTTTCTCATTGCAGTTTATAAGCTGCTTTGGCTTTTACATTGCTTACCAATTGATTATATAATCGTTCTCAATAGTTATGAGCAGCTACCAATCCAGAATGTGTTTTCTTTTGATTCTATTTCTAGCCCTCTGTAAGTTATCGGATCATCAGAATGGATTCTCAGAATCTTCTGCTCAATAAGCAAATGTGGAAAATATTGTAAGACATACATGATTGGTGGACAAGTCAGATATTAAGAATATAATTTTTTTCGGTGTCATCTCTAGGTGAAAATGCACTTAAATTCTACAGGTAGACTGAGGCATCATTGATATAGGTAATTCTGCAGGATTTGGTCTGTTTTCTCTTTCTTCCACGTGGGTACTGAGAGTTGAACTTAGGATGTCAGGCTTGGCTGCAAACATTGTGACCAGCGCTGTCATCTCATTGGCCTTTCTGTCAGATCTCTGTCGTGGACACTCTTATATTGAGTTATTTTGTTTGAGGCAGAATTTACTGCATAGCCCAGCCTGGTATCTTAACTCACAATCTTCTTGCCTCAGCCTCCCTCCTCCCTGCCAAGGGCGGTCTGTTAAGCCTCTTGGAGGCTATCTTTCAGACTCCTGCTCTCCCAGGAATAGAACCTGTGCTCAATTGCTGGTTGGGTGGGGCTCAGGATGCTGAAGGTCTCAAGTCAATTCAAGATTCAACAGCAACCAAAACTTCAGAGCTGTTTGGTCGCTGCCAAACAAACAGCTTCCCTTCACCCTTCTTCCATGGGTGGTGACATTTGCAGCTGTTCTACTTGGATACATCTCAAGAGACTCAGGAAACTTCATCTCCCAACGAGTCTGAGTCAACTGAGGGTAGAGATCATCCAAGCCTAAGAAATCATTGTATCTGACCTGACCTGGGGCTTTATTCCAGGAGACTGTACTGCATCGGTGTACTCTGAGCACTGTGATCCAGTAGTGAGTGATACCCTTTGGTGGTCCTACTCTTGACCACTGAGTTAGCCATGACAACATCATATGACACTTAGAAAGTTCTAGTTGCCTCTGCCACTCACTGCTACTCCTAACTTAGAAACAGCTGTCCTAACTCAGGTAGGGCTGAAGTCCCTTCTCCAACCAATGGCAGGTAGTCTATGTGTGCATCTAGCTATGCAAAGATATCTTTTTTTTTAAATTGGGTATTTTATTTACATTTCAGATGTTATTCCCTTACCCCATTTCCCCCCTACCCCTGCCCAGGAACTCCCTATTCCATCCCCCTCCTCCTGCTTCTATGAGGATGTGCCCCCACCTACCCCCCCACTCCCACCTCGCCATCCTCGAATTCCACCTCACTGGGTGTCCAGCCTTCATGGGACCAAGGAGATCCTTCTTAATCTCCACAGGAAGCCATCACTGATTGTCAGTTTTACTAGTTGAGGTTATTTTCACAGTAATCGCTGGAGTGGATTGTCAGGGGTGGAGGTGTGCATTTTTCACTGTCAGTCAGTGGCTGTAAGACTTAACTGGATGACTACACTTTAGAGGATTTTCGTCAGTGATGAAGCAGAGCGGGGAAAGGTAGATATGTTTACATTCGGTATAATTAGGCGTTTTGGCTGCAGGTAATGGAGGGAGCTGTCATTTTTGCAGTATGTGTGACTTTTTCTAAAAAGTTGTATAGCGTCTTTATTTCTTACTTAGTCTCATATTCAACAGTGTGTGGTGCTTTCCAGTAGCAGTTGCCTTCAGGTGTAGGTATAATGCGATATAAGGCTTAAGAGAATTGGCTTTGGCATCGGATCATCTGCTGGCTTCAATGAGAAATGTATAGAAGCTTATTATTCTTTTTGGCCATAGGCAAGAACCAGTAAAACACTATTAAGAACTGGACCAAAAAAAAAAAAACCACAGCCACCACCAAGATTCCCTTCCTTCTAAGAAATGTACTGATTACTAGAAACAAAGATAATAATAGACCTTAAGCAAAGATGAAAGACGTAATGTATGTTGGTACCTTTTGTATGGCAAGGATTTGGGTTCGTGACCTTTGTGTCTTGAGCAAATGGAAAGTCAAATTCTAACCTGGGTTACCGTAATACGTAGCTTAGAAAAGTGCGAAAAGCAAACTTCTCGTCTGCAGAAAAAGCTCAGAATGTCACCATACGATCACTCCTTAACCTTTCAGCAGCTATTCTCCATATACTTCCTAAGTATCGATAGGTAGACGGCCTGGTCTTGAACTCACAAAGATCCTTCTACCTTGTCTCCATTGTAATGGAATTAATTAAAGGTGTGCGCTGCCACAGTCGATCACAAACAGTTTTCATGAAAAGACAATCTATAGGGTGTGACTTTTAAGAGGCAAAGCCTTATTCAAGTATAAAGCGCAATCACCGTTTCCTTCCCGTTTCTTGTGGTCAACCGTGGGATCAGATAAAGACCCTAAGACCTAAGAAACTCGCGCCTGCCTGGTTGCAGGAAACGCGCGCGCAGGCAGTACTGGGAACAGTCGCGGGGCATGCTGGGCCAGCGACTTAGGCCCGTTGCTAGGAGGCGGGGACGCCGGCCCTCCCGGGACCCGCGTCGCAACAGGCCCTGGCTAGCTGGTCGAGCGGAGCGACGGCGGGTTTGTCTTTCTCCGGTGGCCCGCGCCTGCTGGGCCGAAGACACGCGGCTGCCCCGGCCTCGAGGAGCGATGGAGCCCGGGAAGGTCGGTGTGCCGCGGGGCCCGGCCCGCGCCCGCGTTCCCCCACTCTTTCTTGGCAATGGAGACCGGGTTTCTCCTCGGCCTGAACTTAGGAGCGAGCTGGAGGCGGAGTGTGGGGTCGAGGTCTCAGCTCTGCTGATGGCCTCTCACTTCTTAGCTCCAGGTGCGGTTTGTGGAGGAGTTTCTGGACTCATCCAGAGGCGTGGCTGAGTGTCAACTTAAGGAAGGCACAGGACTCCTGAAAAAAAAAATGCCGAAAGGTGAAACATGAGTCTCTTTAAGGTAGAAGGTTGTTGACGTTAACTTTGGTAGGTCGTATATATCAAAAATCCATGTCTTGGGTTTTCTGGTGTGGAGGAATACAAAGGTTTTTAAAGTCTGTTCGTATGGTCCTATCAAATTACCCATGATAAATCCCATGAATTACCTCAGCGTCTATTATAACGGACCCTTGTCTGCTTTAATTAATTTGGGTCTTCTCTTTCCATCTTTTGGTTTACTGGGTAAAAGTTTGCCCATTTTGTTGATTTTTTTTCCTCAAAGAATAAGCTCTTAGTTTCATTGATCCTTCATACTGGTTTGTGTTGTTGTTACAGTTACTTTGATTTCAGTCCTGAGTTTGATTTTTTTTTTTCTTTCCATTTACTTTTTTGGGTATTATTTCTTCTTGTTTTTCTAGTGCTGTCAGGTTCGTTATGAAGTTACCAGTATAAAACCTCTCTAGTTTTTGAATGGAGGCACTTAGTGCTATGAACTTGCCTCTTACCAACTGTGTTAACTGTGTCCCAGAGGTATTTTCATTCAGTTCTAAAAAATTTAAATTTCCTTTGTGATTTCTGTCTTGACTCAGTTTTCATTCAGTAGTAAGTTGTTCAGTGTCCATGAGTTTGCGTGCTTTCTGTCATTTCTGTGGTTGATATTCTGCTTTAATCCATGGTGGTCAGATAGGATTCAGGGTGTTATTTCCGTTTTCTTATATGTATTGAGACTTGCCTTGTGTTCTAATATGGGATCATGAGCTTCAGAGAAGTATATTCTTCAGAGTTTGGGTGCAATATTTGTGTCTCTCTGTGTGTGTGTGTGTGTGTGTGGGAGAGAGAGAGAGAGAGAGAGACAGAGACAGAGACAGAGAGAGATGTCAATTTGACTTACAATATTTTTTGTTTGTTTTGTTTTTGTTTTTTTTGTTGTTGTGTTTTTTTTTTTTTTGTTTTTGCTTTTTTAAACTCCAGCAATTTCTCTGTTTAGTTTTTGTTTGCATGACCTGTCTGTCGATGGAAGTCAAGTACTGAAGTCACGCACTACCACTATAAGAAGGTCGAAATGTGATTTTTATCTATAGTAGTGTTTCTTTTATGAACGTAGGTGCTCTTGTGTCTGGCACATACATGTTTAGAACTGCAGTTGTTGTGTTTTATAAAATAAAAAAAAAATAAAAAAATAAAAAAAAGAAGCCAGGGATCTGTTTGGTAGAGGTGTGGTATGTTGTGGGGGAAGGGCATGCCTCTGAGGTCCCATGCTGAGGCGTCCCTTCCCCATGAGGTAAAGGTATAGTATAGAATTGAGTTTATTTAGGACATAGGAAGAGGAGTTAAGGGGGTAGTAAAGACAGATAAAGGGAGAGAGAGGGGGTGAGGGGAGGGGGGAGGGGAGGGGAGGGGAGGGGAGAGATGAGACAGAGAGGAAGGGAGTAAGAGAGCTAGAGAGCCAGAAAAGAGAGTGAGGAGGGGGCAAGCAGCCCTTTTTATAGTGAGTTAGCCACACCTGGCTATTGCTAGGTAACTGTGGGGCAGAGCCTAGAAGAAATGCTAACAGCAATATTATTTTTTCCTTTGATAGATTTTTCTCTTTTTGTGAGTATGTAATATCCTTCTCTATCTCTTCTGATTATTTTTGGTTTGAAGTCTCCTTTGTCACATACTAAATGGCTACACCTGTTTTTTTCATGGGTTCATTTGCTTGGAATACCTTTTCCAGCCTTTTTCCCTAAGGTGATGACTGTTGTTCATGGTGAGGTTTGTTTCTTAGATGCAGCAGAAAGATGGACCCTGTTTTCTAATCCAGTCTGTTAGTCTGTGCTTTTTATTGGGGACTGAGACTACTGATCTTGAGAGTTTCTTTTTTTTTTTTTTGTAGGATAACACAACTTTTAATAAAACTATTACAGTAATCTCAAAGACAAGGCAAAAATCACGGAGTAACTGTACCATCTAGAGTTAGTAGTTATTGTCAGAAATAGCGTAGGAAAAGAGCAGCTAGCATGGAGATTAATGATGCATGGCTCCTCAGAGATGACCGAGACCTTACGGCTGGAATCTAAGAATATCCAGCCATACAGGCAAATCTAAAATTGGCTTCTTACCACAACTAGCTTATGTCATCCCAACCCTTTCTCTTAAAGAACCCTTCCCTGAAAAACTGTCACATACAGAGGTGCTGAAAGCAGCAACAGAGGAAAACTCACTTGTGTGGCTGATTGGTAGCAGTCACACCTGTCACTGTGCTGATTTGCTCTTCTTACTCTTGTTCTTCTTGTCTCTCTTCTTTAGCCCATCCATGTTGGCTCTCAGTAGATTTGAATAGGCCATCTGAAACTTAGTCACTTCTTTGGAACTCACCACGGTGCTGATCTTCTTTTCCCATCAGTGGCTCTTATCAGACACTTGTTTTCTGCGGGCTTCAGGCCCTCCACAGAACTCTTCCTTGGGGTGGGTTTAGTGGACCACCATATTCTTCAGGGTGATGAACACGCTGCTGACGACAGGCACTTCTGGAAGAGCCTGGTCAGCTCCGTCAGGAACTGCTCGCTCTAGAGCAACACCATCCTGGTCTCCACAGGTTCTGACTCCTCCAGCAGAAGCCTCCAGTGGTTATAACTGGAAAATCTTCAGATTTCTTAATGAGCAGTGTTTATAATTCCTGTTATGTTGCTGTGGGATGGGTCCCACCCTTAATTTTTTTTTGGGATTGTTTAATCCTTATGTCCTCTGGTGTATGTATAGTCAACCTTCTCTTCAGTATGCTTTTTTCCTTAGTGCTTTCTGGATTAGTGCTGGATTAGTGACAGCCAATTTTTTTTTTCTTTTTCTTTTCTTTTTTTTGTATCATGTTTTTCTTTCTGAATGGACTGTGATTGATAGTTTTGCTGGGTAGAGTAGTTTGGGCTGTCATCTGTGGAGACCTTATAGAACATCTGTCTATATGTCCTTCCTGGCTTTTAGAATCTCTATTGAAAAGTCAGATGTTACTCTAATGGGCCTGCCTTTATATGTGACTTGGTCTTTTTCCTTGGCCATATTTATATTCTTTCTTTGTTTTATACATTTAGTGTTTTGATTATTGTGTGTTGTGGGGAGTTTCTTTTCTGGTTCTATCTATTTGGTATTCTGCATACCTGTTATGACTTGATAAGCATGTCTTTCTTTAGGTTGGGGAATTTTACTTCTATGATTTTATTAAAAAATATTTACTATGCCTTTAGTCTGGGTTTCTTCACCTTCCTCTACATGTATTATTCATAAGTTTGATCTTTTCACAGTGTTCCGCGTTTCCTGAATGTTTTGTGCTTCAATTTTATTTTAGGTTTAACATTTTCTTTGACTGAGCTATCAATTTCTTCTACCCTTTCTTCAGACCTGAAATTCTCTTTCATGTCTTAATCCATTGGTGAGGCCTATATGGAGGTTTTTGTTTGAGATCCTGAGTCTTTGAATTCTAGATTTATTTCAGTTTGGATTTTCTTTAGTGATTCTATTCCTTCATGTCTTGAATTGTTTTCATTATTTCTTTCAACTGTATGATTGTGTGTGCATGCATGTGTGTGTGTTCGTGAGTGTGTGTTCACAGTCTTCATTAATGCTTTTATTCACATCCTCTTTAAGGTCCTTGAACATATTTGTAATTGCTATTTTGAAACCCCTGTCTTGTGCTTTGGCCAAATTGCTTTTCTCATTGTCTGTGACAGGGTTGCTGGCTTCTGGAGCAGGCTTATTGTCTTGTGGTTCGTGTTTATGTTTTTGTGTTGGGATCTAGGCATCTGGAGTTCAGATGTTTGAAGGGTTTCTTGGTGTAGATATTGCACTTGTCTTTATATTGTAGGTGTTCTGTTCTGTGGTTGCAGTTGCATACCCTGGGTCCTAGGTAATATTGGTGGCTGTGGGGTTCCTGGTGGAAAAGTGGTTCTAGTTCTCAGCCAGACAAGATGGTTATAAGTCCTTGGTAGAGAGCTGTTCTGTGTCTCAGTGGGGAGTCACAGAGGGAAGGAAAGGGTGAGAGGGCATCAAGAAGGAACTAGGGGGACCCTGAGTCTAAACCAACAGGCCAAGTGCCTAGTGGATGGAGGTGGACCGGGAGGAGGGGCTCCTGTGGGCAGGCTGGAGCAGAACTTAAGTCTGACAGAGGGTGAATTGATGACAGGATGGGGGAAAAGGTGATACATACCTGAATCCCATCCTAGTGCATTCGTTGTGGGGTCCTCAGTAGAGAGTGAGTCTCCTGGTTGGTGGTGTCACAAAAGAGAGGATAGGCTGGAAGAAAAGGCTAAAAGGGGTCATGGGGAAGATCAAGGGGAACACTGGGTCTGTGGCAAAAGGCTGAAGCCCCAGGGGATGGAGGTGCTGGGAGGAGGGCCACACCAGGCCTCTAAACAGAAACTCTGAGAACATGCACTTAGTTCCTCACAGGTGTTTTGTTTTGTTTTGTTTTATGAGACAGGATTTCTCTGTGTATTTCTGGCTGTCCTAGAACTCACTCTGTAGACCAGACTGGCTTCAACTCAGAGATCTACCTGCCTCTGTCTCCCGAGCCCTTTATCAGCTGAGCTACTTCTCTAGTCCCCGTTATTTTTTGTGACAGGTTTATGAGGTCCAAATAGCGGATTTGGCTCTGTATAGCATCTGATGTACATTAAATGCTAAATGAAATGTGTCTTACTTCCTGGTTTCAATTTATATATGAAAGAAATCATCTTAAATTTAATTATGAGAACATCACTGATCTTTTTATTTTGCTCATGTATTCTGTGGACTGAGAACTGGAGAACACATACAGCTCAGGTGGTTTAGTTCTGCTCCTCTGACATCTGAGGTTCCAAATAGGCAGATGTAGGTTTGGGGCTTGTACATGTGACTCATTGGGTAGACTGCCTCATATTCTGGCTACTGAACTGACCCTGTGGGGCCTCTGCTCTGCTTAGCTAGAACATCTGCATGTGGCCTTTCTCCCATAATTCTGCTTTCCTTCTTTACGTCTGAGCTCCTGTACTTAGGTAACCAAGGACTTCCAAGTGGGAGACACATTCTTTGGTAGTCACATAGCAGTCTTCTGGCCTAGGTTGGGCCAACCACAGCAGAAGAAACAGAAATCCCAGACTCAGCCCTGTGCTCAGTGTTTGGGAGGAGATAGTTTACTGTGGCCTATATGAAAAATGTTTTCTGGCAGTTTGTTTGTTTAAATAAAAATTATGTGTATGGGTGTTTTGCCTGTATGTATGTCTGTGTACCGCATACTTGCCTGCTGTATGTATGTCTGTGTACCGCATACTTGCCTGTTTTCTGAGGAGGCCAGATACTGAAGTGAGAGCCCTTGGAACTGACATGATAGACAGTTGTAAGCTGCTGGGTAGGTGATGGGACCTGAGCACAGGTTTTGTTTTGCTTTTGTTTTTGTTTTTTGAAAGAAGCCACTGCTCTTAAAAGCTGAGCCATCTTTCTAGTCCACATCTGACATGTGGTCACAGAATGATTGTGTTAGTTAACTGCCATTGTAACTTTGCTTTCTTCTCTGTTTGGTAATAGCAGTTTTTGAAATAGCCAAATGAATAGGGCCTGTAATAATTATGGATTACTTTAGTGAATACTTTAAACAAATGTTTATTTATCTCTTTTCTGTTTTCTTTTGAGACAGAGTATCCCATGCTTCTGAGGTTGGCCTTAAACTCTATATCCTCCTGCTTTGGCCGCTCAGGTGCCCAGATTTCAGGTGTGGGACCCATTCTTGGCCTGTATTTGGATCAGCTTTCATTTCAATAGGAAAGCAAAACTAGAAAATAAAAGTATTTCCTAGTTAATTATTTCTGATACAAATAGTATAATGAAAACACAAAATTTGTTGTTTAAAAGTTTTCCCCCAGGACCTCCTTATATTACCTTTACCTGCTTGGAACTTAGAATCTTTCTGCCTAAGCTTTGCAAGTGCTAGAATATGGGTGTGTGCTGTCATGCCTGACTTGATAATTCTGGCTTTGTACTTTGCTATTTAGAGAAGAACCAAAGATGATACTTGGAAAGCAGATGACCTCAGAAAACACCTTAAGGTAATATATTTTAAAGACTTGGCATGGGAGTCATGTGAATCTCCATGGGCTTTTGGACAGTGAGCAGGCTCACAACCCTACATAGCTTTGCTTACAAGAAGTTCGTTTCAGGGGCATTTTTGACTGAAGAGGAAGGTGGGAAGATAATCCTTCTGGACTATTTTAGGGTCTGGCCCTGCCCTGGGAACTGAGGTGTCCTGTGTGTAGCGCAGCCTGACAGCCCCCTGTGTGTAGCGCAGCCTGACAGCCCCACCAGTTTGAGTTCTGTGACTGAGATTTAGTCCTCCTGAAAATGTTATGATAAAGATCTCAATCAACTAGTTAGTTAATTAATTTTAGACAGGGTCTCCCTCCATAGTCCAGGCTGCCTTGAGTTGAAGTGGCTCTGATTCTCCTGTCCCATTCTCCTGAGGGCTGGGATTATTCTTGACACTTGTGCTTGACTTTGTTGCTGTTGACACAGGGTCTCACTATGTCTCTAGCAAGCCTGGAACTTATACAAACCAGATGGTCTCGAACTCACAGAGATCGACCTGCTTCTGCTCCTTGAGTGCTAGGATTAAAGGCATGAGCCACCATGTCCAGCTGGCTTTGTTTTCTATGTAGTAACCAAGTGGTTCTTGCTCAGCAACTTTAAACTACAGCTTCATTATGTCCTTCTATTATAGGTTATATTTTATTGTTTCACTTTTTTGCAGTACTAAGTTTGAACTTATGTTTGTGGGCTAGTCAAGTCTGCTGCTACATCCTGCCTCCCATGTTATACTCAGGTTGATTTGCCAACCAGCACTTACATGGGTTTGTAGTTAACATTCATAGAACTGTTAGGTAGGACTGCAGTTAGTATGCTAAAGATATTCTACCTTCCATCTTGCTGCACTGAGAAGGCCATTGCAGCCAGTGATTTTTAAAGTGCTGTAGATGAGTCTTTCTGTCCAATAGTGACAGTAAATGCACATGTGCTTTCATAGTCAAGGAAGATCTTCTTGTGTTGTTCTAGGCTGTACAATCGGGTAGTCCCAAGGAAGAGAAGAAACTCAGAGAAAAGAAGATGCACAAGGACTCAGAGATGGGCACTTCTGAATACAGAGAACACAAGAGCAGGGACCCAGACCGAGAGGCCCGGCATAAGGAGAAGGCAGCTGAGAGAGACCTGTACACCTCCACAGAACATCTTCGTGGGGAGAGAGACCGGGAGAGGCACAAGGAAAGGAGGAAAGAAGTGAAGGATCGTGAGAAAGACAAGCTAAAAGAGAGACATCGAGACCAAGAAGCAGAGAAGACTCATAGTAGAGGCAAGGACAGAGAGAGAGAGAAAGACAGACGGGTCAGGAAAGAAGAGATCAGGCAGTCCATGGCCTACCATGACCTTTTGGGTCGAGATATGCGTGGCCGGCAGATGCTGGAGAAAGTGGAAAAGAAAGCTCATACAGGTGTGTCTCTGCATCACCTATAGTGTCACCCAGGCTGCTTGTTAGTTTGCTCGCTATATTTCCTTTGCTGTTGATTTATTGCTCAGTTGATTGACTGATGCGTGTGTGTGTGTGTGTGTGTGTGTGTGTGTGTGTGTGTGTATGTGTGTGTGCCACACTCTGAGTGGAGGTTAGAGGATAACTTTCGGGAGTTGGTTCTTGCCTTCCCCGTTGAGATGGGGTCTTTTTCTGCCACATTATGTGCTTTAGGCTAGCCGGCCTGAGAGATGCTGGCTTCTTCTCCTTTCCTTACCTCCCATCCTGCTGTAGGAATGCTGGGATTATAGATGCGTGCAGCTGTACCCAGCTTCCATGGGTTCTGAGTTTGTCAGGCTTGAGTGGCTGGTGCTTTTATGCACTGAGCCATTTTCTTGGCCTGTATTTTGTTTAAAAGTTCTCACTGTTTGAAGCATTTCTTCCTTTGAGTTCATTTTTTATTTCTTCTGAGGTTTTCATGGATGCTTTACCTTTGGATTAGGAAACAGAAAGCCACAGTTTCGTATTGTCTATGCTTGTTACTATGAACTTTAAAAAAAAATTCAGTCAACAAAGGAAACATTTTCTTAGTATTTACTAGTGCTTTTAACTTTTCAAATTCTGTTTTTAAATTTAATATCTCAGTAACACTATTATAAGTCTCTGTGAATAAACAAAAATAAAGCACTTTAATAAAAGTATTCCACCAAAGTGTTAGTTTTATTGCAGTATTGGGGATTTGGGGATAAATTCAGGGCTGTTGTACATGGTAGGCAAAGGCCACCCGTAAGTGAAAGCCCTGCCCTTTGGATTGTCATAGCTGGTGTGTCTGTACTTGGTAGTCCTTTGGATGTCAACACCATAAGGGTGACAGTGACTCACCCTCTCAGCCGCAACTGCCTAATAGGCATCATTTCCTGTCAGACGTTATCTATGAGGCCACTCTCTACTTCCAAGGGTACACAGACATTTATTCCGCTCGTCTCAGTAGCACGTTGGGAGAGGGGAAGAACTGCATCTGTTTCTGAGCCTGCCATATTCCTCTTCCACTTTAAGTTTAGATAGTGGCACTTGTTACTCTTGAGTTTTGAGAAAGTGTTTTAGTTGAGGAATGTTTTATGATACAAATTAATGAACATATGTGCAATAGTAAAGTCTACAGCAAGTTATTAAGTGATCTTCTTGGTAAGATAAAATTTGTGACTATTAAAAATACGCTGTTGTGTTTTTTAGCAAGTAAAGTACGAACTGAGGAAAGAGAAAGGAGAGATGAAGACTCTGAAAGAATAGATGAAGACAGAGAAAGAAGATACCGAGAAAGAAAGGTGAGGCTCGCAGACCCAACCCAGCAGAGCCCTGGGAACACTGCTGATGGAAGAAGGAAGTGAAGGTTCTAGACTTTCCTTTTTTAAAATGCATTTTTGACTTCTATGACATGTAACAATTATATATACTTGTAGGCACAACTGTGACACTTTAGTGTATATACATAGTGCTAATCTCCACTACAGGATGATTGTCATGTGTGTCACCTAAGACATTTTGTCTTAGGTAGGGTCACTATTGCTGTGACCATATCCAATGACCAAAAAAGCAACCTGGGAGGAAAGGATTTATTTGGCTTACATTTCACATTGTAGTCCATCACCTAAAGAAGTCATGGAAACTCAAGCAGGACTGGAACCTGGAGCAGGAGCTGATGCAGAGGCCATGGAGAGGTGCTGCTTACTGGCTTGCTCAGCTTGCTTTCTCATAGAACCAGAACCACCAACCCAGAGATGCATTACCCACAATGGGCTGGGCCCTCCCCCATCAATCATAATTAAGAAAATGTCCTACAGCTGGATCTTATGGAGGTGTTTTCTCAACGAGGTTCCTTCCTTTTGAATGACTCCACCTTGTGTCTCAGATTGACAGAAGACTAGTCAAGACACCACTTTTTTTTTTATTTTTTAAGTCATTTTGAGCTAAAGAATATTAGAATGGAGTCCTCCTGTACCCTATGTGGGTGTTTATTTATGGAAGTTAACCACCGTTCATTAATTACCACTTGTGTAACACTACCTTCTAGTGGCTAGTCTTGAGTTTACTTTAAAAAGTTAACTCTTTGTCAGCCATTTATGTTGCTTTTTTTAAAATTTAATTTGCGGAATCTTTTATTTTTATAAGTAAGTGCAAATTATGACATAGATAAGTCTATTCTTTGGTGCACAGAATTCTTAACAAGTCCTCTTTCTACTCCACATAATAGTTGTGATGTAAATAGTTGTCCGGGTTTTGTTATGGGTCTATAAAGTAAAGGCCCTTTAGACTTAGCTTTTTAATTCCCATAGTTTATTTGGCAAGTGATCTGCTTTTAAAGCTGAGGGCCTCAGTCAGACATATTTTCTCTAGAAATACTCTCTAGGGTGGACTAGAGCTGAGGAGAAGCAAGGAAGGAGAGTACAGAGACGCTTCTGTGTCCCCAGACTGGGTGGAAGGAACCTAGAGTCAAGGCATGACGCAGGAGGGAATGAGTGAGTGAGCCTTGGCTGGGCTGGACCAAGTCAGGCTTGCTCGGGGGCTGCCTTGAAGGCTCCCAGATGGAGTTAGAAATGGAACAACATCATAATGACGGCTGTGACTTGTGTCATGAGTGACTCACTGAGCTTTGGTGTTGGTGTTGGAATGAGGAGATGGCTACCTCATAGCCTTTCCTTGCACGGCTTCTTGTCTGGGTGCAGATGAGCAACAATTAAGAGACAGTGACAGGCCATGTTACTGCAGGGAGACAGCAGCGTCACAGATTAAGAATGTGGTGGAGAAACAAGGCAAACACTGTTTGTTTTACTGTGTGTCTGTATTAGTTTTCTGTCACTATAATAGAATATCCAGGAAACTCTCTATATAAGGAAAGGTTGACTTTGATTCATAGAATTGGAACCTTCAGCTGATGACTGGCCGGCCCTGTTGTAGAGATGCAGCACATTGCACAGGAATGCACAGTGGAGCAAAGCTACTCACACCCCTTTCAGAGATTTGAGAGGGGAGGGAGGAATAGGAAGGTGAGGCCCACAGTCCCCTCAGCCTCTCACATGGCTGCACTTCCTGCAGGCCCACAGCACCTCCCAGCAGTGGCACCTTGGCGACCAAGTCTTAACTCAGGGCCATCCAGACCCTCATCCCAAGGAATTTGCATGGTTTTTAAGTCAGATAGAGGACATCTAGGCTTCTGCTTTGTAATGCTTGGTGTTGGTGTGAATGAGGATAATTATTCTTCTGGATCAAGGATTTTAGGAGACGGAGATGTGACAACTGTGATTTTCTCTATTCTTTCAGTGTAATATACATAGATAGCACCATGTCTCTGTAATACATACAAACAGCACTGTGTTACTGTATTACACACAGACAACACCATATCAAACTGATACACACAGACATATCAATTATACAGACGGCACACGTCACTGTAATACATACAGACAACACATGTCACTGTAATACACACAGACAGCACTGTGTATTGTGATCCCTTAGCTCACATAGATTTCTCTGTTGGGTTCAAAGCTGCAATATGGAGACAGTAAGGAGAATCCCCTCAACTACTGGCTGTACAAGGAGGAAGGAGAAAAGAAGCACAGGAAGGTGAAAGATACAGATCGGGAGAAGAAGCACCGAGAGAAAAGCAGCACCAGGGAGAAAAGAGAGAGACACTCAAAGGAGAAGGGGAGCTCGCTCTCCGACAGGGAAGTGGAGGACAGACAAGAGAGAAGCGGCACAAGGAAGGACTGCATTATGATGAGGAGAGGCGCCGAAGTCATGCGGATAAAAAGGAGAGATCTTCGAAGGAAGAGCACAAGAAAAGGGAATCAAAGGTATCGTTCCACACCGTTGTCTTTATACTCATCCTGAGGTCAACGGGTACCGAAATAATGTTCGATTTACTGTCTAATATCCTGAAAGTTTTTGGTTATTATACCAAAGCATCAGACATAAGCTAAGAGAGGAAAGATTTATTTGGCTCATATTCTCAGAGATTTCAGTTCCTGTGTCAGGGAGAGCACAGGCCTGTGCTTCAGGCATCTAAGGTCCCTAGCATATGTGATCTCAACTCTCTGGACACATCGTCCTGGCAGTCAGAGATGTGCTTTATAAATATTGTAAATACTACTCAGTCCAATGAAGTTGATGTTTACCGTCAAAACTGGTGTGACATATAAAAAGGTGACTTAAGTCAATACTTTGTAATCAATAGAGGGAGAATAGTAATTGTGGTCATGTGGTACATGTGCTGCCCCTCCCTTCTTTGAGATGAGGCTCACTGTGTTGTGCAGGCTGGTCTATAGGTTTGGCTTCCAGTGATCCTCCTGCCTCCATCTTCCAGTGGCCTAGATTACTGGTGTTTGCTATCACACTCAGCTGTTAATATATATTTAACAGAAAATTGAAAATCTTTTATTAAAATTTGAAATTTAACATTAAGAAGGAATCTGCTACTTTTAAAGGAAAAATTAAGTGATCCAGTTATGAAGCAGTTTGAATTAGAATTGGTAAGTAGGTTTACAAAAAAATAAGAATAAAAATGTATAGCTCCTGATTGCCAAGGTTCTGTATTCTACCTGTGTATATGTGACTTCATCAGTCCAGTTGCTCATGTTTGCAGAGAATAACTTTTGATCTCATCCGTGCACTGTGAACTGCTGCTTTTATAGAACGTGAACCATTGTCCTGTATCTGGTCACATAATGAATATCTCTCAAACATTTATTATTATTTATGGTGAAAGCTTAAAGCCTTTTAGCTTTTTGTAAAGTGTAAAGTGTTCTTATAAGAGCATCTCTTAAAATAATCCTAAATTGTTATGTTTTATAATAATTTTAAATCAGCATCACATGAACCCTAGAAAACATGTATTTCCAATGTCTTTGCAATATTTAAGTTTATGATTGACTTTTTCGTTTGTTTGTTGTTTTGTTTCATATTCAACTTTTGATTCTAGGAACCTGAAAAGGAAGACAACGATTTAGAGGCTACTGGGGCTGATGAATATATGCCCAATTTAGAAGATGATTTCGTGGTATGTATAAAATTTAAATTTTTCTCAGCTTAACAATGTGGTCTTAAAAATTAGTGTATGTGTAGTAATTATTTTTTCTCTTGTCCATGTCTGGCAAGATTTGATATAGATCTGGTTGCTACCTGTGAAAAGCTTGCTCTATTCCCACCAGTGCTTAAAGAGTTCTATAGTTTAACCTCATTTTAAGTGCACTGTATTCAAACATTTATATGTGTATGTAACTATTAAGTACATATAACCCTTCACAATCTTAGCACAAAGTTTATACATTATTCTGTATAATACATTTATACATTATTCTGTATCCTGTGGTGAATTTTCAGAAAAACAAAGGCAGCAGTATATTATATAAACCTACAATCCAGCAACATTAAAATCAGTGAAGTATAACATCTCCCTTAGCTATAAGAGTTTTGCTTGTTTTAGATTGTAATTAGTAATGTTTTGTTGTACATGAGTGTCAGCTCACTTGCCTTAGGCCGCCACAATCCTTCCTATTGTTCGTAGGATTATGAAGATGACTTTGAGGTTTGTGATGGAGATGATGACAGCAATAACGAGCACGAGACCAAAGAAAAAGCCGAAGAACTTCCTCCAGCCCAGAAAAGGGAAATACAGGAAATTCAAAAGGCGATCAGTGCAGAGAATGAAAGGGTTGGCGAGTTATCTTTGAAAATGTTTCAGAAGCAAAGTCGGACGGAGTATACGAAGGAGCCCAGGGCAGGTATGCACAGGGACACTTGTAATTGGGAAACATGTTCTGTGACCACTGGTAATGGTGGCTATGGACTGACATGAGCTGTCCCCCATGGACAACCATGCATATTACCCTGCACTGCTAGCAGCCTCTTGTGTAGCCTGTAGACATGTGTTCTTGTTCCCTTTGGTAATGTCCTCCTTGAACTCTCACCAAGTGAGAACTTTAATTTCATAAAGGAAATTCCCCGGGAAAAGGTTTAATAGTCATTCTGCTTCCCCATGCTGTGAGTGCCATCTCAGGCCCACTGGCCACCTCACAGGGTTGCCCTCTGTTTTGTAGAGTGTCCTTGGGCTTCTGTGGAGCTAGCAAGGCCTATCACCTGCCTCATGGAGCAAGTTGATTGTTTCCACCAAGAAAGATAACTTAAGATGTTTTTCTCCCAGCCCAATAATAAGACCATCATATCTTTGGAAATCTTGGTATCCTGATGAAGCACATACCTATACTTTGATTTGTTTGTCCCTTTTTACATTTTAACTGGTTCATCTAATCTTCATTTATACTCACTTCTGCCTTTTAACTATTTTGTATTTATGCACTACTTTTCTTATTCTAGTGTATCATTCCTGTCATCTGTGGTCACACACCACCCACCCTGTTTCCCCAAAACAGTGGACTCCTGTAAGTGTAGGTAATTCCCTGCCCAGTAGGTAAACTATATTTTCTCTTCTCTGTACATCCTTATGATGAAGTTTGGCTTGTAAATTAGGCACAGGGAGAAGGTAATGGAGAACAATCACAGCAGTCTGCTGTTACCAAAGCTAGCTGATTATAAAATGAAATCTTTTAGGGTCCTCTGATTACTCATCTTGTGTTGATGGGAGATGATGGAGTGATGATTTAAACTGAGAAGAGTGACATGGGCACTGGGATATAGCTAGACTACTTCTGCATCTTCATAGCTTTGTGAATGTAGCTTCTACCTGGCATCTTTCTGAAGAGCTTGATTTCATTGCAATTGAAGAATCCTTTAGGGGTTGCCCTTCCTCCGTAGTGAACTTCTTTCCCTGCAGGTGAGGGGGGACCCCTGCTTAAGTCTGCATTGCCTAAGTGCTATCTGAACAGTTTATTTTTATTTTATGTACATGAGTATCCTGCATATATACATATACACCATATGTGTACCTGGTACTTTCGGAGGTCAGAAGAAGCTATCAGATTCCTTGGAGTTATGGACAGCTGTGAGCTACCACATCAGTGCTGGGAGCCAAACCAGGTCCTCTGCAAGAGCAGCAAAGGCTGGAGCACTGCATGGTCTCTAGTCCCCTAAGTGCTTCCTGACGCAACACTGCAATCAGTTTGAGCACATTTTCTGTTCTTGTCCCCCAACACAAGTATAGTGGCTTCTCCTCTTTATTAGGCTCCCATCATGCACTGGTGTGGAAACTTTTGCAGGTTAAAATGGTGCAGCAAATGTAGCATGAATTTCTTGTTTTTACCATTGATCTTAGCAGCCTCAGGACTTTTTATTTCCTTAAATTGAGATCATTCACCTTTTTATTTCAAGAAACACACACACACACACACACACACACACACACACACACTCCTTTAACATTATTTGTTTATTTATTTATTTGTGTATGTGTGTGTTTTGTGTGCACATGTGTGAGAGTATGTGCTTGTAATGGTGTTCATGTTGGGATCAAAGGACAACTGTCTGGAGCTGGTTCTTTCTTTTCATCTTGTGGGTACTAGGGATCAACTCAGGTTGTCAGGCTTGTAGGCAAGTTCCTTTATTTGCTCAGCCATCTGGTGGTCCTAGAGGAAGGTACTAATGGTTCCTCTTTGGCACATCCATATTATTTTCCTGTCCTTTTAGGGCTAATTAAGGATTCCTTGAGTATTAGCAGTGTGACACCAAGAAAGCTGATATGACAGATGTGTCAGTAGAGACAAGTGACTGAATTGGCGGTAGGGAGCACATACAGCCTGCCTTTACCAAACTATGGGATGGCTCATGTTCTAGACAAAACACTGTGAGATTTCATCAAGCTACTCAGAACAGCCTGTAGTTCAGTTCTTATCAGCTGTTGACTTTGGACTTACTCATTAATAACTTTCAGGCCACCATAGTCTTTAGGCAAATGGAGTCTTAGAATGTGAGACCACAAATGAGTTTTTTTTTTTCCCCCAGAATAAGTAGGATAATGATAGGAAACTATATTCTATGGATAAATTCATGAATATTTCTAAAATTCTTGTGGTTTATCAATTTTAATAAAAATTGTCGAGTGTGGGGGCTGGAGAGATGGCTCAGCTGTTAAGAGCACTGACTGCTCTCACTGACTGCTCTTCCAGAGGTCCTGAGTTCAATTCCCAGCAACCGCATGGTGGCTTATGACCATCTATAATGAGATCTGGTGCCCTCTTCTGGCCTGCAGTCATAAATGTAGGCAGAATACTATATACATAAAAAATAAATCTTTAAAAAAATTGTTGAGTGTGATTGTTATATATGATTGTAATTGTGGGGTTTTTTTCCTTGAACCATTTCATTGTCACAAAATGGCTTTTTTTCTTATGCAGATGGAAATGATTCCACTTCTAGAACGCCTGTTTGTGGGATTTTTGTGGATTTTGCAACAGCCTCACATCGTCAGAAGAGTAGGAGTCAGGCCCTCAAGCAAAAGTAGGTATATGAGAAACTTGCCACAGGGGTGTGTGTGTGTGTGTGTGTGTGTGTGTGTGTGTGTGTGAAACTCAGGGCCTTGTGTACTGTAGGCAAGTGTTCTCCCATTGCTCTAATCTTAGTTGTAGCTTTGTGTAAGTGGATATTAATTAATGTACTCTTGTCAACATAATTGTAAAACTAGAGTTGCCTATTTTCATTGTTGATTGTTTAGGGATTGAACTCAATATTTTGAGCATTAGGCAAGTACTCTCCTGCTGAGCTGTATTCCTATCCTGGCCAATTCTTTTACTACTACAGTTCTTTGTGTTCATTGGTTAGTCTGATTAGTTTGCATCCTTTTGCATACTAGGTGATTACTAGCTAATGACTGCAGTACATTTATGGCTGACTATTATGGACTTAGCCCTGGAGCCCATGGTCTATTTTGGCTGCAGCAGAATCACAACCATACATTTAGATGTCTGGTGGCCAGAATCTCGCTAGCAGATTGAGTTTGCTTCTGTTGCACTGTTGCTCTGTGGTACTGATCTCTTAAAATATAGGTAGACGCTTCCATGACCCAACAATTCTTGTATTATGTACACCTGCAAAACTATCATCATGTAAGTGATAACCAAGGTTTGCCACCTGCTCAAGCATTAATTAGACTCCTTTGGTCTGACACCTGCTCAAGCATTAATTAGACTCCTTCAAACTCCTTTCAACTATGGTTTTAGCCATGGGTTCCTGGCCTGAGTGCCAGGTGGCTGAGCATGGGGAAATACTAATGCAGGCAGCCCTCCGGGGTGGAGAGCCCTGGAGTACACACCTCATAGCATTCTTTCAAATGGGTTAAAACTGATTCTGCAGTAGCTGGGGACCATAACTTTTAAATTTGCCTCCCACAAAGTCTATGATAGTGTGATCAGGGATACTGAACCACAGTGGCCGGAGCCACAGAGAAATGTTACAAGCAGGATGAGAGAGATGAGGAAGAAGAAAGCTTTTTGTCTTGCTTTCTTTCCTCTGTCTTCCCTCAGATAGGCTGAGAATGACCAGGGATTCAATAGAAAGAAAGTTTAGATGTCAATACAGAAATGAAGTGTATTTTGTTAATTAGTTAGAAACATGTATTCACACACAAAGATCAATAGTTCCTTTATAGAATAGATAAAATGCTAAAACAAATACAATGTTCCAGTGTCCATTGAGAGCATTAGCATAACATCTTGCCTATAACAGCTTGACAGGACCTTTGCAGAGGCAGCTTTCTATGACAAGTCAAATGCAGCTACTCAATGACAGACACAATTGAGCAATATACAATTATCAGAGCAACATTCTTTTTGGACTAGTGAGTTTCAAAGGATTGGGACAGGACTTTGACATTTTCTATGATGAACAGTTTGTATTGAAGAAACAAAAACCAAAACCCAAAAACTCTTCAGCTAAAAACAACTAGAAAAGCTGAATCTAAAACAGCAGTAGTAACCACAAATCCTGAGAAGGCTGCATGAAAATTAGTAATAGCTCGAACCACCAGAACCCCAAGGATCAAGCTCCACAGGAGAAGTGTAATGTGCCAGTCCCGTGTTGCTGCTATGCTCCTATTCCAGGGACTGTATGGGTTTGTTTCTCAAGGTGGCCAAGTCAGGAAGAAAGCAAGAGTAGGGAACTGGGACATTCATCTGCAGCCAGGGAGGTGGAAAATGAAGTTTAGGACTTGGAAGAAGAAGAATCCTTGGTAAACACCCCAGACTTTGGTTGAAGTTCCTAAGGCCTATATGCTGGGAAGAAAGGCAAATTTGACATAGATCTGACATCACAGAACATGACACTGAGCCTCTGGCTCATCCCAGTAGGACTGTTGAATGTGGCCTGTTTGGATTCTGATTGCCAGGAAGAAAGTAAAAGGAAAACATTCAAAATTTCTACAAAATTTTCTATACAATGTCTAATATACAATAAATTGCTAGACATATCAGGAATTGGGGTCATATAACTCAAACCAAGAGTGAAACACATCCATGTATGGTCCTGAGAGCAAACCATTAGTTCTGAATTTTAGAAATAAGATCCTGTGATTAATGTGTGTATAAGCAAATTAATAAGCAATGAATTTGATCAGAACCTTGAAATCAATGAGATAATCAAAAGAAATTTGAGGAACCCTACTCCAAAAATAAAATAATTGAAATTAAAATTGAATTGAGTTAGTTCAATAACAAATTATCAGAGATGGCAGGATCAGTGAGTTGGAGAGAGGACAGTGTTTGAAGTGACGATAAGGATGTGGGGACAGATTGAAAGTGACCCCACAGTCGTGACACAGAGCGAGGATCCTCTGCTCTGCTTTGTATAATGGGATCATAGGGAAGGGAGAGAAGGACCAGGGCAGATTTTCAAAAACTGATGAATGTAAACAGTGTAAAGCCTTACACATATGAGCCTTTGGTTCAAGAAGCATAGACGCAGGTCAGATAATAAAGAAGGACAAAGAAAAGCACAGCGAGAGCATGCCAGACAGCAGGGCCCTGAAAACCAGCCGGGAGGTGGGGAGTCTGCAGTTGGAAAGTTGCAGCAGGCAGCTAAGTGGGAGGGTTTCAAAGGAAAATATAGGCCACAGTGACAGAGTGCTCCACGTGCTGAAAGTGAATAACGCCCTTTAAAAATTAAAGTGAAAGAGACACATTTTCAGACCTACAAAACCATGAGAATTCCTCGCTTACAGACCTATACTAAAACAAACAGGAATTTTTCAGGCAGAAGCAATTGATGCCAGATAAAAACATGGACTCCTAAACGAGGGAATGAAAAAAAAAAAGTTTTGAACCAATAGAAATCAGCACTGACTGATTAAACGACTGTAGTATCTTATGGAATTAGACATCATATACAATTAATTTTTTTCTTCACTGTTTAGCCCAAGAATTGGAGAGGTAAATGGCACAGTAAGTTATTGTAAGGTCCTGGCTGATAGATAAGAGGTTATATTTTAGTAGGGCAAGGGTAATGTTGAAATATTTAGGGTGCTCATTCAAAGGTAATAGGAAGAGAGTGTTATAAATGAATAAATAGGATAATTAAAACACAGGATCAATCCAATGTTAGGCAAGAAGAAAAGAACAAAAGAATAGAGGATGTAAAGAAAAACAAAAAACAGAAAGATGGTAAAGTAACCTGAAGTATGTCAGTAATGTCGCTAAATGCTGATAGACTTTAAAATTCTACTAAAGACACAGATTTTACCACTGGGAAAAATAAGTTTATCTAGGAAAGAAACTTTGCATGCCAGACACAGAAAGTAAATGGATGGGGAAAGTCAGGTCAAGCAAACATTCACCAAAATAATACGTATGTCAGACAAAGATAAGAATGAGAAGGCTATGTCATAGTGATAAGAGGGCAAGCTTAACTGAGCCTGACACTTCTCACCTGTGTATCCAACAGGAGTGCGACATGGTTTGCAAGCTTCAGAGATCGAGCCGAACCCAAAGCAGAAATACTGTTCACAGATACAGTAAAAGATTTTTAAAAAATAATCTTCTTAAATTAATGTATTTTGTTTTTTATGTGTATTAGTGTATTACTCACATACATATCTATGCACCACATGCATGCCTGGTGTCCATGGAAGTCAGAAGAGGGTGTTTGAGTTCTGGACAGTTGTGAACTACCATGTTGGTACTGGGAATTGAATCTGGATCCTCTGCAAGAAAAACAAATTTTCATAATCACTGAGCCATCTCTCCAGCCCACACGTCAGATTTATTTATTTATTTTTTTAACACACTTCTATTTTTGGTGATAGAAATTTAGTGCAGACAAAAATATGGTACACTTTTATAACATTTAAACAGCCTTTTATCAGTGGGCCAAAGTGATGCAGACTATCTTTGACCATAATGGAATTAAGCTCCAAATCAAGAAAAAGTCAATTAGAAAATTGCCAAAAGTTGGGAAATTAAACATTGTACTACTTGGTGAACTGTAAGAAAAAGAAGAAATTAGGAGAGAATTAACTTCTATAATCTCTCCCTCTTTCTCTCTCCTTCCCTTCCTCCCCCCCTTTAAAGATTTGTTTATTTTATGTATATGAGTGTTCTATCTTCATTATGCCTACATGCTAGAAGAGGGCATCAGACTCCAGGACAGATGGTTGGGAGCCACCATGTAGTCACTGGGGATTGACCTTGGGGCTTCTGGAAGAGCACATAGTTCTCTAAGCTGCTGAGCTATCTCTCCAGCCTGAGAATTTAAATTTCCCATCTTGGGTGCTGCTGGTCAGACTCAGGGCCCTGTGTATTCTAAGCAAGCATGCTGAGCCACACCCAGACCTACATAATGCTTTTAATAGTGACAATGAAAGCCAGCATTTGTAGACTTCCTTTTGTGGAGTGTGCTGGATCTATACCAGCAGAAACACATTAGCAAAGAAAAAGGCTGAATCTCAGAGGTCCAAACAGGCACACTAAGAGCCTGGAAATGGCAGAAATTAATTAGAAATCACGAAGGAATGAAATAAAAGGTAAGAACAAAAATGTGTTAAGATTGAAAATATTTCCAATAAATTCAACAAAGCCAAAATTATTCTTCGAGAATTTTCTTAAAATTTATAAACTCTATGGTAGGCCTTGATCAAGTACAATAAAGAAAACAAAGACACAGGAGTAAAAATGACAAAGAGCGCATTGGTGCAGATCTAACAAACATTAAATAAGATTGTGTAAATAATTGCCAATAAAGATGCAGGTGAAATGAGTCAACCTTAGGAAGGTACAGCTCTTCATAGTAGATGCAAATAGCAGGAGAAAATTTAGGCTGTTGTACATTTGTTAAGTTTGTTTAATATGTAAATTACTTTTTCCCTCAAGTTAAAGTACAGACATAGTTGGTCTGTACTCTTCTAAGAGATATTTCTTAGGAAATATCTCTTGTTTTCAGAGATTCCAGAGAATAGAAAAATAGGCCACATTTCCAACTCGTGAATGCTTTTTTTCTGAGGCTTAGCCAGACTTTGACTCAAAATTTTGTGACTATAAAAATGAAAAGTTGTGTGCGTGTGTGTGCACAGAGTGGGGAGTGGGGACATAATTTATTAGGGGACTTGTCTCACTTCATTGCATGGGTCAAGAAGAACCTCAAAAAGCTATTCAAATTGTGAAAAAAATCAGAAAAATCCAGTATGGCTCCATTTAGGTCTGAAAGCCTGATGTCAAAGGAAGTGGTGTAATTGTTAGACCAGACACAGTGTGAGAGCTGGTGGACTCTTGATCCTTACATCTGGGGTCCGAATGCTCAAGAGTCTGGAGTTCTGATGCCCAAAGGCAGAAGAAGTTGCTGACTCCTGAAAGGAAAGCAAGAGTCCGGTCTTTATATGCCGTTGTCCTACCTGAACCACCAGCCTTTTGGGTTACACTGCCTCACTGTGGGAGAAAGACTGCAATCATCTCAATAACTAAGATGTCAGTGCCCAGACACCAACCATCCCAGACACTGGAGGGCAGCCCAGACAGCCCAGTCAAATGCTAACTCGTTTGGATGTCTATTTCAGCAGAGATGCAGACTCATGTTTCCTGACATGGCAAGGATTGCAAGGCTTCATTAGCTACCTTAGTATCCCTAAATCTAGTCATCCCTTACACAATGACACCCAAAATGAGTTACACCTAAGAATTAGGAACACAGGGTTGGTTAACATTATTTTATGTCATCTGTCACCTTACCAGAACAGCAAATACATATAACAACAGCATCATAGTCAGCACTTAGTTTAATAAATCTTAGCAAATTAGAACTGAGTGGAATTTCACCAATAAGAATGTTGTTATAAAAATTCAACAAGTAGTTTCATATGTTCTGGTGAAGCTTTTCATCTCTAAAGGTGGGTGTGGAATCCACCACACTTCAGTCTAATTAGATGAAAATGAATACATAAAATTATATGTATTGGAAAAAATTATATTTTACTAGCTATGTGATTACATAAATAGAATTTTAAAATCTATATCTAAAACTAAATGTATTAAGAGTATGAATAATGAATGAATTTAGCAAAGATAGTACATAAACATTTATCACAGTCAGTTGTATTTCTCCATACTAGCCATTAAATTTTCACCTATTAATAGGCCCCAGATAAACATGATTCCATTAGGCCTCCACAGAGAAATGTAGCATGTATTATTGAATCTTAGAAAACAAAGTGCCTTTCTATTATAAATCCCATAAGGGTGTGTGAATTCATACCTTTCAGAAAGCTGATTCTGAAAATTACATAGGATTACTAAGACTCAAGAGTAATGAAGACATTGAAGGAGAGAAAAGAATCAGAGGCTTTCTAACCCAGATGCCAAAGTTAGTTACGGAACCCAGTTATCATGCTGTATTCTTAGCACAAGAGCTCAAGCTGACTAAGTACAGAGTGTGAACATCAGCCCTGCACACACTGACTGACATTGGCTTTGTTGTTATGCAGTAGGGAAAGAGTGATTTTCTGTGGCTGATGCTGGAACAGCTAGAAAAATGCATGGAAACAGGAAGCTGAGCCCTGTCTTGAGCCACCTACACAGGGATAAGATGTGGACAGCCAGGGAGTGTGGAATGTTCTTCTGTGGCAGGAAATCTTGAGGCAGGATTGAAGGGAGTAAGGAGAAAGTTGCAGGATGGTGGCCAGAGAATCAGATGATGTAAAAGTGACAGCGTCCTGAGGCCTCCAGTGAGTGGAGGAGGATGGGAGAGGAGTCACATGAGAACGAATGACTTGTTGATACTGGGATTCTGGGGGGACCATTCACTCATCCATATGTATTGACACCAGCCATGTGGAGTACAGGTAAGTGGAAGAAATAGCACTTTTCTTGCTCAGCTTGCATTAGACTGGGGGGAGGTGACTGGGGATACTGACATTGAATCCAGGGCCATCATCTTCAGCATGGAACCAATATAAATAGTTGGGAAAGAAGACTGTGAGGCAAGAGGACACCTAGTGTCTGGGGTTACTGGTGTCTGTCAGGAGCTTGTTTCCTGTGGGAACAGGCCACTGTAGCTAGGAGAATGTAGGCTGAAAACCTGGCTGTCATAGTGGCTAATAGTACAGAAATGTCATCCTACTAGCCAACACAGTATATCATGAAAAAAGTGAATTGCTGTCCATGGAAATTCTAGTGTACATACATTGTACCTTTATCAGCTTCAGTGCACTGCAGTCACCACAGTCACACACTGGCTCATGATATGCTCCCACCATTACTTGCTGACTGTTTGTATTTGTGCTTGTTTTTTCCTTTTTTTCTAGGGCTCTAATGTCAGGTTTTGTGTAAGTCAAGAAAGCATTTGGCCACTGAGTTACACCCTTAACTCCTGTTTAATTAATTTAAAATAATTATTTAATACTTTAGACTCACTCTTAATTACTTACATGTGACCCTAAAATTTACCTTCCTGTGAGTCCCTGAGTCTGTTATTCAGTTGAATTTTTGTTTCCAATCTGTTTTAAAGGACACGAAGTACAAAACTACTCCGGCTTATTGACTTAGACTTTTCGCTCACCTTTTCCCTCTTGGACCTACCAGCAGTAAATGAGTATGACATGTACATTAGGAAGCTTTGGGAAAAAAACCACCAAGCAGGTTAGTAAAAGATGTGTTAGCTAAGTGATAAAATGAAAGTGTGTCTAAATGCATGTGCTCTGTGTCTAGTCTACAGTATTAAAATTGGAAATGGCCTCTGAAGGCAGTAGTTGGAAGAAAGTGTGTGCTTCATAACTTGGTACTCATAAACTCAAAGGATTCAAAATCTAAGATAGCCTCTTCGGGAATGACGAATGATTGGTACAGATGACAGGTGCCTTAGTTTCTTTTATGTTGTTCTGAAAAAAAATACCCTGACAAAAGCAACTTAGAGGAGAAAGAATTTTTGCTCACGAGTCCAGGTTACAGCCCATCTTAGCAGACAAAGCGCAGCAGCAGGAAGGAGCCTGAGAGAATTAGTCAGTTACATCTGCATTCGGAAGAGCAGAATAACAGCTGCATGCATAGTCATACTGAGTTCATTTTCTCCGATTTTTATACAGTTCAGGACTCACGCCCAGGGAATTGCGTCAGCTGCTTTTAGTCAGGATTTTCCCACATCAATGAATGTTTGAAAGTCCCCATAGGCCAATCTTATCCCAACCCCGAGTATGCTTTAAGTTTTTAGAAGTTTATTAGTTTTTAAAAAAATGTAGTTGCTTTTATTTTTAGTAATGGCAAATTGATCCAAAATTGAAACTAGATGTTAATTCTAAGCTACTTTTGTCTCTAAGGCGTATGTTCAGTACAATGAAGATAATGTTGAGAGAGACATTCAGACTGAAGATATAGAAACCAGGGAAGTATGGACCCAACACCCAGGAGAAGGCACTGTTGTATCTGGAGGTAATCCTGAATGTTGAATGCCTGTTCTCTTTATAGTATGTTTTGATTTTATGTAACTCCTTTTACCTGTGTTCTTTTTGATGAGGTCATTAGTATATGACCGTGAAAGTACCCTTTGAATATTCCTTTGAAAAAACAAATTAGCTGATGAGTGAGATCAGAGCTGTTGAATCACAGGGAATCATTAAATTGGCCTGATCCCTGGTGCGATACCTGAGCAGGATTTGTAGTGCAGTGGGGAAGATGCTGAACTCCAGATACTCACCCTGTAACTTCACCTGCACCTGCAGGACAGACTCTGCTCTGACTGCACAGTTCATTCCCATCAGTGTGTTTTCAGTTTCAAGTGCTGTTGGAAGATGTGTTCCGCCAGTGCAGTTCAGCAGTCGCTAAGACACAGGCACCTGCAGCTGTTCATATAGGATTTACTTTACTCGTTGACATTTTTAAAAATTTTTTTTAAAGGAATTGTCTATATAGCAAGGAATAACTTCACCATAAGAAAGAAAGCTCCAGGGTTGGTTTCTTTTATTGCTGGTGCCCCGGACCATAAGTGTTGCAGATTTCTCATCTTTATATGCTTGACCTGTAACCTAAAACTCATACCAAACACACGGGTTCATTTTACTGCATTCCTCATGACAGTTGAAGAGGATTCAGCTTCTGAACTTACTGTAAAACAGTGTGAAATTGGGACACAGTGGCAAGAGGGTGGAGAGAATGCAGTGCAGTGTTCTGACTTTTCTTCAGGGCTCTCCGTGTCTGTGACACTGCTTGAATGCTGTGATTTATAAAGTTTAACTTGTTGGAGTCAAGTCTGTTGACGTAATAACCCTGTATTTTAGGTAGTGGAGAAAAGGACTTGTCTGGTGTCACAGGTGTACCAAAGATCGACACCCCAAGGCTGTCTAGCTTTCTTCGGGCAGCGTGCCAGGTACTTCCTGGGTTGTGTGTCCTCTTCTGGGTATTAGTGCTCAGGGTTCACTGTGCTGTCCGTGTGCCTTAAAATCAGTTCTTTGTTCTCAAGTACTATTTTCCTACAGATCACCCATAATGCATTCATTAAGTTCTTGTATGCACAACGACACTAGGTAAATATAGATCACTGAAAATTCTGTGGTTTTGGGTTCTATACTGTAATTTCCTACAGTTGAAAATAATAATAAACTCTTAAGCCAAGCATGTTAAACTGGTGAAGCAAGTGTAAGCCTGTACAGTATTTGTAAATACTAAGCAACTGGCTATGGAAAATTTCAAAGTACATAGCCGTGAGGCGCCTCACTGACTTCTTACTCCCTTCTCGTTGTTTACCTGACTATTCTGAAATAATAGACATCATAAATAATCATCATAACTTTTACTCTCTCTGCATTTCAAGATAAATTTCTAAAAGAAAATGATCTTTTGTTGATGTAAAAAAACACAGCACTCAAAGGGAATAAGAAAGTTTATTTTGCAACCAAATATCAGTGACTTTGGCCTGGGCACATGGATTTAGGTTACCCTAAATACCATGTTTTAACATGGTGAACATTTCCACTAAGTTTTTAGTTACAGATCAAGAGGAATCTTAAATCAAAGCACTCTTCAGATACGTTGTGAGAACAGTGGGTAGGAGGGCTACAGCAACGTGAGGAGGTCTGTGCTGGAGGCCCCAGACGCCGCCTGATGACATTCTTAGTCAAGAGGACAAGCGTAAAGGTGGGCAATGAAAGCTTTCAGGAGGCCTAAACATAGCCTAAGAGGGTTTGTTTATGGACTTGTAATATTACAACTCTCCACAGTCACAAGGTTCAACACAGGTGTGACCTACTAACATTGGTAATTTCTATCAAGATATGAAGTTGATGTTCTAATCTCTGTGTTGTCTTGAACTTTTTATATAAACTTAGAATTTAAATATGGAGCAGACATAAACAGCCTAATAATGTTAACGCCTTGACAGGCTGATTTGGGCCAAGCCTCTTTATCAGACTGTTATGACTATCTGCCAGTTAGTTTGCCTCAGTGTTACAGAAAGACAGGAGTGGGTGACTTAGAAATAGGATTAGGTTTGACATATTTGTTATTATTATTAGATCCTGTTTTAGTATAAAGTTCTTGGAACTAGTAAGAAGACAGTCCTCAGTGCAGTGCAGTGAAGAGGGAGATGAGCTGGAAACCAGGCAGTGACAGGGACAGGTATAGGAGGCTACCCCAGCCCTGCTCATGTGGCCTTTATGCACAGCATGTCACTGTCCAACCTAAATGCGATTCTGCCAGTCCTTGAGTCATGTTTCCTGCTTCCTTTCACCATTTCTGCTAATTCTTAAGTCTCTTCATGTTCTAGAGATGACCTAGTTAGATCCACTGCAGACGTTTAATGCTGACTTAGGGCCAGTGAATGGTGGTTGCCTGTGTTTCTCCTTAGCGGCTTGCTTGCTTGAAGGTATTAGATGTCCAGGCTGCCTCCTCCTTTGAAATTTTAATTGTATTTAGTGAAGGAAACAACATGTAACATGAAACAATGGCACACTGTGACATTATATTAGTTTGCTGTTATTATGCAAAAAGATGTATTTTTTTTAAAGTTATAGTATGGTGGAGCCAAGTATTTATTTGTAGAAATGGAGTCTACAAAAGGTAATTTTTAACGAAAGTATAGCATGCTGTTAGCATTTTAAGAAATATGGCTTGTCTTTGGGGGTGGTTTTTCTTTTTTAAAATGTATTTTTTTATTTTATATGTATGGGTGGTGCCTGCTGGTATATTTGTGAACCATATGTGTGCCTCCAGGTCCTGCAGAGGCTAGAAGAGCCTGGACTGGGGTTATAGGCAGTTGTGTGCTACCATGTAGAGCTGGGAATTGAACCCAGGTCCCTTGGAGGAGAGTGCTCTTCACTACTGAGCCATCTCTCCAGCCCCTGCTTACTTGTCTTTCATAGGTGGTTGCTGTTTTACTTGAAGAGGACCGTTTGGCAGCTGGACCTAGCTGGATTCCCCGAGCTCAAGACAAAGCTCTGAACATCAGTGACAGCTCCTCTCAGCTGAACACAAGCCTGCCGTTTCTCCAGAGTAAGAGGTTTTCTCTGATATCGGTTTATAGCCAAACACAAACGTTTAAATTGGAACACTGGTCATTAATGTTATATAGTTTCAGTGTGATGGGGTCTGATGTCTATAAAACAAACACTCAGTGGCTGCAGAATTGCAAAGGAATGGTGAGGATTCTTTTCTTAAATGTATATGTTTATAATTTATGATTTTCTTAATTAGAGGCCTGACAGCAATTTAGATTAGTGAAATTATTTAGTAAGTGGAAACTGAGATTGTCTGTGTTGTTTTGAGTCCTGTAATTCTTCTCAGGCAGTCACTCAGGTAATGCACAGCTATGGAAACAGTATCAAACAAAGCCTGCTGTCGGAGTATTTAAATCAGTTTAAACAAACTTCTTTTGCAAGGTCAAATTTGAATTTTTATCTCATTTATTTATTTATTTCAAGACATGGTCTCTCTGTGTAGCCTTGGCTGTCCTGGTGCCAGCTCTGTAGACCATGCTGGCCTCAATTGTGTAGAGATCTGCTGGTCCCTGTCTTCCAAGTTCTGGGGTCAAAGACGTGTGCCACCACAGCCTGGCTGTTTGTTTTGAGTCACTGTCTCAGTTGTGTGCTCACATGCCTGTGTCCATTTAATAAATCTTTAGCTAAGGTCAACTTTGTCTTTAAAGAATGTAGCCAGTGAGGTAGCTGAGCAGTCATGGTTCTGTTGTGTGAAGACTTGGAGGAGTGAGTGGTCCCAGTAGTGATACTTCCTTCAAGAGACAGGATGAAAACATGCTGTGGTACCTGTAAAGTCAGAGAGTTGCTGTCTGCTCTGGTTCTAGACATTTATTTTGCCTTGCCTGCTGTTTTGGCTTGATTCAAGTACTTTCTTTTAAGATTTAAATACATTGTTATGTTTTCTCATTCTTCAGTTTTGTTTTGTTTTTTTTTGTTCATCCTTTAGAAAACTGTGAATCATTGTACTTGCAGTGTTCACTGTAAACACTCAGGAGGCAGAAGGAAAGACATGGTAGTCTCAGGAGCCTGTGCACAGGGAGTGGTGACAGAACGAAATAATGTGAATTGTGCATATACCTAGAGTCTTTCATAGCTATCCAGTGCATGTAAAAGGATAGGAGGCGTTTTGTTCACTTCCTGCAGTGTCTCAGTAAGATGACTATTGAGATAAAAGCAGAGTGAGTCTGGGAAAGAGGGATTCGACATAGGAGGCAGATAGCCTCATTGTGTGCAGTTAGAATTTCATTCGTATTATGTCCCAGTCTCTAGTCAGATACAGTGATGCTTTCGGCCTTCATGGAGGTGCCCATTACTGCTGTCACTATTGAAATGTATTGAAATGAGGTGCCAGCAGTGGCCTGTTTGTTCATTCATTTGTGGTATCTGTAGTATGCTGGCGTCAGTTCATTCATTTGTGGTATCTGTAGTATGCTGGCGTCATTGGAAAGCTGGGATTCAGCAGCAAGTAGGTAAGACAGTAATACTTCAAACTAGCTAAGCATGTAAACATGGGCTGTTAGTAGAAAGGGTTAAATTCCAAGTAACAGTTAAAGACAGAAGACCTCTCAGTATAAGTGTGACCATGAGGAGATGAGAATGTGACCAAGGAAACATTGGAAGTTTTCTATGAAGGTACCAGACCTAGGTGAACCTCACAAAGTCAAGGTGACCATGGGGGACAAAGTTAGGGTATTCAGATCTCCTGTTGGCTATTAGTTATGCCATGAGTGTCTAAAAATTATTACTCTCAAAGTGGGGTCAGAATACAGCGCTCATAAACTTTGTCAGTGTTGGGATGGTAAGATGACTCATTTGGTAAAGGTAGTTTCTTCCAAGACTTGGCTACCCAAGTTCAAACCCTGGAACATTCAACTCCTGCATGTTGTCCTCTGACACCTACAAATGGCACATGGGCACATGACACAGACACACAGATACAAAGACATACAAAGAGAGGGAGGGAGGAAGAGAAGAGGAGGAGGAGCAAAATAAATATTGAGAAAGAGAGAGAGAGAAGAGAGAGAGAAAAAGAGAGAGAGAGAGGCCTTGTTGGTGTCACTGAAAACTAGGTCTATAAGGTGACTTAGTGGGTTATCACTTTGATGTATAAGACTGACAATCTGAGTTCAGTTCATATAAGACTGGAAGGAGAGCGCCAACTCCATCAGGTTGTTCTCTGATGTGCACACATGTGCTTGCGTCCTCCTAGCATGCCCACATGCGTCTGCACACACTCACAGCAGAAGCCCAGTAACAATGGTGTCAGAGTTTTGCCCATGAGTGGTGAAGGAGCACACATAACCATTGTCATTGCTTTTCTGGAGGAGCACTTCAGGCTGTTTGAGGAGGCAGTCCTGAGGGCGTGGCTGTGAGTGAGTGGAGGGATGCCGATGGACAGCTCTGATCCTCAGGAACTAGTGAGCATGGGCAATGGGTCAGCAGATGTAGTCTTACTTAGCTAGTACTTCCCAGCCATATTAACCCTTTCTTTGTTGGCTACAAAATTCTCACTAGACTGTGAGTTACCATCTACTATTTTTTCAGTTTATCAACAGTTCTGCTAATGAGAACTGTACAGAAAGCAGTTCTGCCACAGAATTCATTCCTGGAATGCTATACCTGGCTTTGGATTAGTTTTCTGCATAGAGTTCTGAGGGCCATTTTAAAGAGAACTAAGGTTCCTAAGAATAGTGACCTTGTAGCATACCATGTCAAGAAGGTCCCTCCCTGGAGTCATTTCCAGTGTGGTGCTGAATTTCTGACTCTCACACACTTGGTGTGCGGAGCTGCTGGATGAGAGGAAGTGTGCCGTCCTGGCCTCAGCTGCCCCACAGTCAGGCCACATGGTCACACTGGACACAGGCTGTAGGCATTGGTGAAAACCGATGTGTGGGGGTTGAGGATCTAGCTCATTGGGTATAGTGCTTTCCTAGCATGCATAACACCTGGAGTTAAGTTCTTAGCACGGAGTAAACTGTGATGGTAATGTGTCTGTAATCCCAAAACTAAGGAATGGAGGCAAGAAGGTCAGAAGTTCAAGGTCGTCCTTACCTGCATAGTAACTTGAGGGAAACCATAGATGTATTGCAACTTGTCTCAACAACAGTTCAGATCTGATATTTGCTCAGCTTTGAATGAACCATGTGTTCTTCTTCATTGAATTGGAATTTATGTGGGTATTGTGAAATATTTTCAATGTTTAAAGTGAAAATGTTTTTTCTTATCTCCAGGTCGGAAAGTATCCTGCTTGCATGCATCTCGAGTTCAGAAGCAGACTGTGGTCTCTGTTCATGACTTACCTGAAAAGGCTTTTGCCCCATCTCTGGATAGCAGGCACCTCCTCTGTGTGTGGGATATTTGGCAGCCTTCAGGGCCCCAGAAGGTTCTGATATGTGAGTCAAAGGTACACTGAGGAGGAGTCTGTGCTTGCTTCTAGGAGGGTCCCACAGAGAGGGTACAGAGATAACAGAGTGTATGAGTCATGTAGTATCTGACACTGAGCACACCAAAGAGAGGGAAAGAGATAACAGATTGAGCGTATGAGTAGTGTCCTGTTTCTAGTGTCTTTTGTCACACAGGTGACAAAACTCATCAGTTCTGACTGTAGAAATTCATGGTTTAACAGGTTATTTTCAGACTGAAAAGCAAAGGATTATCATGCAGGAGCCTCTAGTCACCTGTAAACTAGCAAATGAACATAGCTATAGGCTTAGTAAAGCATGGTCAAGATGGCCACAAGGCCAGGATATTTGGATCATGCTAATTACGGCTGACACTTTGAGATGTCTTAATATTCTTAATAGTCTTGTGATTTCCTCTTCTTTTTTTTTTCTTCCTTTTTTTTTTTTCTCTCTAACAGGATGCATGTAACCCAGACTGGACTTGAATTCTCTACATAGTTGAAGATGGCCTTGAACTTCTGCTCTCCTGCCTCTACCTCTCGAGTGCAGGGCTTATAGAAATGTCCCACCATGCCTTGTACAGTTTCTTAAAATTGCTTGTAGTGAGTGCCTTTGTCACTTACTCAGATTCTTCTGCCTTCCATGTGACTCTGGTCCTGTTACTGTCAGGGCCACTGGCATCTTCCCTTTCGTATCACTTCATTGTTTGTTGAGAGGGCCTGTGCCTCGATGGTGTGTACCCACATGGATACTAGATGCCTTAAGATGATCATATTCCTACAGAGTGGGTTTTCTTATCCTACTGTCCCTGTGAAAAACCACACACTTGGGCAGTTGACTTCTATTTATATGCACAAATCTGTGTTTTACTTAACAGTATCCTGGGAGGACCTTCATGTGTCAGTCCATACTTAGTTTCTGTGGATGTGCCTACTCTAGATTGTAGACATTAACTTTCTGTGATTGACTTTTCAGGTCACGTGCTGCTGCTTTAGCCCTTTAAAAGCATTTCTGCTGTTTGCGGGAACAGTACATGGCTCTGTGGTTGTATGGGACTTAAGAGAAGACTCCAGGATACACCATTATGTGAGACTGAGCAATTGTCTCTGGGCTTTCAGGACTCCAACATTCTCCACTGGTTAGTGTTGTCTGTTTGCCCTCTAGAAAAGCCTTGACAGATCTGAGGACTGAAGGTTTAACTTTATAAAGAGACCTGTGATATGATGGGGGCATCAGAAAGGCTCACTGGCTAGCTAGTAGGTTGTGGATTTCGACCACTTTGGGGATTGACTGACTCTTTCACAGGGGTCGTATAGCCGATATCCTACATATCAGAGATTTATACTATGAGTCATAACAGCATCAAAATTCCACTTATGAAGTAGCAACAAAAATAAATTTATAGTCACAGGTCACTACAACATGAGGAACTGTATTGAAGGTTCATAGCATTAGAAAGGTGAGAACCACTGCTGTAGGCCCAATAAGAGACCTTGTCTCAAAAAACAAAACAAAATACCAACCAAAAAAACCAACAGCCACAAAACAAAACATGGAGAACGATCAAGGAAGACACCTGATGTCTGTCTCTTGTTTCCACAAGTACATACTTGCATGTGTATGTGTACCTACTCACACATGTACAAACACATGAACACACACACATACACACACACACACACACACACACACACACACACACACACACTTAGAGAGTACACATTCCTCACCTGGATGACTTCTTCTAAGTGTGTTATATCCATGACTCTCGAACTAGCCCTCCATCCCTGTTGCTGAGAAAGGTGAAATGTTTTCTAAGCCACGCTGACTGCTCGGGCAAGCCCTGCACTCAGAGCTCTCTGGCCTATAGCAAGGCCTTGGTGCCATGGGCTTCATTGATTGGCCTCTTCCTTAGGATCTGAAGTCCCACTGGCTGAGAGATCGGGCATGGACCTTCTCTGACTGCTCTTTCCCCAGTCTCGTCCCTGTCCTGTTGAACCTGAAGAGCACATACCAGCACCAAAGGCCACCAATCTGTTTTCTGTCATTATTCTGTCCCCAGTCTGCTCTGCCCAGATGGGGAGGACGAGAACCACGCATGTCACTTGGGGTTTTTCAGTGTTGAGAGTTGCAGAGTGACTCCCTCGGCTGTTTGCTGTGCTCTCGCACATGGTGTCAACTGTTGCTCTGTGCCTCCGCAGCACTGAGGCCGTCGGGTGCTGCTAACTAGCTATTTCAGTAAGCGTTTAGTTTGAATTCTGTGGTTTGAGCTGGCACGCAGAAGAGCTGATGACCCCAAGCTCATCTTCACGTGCTTGTTTATTACCGTCCTTGTTGGTTACGCTGGTTTAAGTATCTGCTCATTTTTTTATTGGATTGTTTTCTTAAGTTTGTTTGTTTGTTTTGGGAGAGAATGTTTAATTATGGAGTCTGGTTGTCTTAAGCCTACAGCAATGCTCTTACCTCAGCCTCTCAAGTGGTGAGATTACAGGCATGTTTGTGCCTGGCCAAGTTTATTTTACTCAACTAAAAGTCACAGAGGTTGGGTTGCTCCCCATGTTTTCTCGACCTTATGTTATTTTAGGGTTTACATTTAGGTCTGGTGTGCAGGATGAGAGAGGCCTTAGTCCACAGGTTTACTTTTTATATATGGATGTCCCATCGAAATTTTCATTCCTGGTCACCATCTCACTGTGCGTGTGGCTGTCACCAGTTTGATTATATGTCTCAGCCTGCGTCTGTTTTCCATCCTCCTTGCTCCTGACCACCACTGAACTTTCCGTTGTCCCTGTAGTTTGTACCTTTTTTAGAAAGTTCTATATTTGGAATAAAGTGGAATAAGCCTTTTCAGATTGGGTAAGGGCAAATGTGTACGTTTTCATCATGGTTCTTAGTGGCCTAACAGTCAAATAATTTTTTCTTTTAGATTTTTAAAATAAAAAAAATACAAAAAATAAAAACAAATGTTATGGATAAACTTATCAGTTTACTTCTTGAAAGAGTAATTTTATAATTATTTGTATACAGGTTTTTGTGTGAACTTGTTTTTACCTCCTCTGGGTAAATAGCAAATACAATGGCTAATACTGGTTTTGAACTTGACAAGATCTAGACTTACTTTCAAGATAATCCTGGAGGCATGTTAAATAATGATTATCTAGACTAGGTTAGCCTCTGGGTCTGTCTGTGAGAGATTATCTTGTTGGTTGAGATGGGAAGACTGTAGATGGTAAGATCCATTGCGTGTGTATGTGAGAGAGCAGTGCCCTCTCTCTCTGCTCCCTGACTGCATGGGCCTGGTGTGCAGGAACCCATGCTGCTGTGGCTTCCTTGATGCAATGGACTCTCTCCTGGGAATGTGTGCCAAATTAACCCTTTCTTTCTTAAGTTATATTTATCAGATATTTTGTCAGAGTAACATGTAAAGCTACCAAGTCAGCTAGAGAACCGGATTCCTGGATTGATCAGGGAAAAATTGTTGACTGTTTTAGAAAGTGGCCACACCATCTGTATTCCTCCAGGCAGTCAGTGACACCCGCTGCTACTCGTACCCTCACCAGCCTTCAGCCTGACCACTGATGTAGGGTTGGGTCATGCTAGCTGGTTGATTCTAACTTTTTTTTTTTTTTTTTTTTTTTTGAAACAGGGTTTCTCTGTATAGTCCTGGCTGTCCTGGAACTCACTCTGTAGACCAGGCTGGCCTCGAACTCAGAAATCCGCCTGCCTCTGCCTCCCAAGTGCTGGGATTAAAGGTGTGCGCCACCACCACCCGGCCAATGCTAGCTGGTTGAAATCGCTCCTTATAGTGTGACTTACATGTCCCTTGTGACACTTGCTGCAGACTTGTCTTTCTGTATGCTCAGATGCTATTTGTGTGTCTTCTTTGGCAAAGCACTTGTTAAAGTCTTTGTCCCATCTAAAAATTGCTTGTTTTCTGGTAGCTGAGTTATTGATAAAAGATATTTTTTGTGACTGTTTCTCCTATTCTGTAATTCTTTTCTTTTAACTAAGTGTTTTTTAAAAGAACCTCTCCAAGCACTTTTACCATCACAGACATGTTTCTTCTCTGTACTGTACTTATATCTGTGCTTTACACATAAAAAGAGCAAGCCACTTTTTATTTCTGTAGTAACCAATTTTTGCCCTTTTGGGGAGATACTGTTGCTATGGAGAGTATTTGCAATGATAGGTACCATATGGATTTTGATGCTATTATAAAAGCTATCTTTTTTCAAACAGAAAAAAGAACACGTAAAATTTGTTACATGACTCTGGCTCCAAGTTTTCTTTACTGTTGCTGTAATAAAATACCCCAAGAAATACATCTTAAAGAAGAAAGTACTTATTTGACTCACAATCCAAGTTATAGGCCACTGTAGCAGGGAAGCTACAGTGGCAGGAACACCAGTCAGTCATGATGTCCACAGTCAGAGGAAGAGAGCAGCAGATGCGTACCGAAGCTCAGCCTAATCTCCTAAGGTGTAGGGCTCAGCCCAGGGATGGTGCCCACCTTCTTCAGGCTGGTAATCACGATAGTCTCTCTCCCACAGGCCAGCCTGACCTAGGTCATCCTCATTGAGACTCTCATGTGACTGTAGATTGTGTTGACAGTTAACACTAACCATCACATGACCCAAAGGATACTTTTTAAAACATGGCATTTTCCAACTGCTAATTCACATGAATCTAGCCATGTTTTCAAAGCTCTAAAGTTCTAAACCATACGTGATTTTGCCCCAAGACTAGTGTGGCCTCCTCTTACTTCAGATGCTTCTTTTCTATAAAGTGATACAGCACTTGCTATAACTCAGACATGTTCTCTTTGTAGTTGACGTCATCTCTAGATGACTCTGTGTGATGTGTGAGTAGCTGCTGTGCCCAGGGTTGAGGGGACAGTGACAGGAAAAGTCTGTTCATGCACAGGACAGTTGTTCTTCCATGTATTTCTAGTCATGGCTGTTGGGTCCACAGATGAGTACAGGAGACTGACTGCACATACAGTACTCGATGAAACTATTCCCTTGGCTCCCTTTTGCTGTCTAAATATCATCAGCAGAACTCAGGAGTGTAAAACTATGGAGCTTCTGTAAGGAAGGGGACTGGCTCTTATGTGCGGATCTGTCACATCTCATTTTCTCCTTGTGTTTTCATTTGCCTTTTTCCTGAGTTACAACTCTTTTTTTTTTCAATTTCTATGTGGGGGTTTGATTTCAGGTGTTTTTTGTTTGTTGTTTAAGTACATTTCTAAAGGCAGTCTGCAGAAATTTTGTTCTGTTGGACGACTGTCTTCTGCTTTGTGCTTTCTCAGGGGTGGAGTGGGGCAGTAGGAGAAATAGTCAACCTGAGAGTGCTTTGATTTCTGTAGTTTCTTCCAGCTGTAGCTGTGTATGGGAGTTGAATCTCCGACTCCCAGACATTCTGTAGGCAGCTCTTTCTATCCATGTGTGGGCGGCAGTACTTGTGCTGGTAGTGGCTGTCCTGTTTGAGAGAGCTTGGCCTCATGCCCTGGCTGGCACTGGTTCCCGGCTCTGCTGGTCCTTTCTCTTACAAGTTGCCCATGAGCAGCGCTTCCCGAAGGCCCTCTTGTAGGCCCCTCTTTCCCCAGCCTTTTTGGAGGATGCTGACTCCGGAATCATGTCCTCTTTCTGGAGTGCCTGCTTAAGTTTCTCATCCTCACAGTGCTCTTGGTCATGCAGTATTTTGACTTCCTTCCTAACCCTGTACACGTATTCCTCAGGGGTGTAATAGCTTTTTAATGTCACAAGCTTTGTCACAATTCATTCCTTGTTTTTCCTCTTCAAGTTTTTTGAGGTTGTAGTCTCTGACTGCTAGAGATGCTGAAAATCCTGGTCACGGATCTTGATGTGTGGCCTACATTAGTCTCGTGACTTAAGGAGGGATTCAGATCTTCAGACCTGGAAGCATCCCTATATCTCACTATGTATAATGCTGACTTCGTGGCTAAGATGTGAGACTTACTGTAGTCTCTCTTCCCTAGATGGGGTCCTCACGTCGGTGAACCACCGAAGCCCTCTGCAAGCCATAGAGCCGGTTGCCACATCTGCCTACAGAAAACAGAGCTTTGTGCTTTCACCCTTTTCTACTCAGGAAGGTACGAGATCTCTGGTACCTATAAAATCCCTTCTGCAATAGGTATGCAAAGTGTTGTACTTATTAAAGCCACTTTTCTTTATTTTGTTTCTGCTTTCATTAGAAATGGCAGGCTTGTCATTTCACATTGCTTCCCTGGATGAGACTGGGGTTCTCAATGTGTGGGTAAGTAGGAAGTGTGGGGCCACACAGCCGTGCAAACAGCGGAGTGAACACAGGGGAGAGGAGAGTGGCACCTGTCCTGGGGAATGGATCAGGGACAGAACACAATCACAAGGTAGTAAGGCCCTCTTCTGTGAAGGGGTATGAAGTTCCCTGGCCTTTGGCCTTTTGGAATTTGTAAGGAAGATTATAACAAGACATCAGTGCTAGAGGATATCTTAGGACTTATACAGAGAGCTACTAATGAGGTTACTGAGAGGGGAGAATACTAAAATAAAATAATAAATTTATGTCATTAGTTCTAAAGCAAATGAAGCAGTTATATTTTTTAGGATCTAATATAGTATGTTATTTTATTAAAGCTGTGCTTTGTATAGGTTGTTTCATAGTTATAAAATGTATCAGTATTCATTTTTTCAATATTCTGTTTTTAGGTGGTTGTTGAATTACCAAAAGCAGATATCTCAGGTTCAATGAGTGATTTAGGTAACTATTGAAGTAAAAATTAATATTAATTATTGTTTGCTAAAATGAATAGAGATTAAAGATACAAACACCTGCTTTGAAAAATAAGTAATTGACAACCTGAAAAAAAAAAAAAACGGAAGTCAGAGTTGTATGTTGTATACTTCATCAGCTATTGGGTGGGCATCTCATTAGCTGGAGTGGTTGGATGGTGCCTAACTCCATGATCCTTTCTGTAGGTGCCGTAGCTCTGCTCATAGTTGGCATTCATTCTACCCTGGGTCACCTCAAGTCTTCTTTCTTTTTCAGTATACTTTAGCTTTCCATGGCATAAGTCCTCCTTCATTTGGGGCTTCCTTCTGTGGCTTTGGATTTACCTCGTGCACACGAGTACACTAAGTGTGGCTGCCTCAGGCCTCCTGCAGTGGGAGTGGGGATGCTCCCAAGTGGAGCAGGAGAGATGGGGAAACATACTAGGGTCTCCTGTGGTTTTCTGTTTTCAGACCACTTGGTATGGCTTTCAGCTCCAGGAGGCCTTAGACAATTCAGTCCCATTAGATCCTGTGGTCTACTTTGTCTGCATTTTAAAGTCAGCTTTCTTACTCTAAATTCCTAATCCTTACTCTAATTCTCTAATGGAAAAGTCTCCTTTCATCTGTTTTTGTTTTTTTTTTGTTTGTTTGTTTGTTTGTTTTCCGAGACAGGGTTTTTCTGTGTATCCCTGGCTGTCCTGGAACTCACTCTATAGACCAGGCTGGCCTCGAACTCAGAAATCCGTCTGCCTCTGCCTCCCAAGTGCTGGGATTAAAGGTGTGCGCCACCACTGCCCAGCTTCTCTCATCTTATTTCTGTGAAAAGTGTATCCCCAAGATTTACACTGGCCTCACTTCAGGTCCCTAGATTCAGAAGAAGGCTCCTCACCAAGCAAATGGCTGGTCACTTCTTGTTGAAGTTCCATTCAAATCAGGTTTACTGTGGCTGTGGTTGAGACCAGGTTAGCCTGATCTGTAGCTCTGTCACCTCTGTGACAACCTCAGTACTGTGTGATGGTTATAAGAGACAGGTCATGCAGTGCACGTGAAGCTGCCCTTTCTAGCAGTGAGTTGAATATACTCCTACATGCTTTTAATTCAACTGCACTCAAGGTTCTGGATAGTACTTTACCTAGAATTTGGGTTTCAACATATATAGATCTCGAATGCTTCCCTCTGCAGGGAAGAATATACCAAAGGGAGAATAGCATTACGACAGACATTTAGTAGAGAATCTGAGGAGAGCAAAGGAAGGAATGGGCAATAAAGCCAGGCCTGGGAGCTGGAGTGCCATGATGTTTGAGTAGAAGTCAGAGAAGCTGATGAAGAGGAACTGAAACTGGAGGAGTTTGGGACACTCATGGCCATTCAGCAAAACCTGGATGGTTTCCAAGGATGACTTTGAATGACAGGCGCCTTGGGTATTTACAGCTCTGGGTTTGGCATTTTAACTTAGTATTCAGTACATACGATACCTGCTATTCTCACTAGTCTGAACATGTGAGGGTATCTGGATCATGGCCAATGGATTTCTGATAATGACCTGTAAATTCTTGACTCTCCTCTTTAGTCAAGGCACAAGTACCTCAACTAGACTTAGAAGGAGTCCTGCCTGTAATTTATATTTTGGCATTCCTTCTGGTTATAGATACTTAAATAAAAAGAATGAATCCAGACAACTGTAGATAGGTTTTGGTTTGGCTTACATTAAGAGGTGTGCATGTGTCTGGTTTGTCTGATTCTAGGTCTGATACCTGGAGGGAGGATCAAGTTGGTACACAGCACTGTGATCCAGTTGGGCAGCAGGTGAGACTCCCACTGGGGATTAAACACCTCCTTTATCCCCGAAAGACTTTGCTTCCTGTTAAATGCATGTTCTGTCTTTGCAGTGAGGACCCAGTTTCTTACATTCAGTTTTTGCTATGAGAATTAATTAGTGATAAGCCAATATAACAAATATAATTTTTAAGATATAGACCTAATATGCATTCATAAAATGTTTTTAGCTTATAAATTAATACTACTTGACTGGATTTCGTCCAGTTTTAATTTAGACTTAAAGTTAGTTCAACTTGACCAAATTAAGTTTTAGGAACTGGAAACACTGAAATAAATGTTATTTATAAATTTACTCATCTAGCTAGGCACACCTGTAATCCTAGCTTTTGGCAGATAGAAGCAGGAGGATCAAGAGTTCAAGGCTATCCTTGACTCTACAGTGAGTGAGACCAGCTTGGGCCACATGAGAACCTGTCTCAAATAAATAAACAGAAATACCAACAAACAAACAAAACTGTATTTCTGCTTTTACTTGTAGAACTTAATATGAAGTACGGACTTTTAAAGAATGTTCCAGTATTGATAGTATTTATATATTCCATATTAGTCTCCAAAGACATATGTATTACTCTATACTCAAAGATATATATATTTCTTATACTAAAAGCTGATGGTTAACATGTGAGTTAACTACCTTTGTAAAATCTTTGTGCCTGTGACCTTTTCATTATACAGAATACAGTGAATACAAGTATGCTTAGAGATTTCAAATCAACTTACTTGACTGAAATATAATTATGAAAGTGAGTCAGTTAAAGTCATCAGATATGTTACAGAGCCCAACATGCGTGCTATTCGGGTTATTCCCTGCCCTCATGCACATCACACGTCTGCTGGTCTTCTGTAAGACTCTTCTCTGTACTCTAGACTTTCTCACTTGACTCCATGCATTGTATTTATTTTTTAATTGTAATTCCCTCCAGGAATTAACAGTATACTCTTCCAGGACTTAATTATATACTCTTTAAAGTGAAATAGCTAATGTGTTTGATGCCATGTTTTCTCTCAAAACTCATAGCTGTGTTTTAGCAAGATCTGTGGTAAAGGAGGAGTAGAGGCAGACTGGATTATAATGAGAGTCCTAACTCAGTAGCCTCCCCTACCTGTGGTAAACTGGGGTGGCAGCCCAGACTGACACACTAGGTCTTTGTCCCCTTTTCTGCCAGTTGTAGACTATAGAAGTCCTGAGTGCAGTAGCCATTTTGTCCTCAGGGATCCCAACAAGCATGCCAGTGAAGAAGAACATTCCTCATGTGTGTATGTGTTGGTTGCATGAGCATAGGTATGTGGGAGCTTGAAGGAGTGGATTGGTTGGGCCCAGAATGAAATGGGAACTTTTTTTAGAGAGTGATATGTGGTGGTTCAAATAATAACTGCCCCATAGGCTCGAATACTTGAATGTTTAGTCATCAGGGAGTGGAATTATTTGAGAAGGATTTGGAGGTGTGGCCTTGTTGGAGGAAGTATGTCACTAGGGGTAGGCTCTGAGATTACAAAAGCCCATGCCAGGCCAGTGTCTCTCTCTCTAGCTGTCTATGAGTCAGGATGTGAAGACCTGAGCTACTGCTTCAGCGTCATGTCTGTCTGCTTCCTTCCATGATGATCGTGCACTAATCTTCTAACACTGTAAGCCAGCCTCCAGTTAAAAGCTCCTTTAATGAGAGTCGCTGTGGTCATGATTTCTCCTCACAGCAAGAGAACATCGACTAAGACATAATAACTGGGATTGATCCTTAAAAGATCAAAGCTTGGTAAAGGAGTCATAGTTCTAAGGCAAAATGTGCTTGTACTTAGAGACACTTGCCAGTGTGATGTCAGGAAAGGTAGGATGAGTTGGGGCTGGTCTTGACTTGTCTGCTTCTGTGGTGACGTCTAGACAATGGCTTGGAGTGGGCAGGTCTTACTCGGAAGCAGTTTCCACTGTTATTTTTGTGATACAGGATAATTAACTTGGAAAAACATGAGTTTGGAATACAGGAAGGGAGACTGGAGTCAAGGAAACCAGTTTAGAGACCACTGTAGCAGCCTGAATGAAAAACACATGGGTGTGGAGAACCAGATGTGAATTGAAGAGTAGAAGTGGAAACTTGTGTTTCAGCCAGGTTATTAGGCCTTAACCATAACCTTTGGCTCAAGCCCTGTGCAATCATGGATGCACTGGGCTTGCCCCAATAGACCTCAAACTGAGACCCCTGCACGGCACTCTAGAATTCCCTGCCCCTTTAGTATGAGGGAAATGTAGAAAGTTTCACCCCTAGTTGAGGGAAAATGGGTGCTTGGAAGAACTTGAAACCTCAAGCTAGATGTGGGCTCACGAACCTGCAAGTTTGGGACCTTGAGACATGAGGGCAGCTGCCTGGTGGGAAGCTGGGGATTATGGAATTTCAGCAAGACATCTGCAAAAGATGAGTTCACATGCTCACCTGCCAGAAGCGTGGGGAAATGGTGCATCTTGTAAGAACTGCCATCACAGTGGAACTCATTGGTCAATACTGACTCACCTTGTCTCAGTATCAGATCTGTTGGCATGTTTAGAAGCAACATTGTAATTTCCAAAATTTCCACCAGTGAGTGGTTAGATAGTAGATCCAACATGGTTGATAAAAGAATCAGTAACAAAATGGTGGATCTGCAGAACTGGTCAAGTGTGTAATACCAGAAAAAGGAACAGGAAGCAGAATAGCTGAAACCATGGAGGTACCCTGATAGGAACGGCGCCTCATTGGAGGCAGCGTGATAGCAGCGGGTCCTCATTGGCTGGAGTATGGCAGAGCTAAGCGAGTGTAGGGCATTGTCATTTTCCAGGTTTTGTAAAAGTCTTGTGTTCATCTCTGCTATTTACTTTTCAGTCTTTCTCATAAAGATAGTGAACTGTGGGGGTCCACACAAACACTGAGTGTCAAATTCCTGCCTTCAGACCCTAATCACTTCGTAGTTGGCACCGACATGGTTAGTAATAATTTACGTTTCATCCTTTCTACCAAGAGTTAACCTGATAAATACCATTATATCAGATGAATTTACTGTTTGCTTTTGTTATAATATCTGAAAATTGTTTCTTGAATATTGTCTTGTCCAGTCTTGTGTCTAATCTTTGGCCATTCTTGGTGTTCTTGTAACAATTTAGGGACTTATAAGCCACAGCACCAGGCAAGATTGGAGAGTATCTCCCAAGGTGTTCAAACCTCAGCAACACGGTGTCAGACCAATAAACGTTAACGTGATTGATTTTTCACCGTTTGAAGAATCAGTATTCTTGGTAAGAAAGTCACTTTTCGGTGATATTATTTACCTATTGGGGCAACATAACATTGCAGTTCAGTAGGAAATTTAGACAGTTCTGGTCTCTTAGTAGTCTACAAGTTAATCATTAGTTAGACCTCAGTGATCTAAAAATGAGGCACAGGGTATTATTAACAGAAAACGAAATCAGATTGACTCAGAAATTTAACTCTCAAGAAGTGCTTTGTTTGGTTGCAGGGTTCTTAGCATTTCAGCACTGTTATTTTGAGGACTCAGTCTCTAGCACATGAATCAGCGGGGACAAACTTCATTCAGACCATAGCAATGGTTTACCGGCTACCTGCCTAAGTGCAGTCTCAGCATGCAGATTTTTAACACCTCATGCAGAGAAGCCAGTTTTCAGTACTTGAGACTCTGTGTCTGAGTCAAGTTGCAAATCCAGACATCGTGTTCAGAGATCTTTCAGCTTCACTCGTGCCCCTCTTTCCAGTATCATTTTGTTATTTATATGAAATTAGGGTTTAAAATGTGTCTCTGTTGGTATTTTACTTTAGAATTCGATTCTAGTTGACTGTTATTTATTGTTTCAGAATTTTATACAAGTGTATCTTTTTTTGAGTATGGGAAGAATTAAAGAGTAAGGAAGAATTAATCTTCTCTTTCTAGGTTAATAATTTGATCTCTCACTAAACCACCTAAGTTTTGTTTTATGAAAATTTCAATCCAATAACCATGCTATCACTACAGATACAACCGTTTAAGAAGGCGACCCTGCACCTGTGGAGCCAGCCTCGCACCTCTGCTGCAGCCAGTGGCACTCAGCTGTTACCATGTGTTTACCTTTCCAGTGCGCACACTGATGGCTGCTGTCTGGTCGCGCTCGCTCTTGCTCTCGCTCACTGTTTGTGAGGAGAGGGGCTGGGGTCTGGTCCAGAGCGAGTGCTCACTCACTGTGAAGATAGGCACCCCTGAGTATCCCCCACCCTGGCATTTCAAGTGTGAGGATAGGTTTAATGATATGTCTTTATGTTCAGAAAACAAGAGCAAGCCAAAATGTTATTGTACAAACAAGGAAAGCTAATGTTCTGAAAACTTTTCCTGAGTGTGAAGATCTAATTTAAAAGAAAGGACAATAGGGTTTCCACATCCCAATTGCAGGCTGGCTGTTCGGATGGAAGCATCAGACTGCACCAGCTGACGTCTGAGAGGCCCATCATGCAGTGGGACAACAGCACCAGTGGCCACGCTGTTACTAGTCTGCAGTGGTCCCCGACAAGGCCTGCTGTTTTCCTGGTCCAGGATGACGCATCTAGGATCTATGTCTGGGATCTTCTTGAGAATGACCTGGGTCCTGTGGCCCAGCAGCCCATCTCTCCAGATAAGTGAGTACAAGCCAGTCACCCTCATCTTTGCTTTTCTTAAATCACAGGTTTAAGTTTACATTCAACATCACATTTATATGTATTATATAGTCAAAAGTACTTTTTAACAGTAGTTTTAGTTTGTAGTCAAATCAAAATATACAGAGTTCCTATATGTCCTTGGACGCCCAGATGTCCACCCCTTGCTGCCAAGATCTCCATCCAAGTGTGCTCTGCTGCAGTTGTCCCATACGGGCATGTCATGGGCATCCCATTCTGTTTTACACTGGCTTCATTCTTACTGATCATTAAGCAATACTATGAAAATCACTTTAAAATGTAGTTATCTTATATCTAGCATCAGATAACGCAGTGGACTGTGTAATAGTCCCCATCACTGTCATTCTGTGAGTATCTTACAGATTCAACGTGCGTGATCCACAGCTTAGTCCTTCAGGGTTTTTCAAACATGGCAGGACATAAGAGGCATAAGTCATGGAGTCACTAGTCCCCAACCCTCTTCCCACTGCATGTGGATGAAACCTGCTGATGGGAATTTCAGAACATTTAAATTGTCACTGATACTTGTTTAAAAACTTTTTAACATTTATTTATTTATGTGTGTGCACAATTGTACGTGCTTTGGTGCTCATGTGGAGATGAGATGGCGTCTTGTGGGATTCTGTCCTCTGCTTCTACCATGTAGGAACCAGGAGTAGAACTTGGGTCATCAGGCCTGGTAGCAAGAACCATTACTAGCTGAGCCATCTTGCTGACCTGTTGCTAATACTTTGAAATAATTCTTTGCCTTTGTTCTTTTATTTATAAAAGATATCATTCAGAAGGGGTCTCAAAAAAGAACCATATATATAGTCTCTGACATTTTGTTCTTGGTGTTGTATAACCATATTAGGAAAGAACCAATATATTGGTCTCCTATATATATTTTTTTTTTTTTTTTTTTTTTTTTTTTTTTTTGGTTTTTCCAGACAGGGTTTCTCTGTGTAGCTCTGGCTATCCTGGAACTCACTCTGTAGACCAGGCTGGCCTCGAACTCAGAAATCCACCTGCCTCTGCCTCCCAAGTGCTGGGATTAAAGGCGTGCGCCACCACCGCCCGGCTTGGTCTCCTATATTTTGTTCTTGGCATTGTATAGCCAATAAGGTGAATATGTGTGCCAGGGACTTGGGGTCCTTTTTTTTTTAATTGAAAATAGTTTTTTTAATACAATATTTCTGATTACAGTTTCTTTCCCCTAACTTCTCCATGACTCAATCCACCTCCTGATCCACACCCTTTCTTTTTTTCTCTCACTAGAATACAAACCAGCAATAATAATAATAGTAATAATAATAATACATAAGATAAAAACAAGCAAGAATAAGACAAAACTAAACAATTGGAAAGAACCAAAGAAAAAGACAAAAAACATACAGTTGCTGAGACACATATTCTCACACACAGAAAACCCATAAGATAATATGTAGACAAAAGTTCTGTAAGGATTAAAAAAAAAATTAATTTAATTAAAAAAAATTAAATTAAAAAAATATTGTGAGACCAAAACAAAAGGCAAAAAACAAAACAAAACAAAACAATCCATTGGATTTGTTGTGTGTTTTCCATCTGCTGCTGGGTGTGGCCCTGACTTGTATTACACCAGTATTTGTGCCAGTATTACACCAGTATATATCTTGCAGGTAGGTCTCCATTATGGATTGCAAGGTTTGTAGCTGGGCCAGTGTTTGTATTTCTCCTCTGGTAGGGTTCAGAGTACCTTCCAGTACTGTGAAAACTGAGTCAGTGGGGTGACGGCTCTAGATGGGCACCAGCTTGACTTCTACATGTTCAGTGAGTTATATCGGTGTTGTCTTGAGCAAGAGGGCCTTGCCATCAGCTTCTGAAGAGCAACTAGCAGCTTTGGAAAAATTCTGGATTGTTTGGAGGTTTCTTTTTTTTTTTTTTTTTGGTTTTTTCGAGACAGGGTTTCTCTGTATAGCCCTGGCTGTCCTGGAACTCACTCTGTAGACCAGGCTGGCCTCGAACTCAGAAATCCGCCTGCCTCTGCCTCCCAAGTGCTGGGATTAAAGGCGTGCGCCACCACCACCCAGCTTGTTTGGAGGTTTCTATGGAGCCCCTTTGGCCAACAACTGGATTAGATGTAACCCATTCCTGGTACTAGAGGCTTTATTTGGTGTCAAGATATGTCTAGTTGAGCTTTGTCTCCCACTTTATTTGGTGATTGCAGTTTATATTTCTTTTATATATGTATTTTTTTTATAGTTTCTACTATATTAGGTTTCCACATGATTTCTCAAGTGGACCTTAGCTTTTGATATCCCCCATATCCCCTCCCTTATCCCTTCTTCCCTCCTTAGTTGATCAGCTCAACTGAAATTTATGAAGAAATTACATTGCTTTTTGAAAAGGAAAGAGGAGTACAAAAGTGACCAAAAGCACATTAAATGTTTGATAGAATGTAAAAGATATATTAAGATTTGAAATAAATAGGAATCACATTTTTTAGTTCTAGTGATGGGTAAATTGGTATTATTCTAACTAAATATCTATCAGTAGAACTGTCTATGGTGGCATAGGAACTCTGAAAAGAAACTTAAAAAGCCAGTCAATCACTCACTCCAGCCTGTGGGTCACATATAAACACATGTCTAGTCTGTCAAGAGTCCTGAAGAGGCCATGGCAGAAGGAGCAGACACTTTCTGCTGGTCTGAGGATCTGAGTGGGGACAAGCTTCCCTTCAGATTGTATTTCTGAAACTTGCTATATAGGAGGCAAGGGTGGAGTTGTGTGATGGCCTAGCATGGTAGGGCAATGGCATGTAGAGGGCACACGGGCCAACACATGATGGAATGGGCTGCTCACAGGAGGGTACTGCTGTGGAAGGCCTGGGGCTCAGGGCAGGCCTCAGCTGGAGAATGGACTTGTGGGCTTTGGCATTTATTCATCTGTGGTTGAGACTGATGGCCTGAGATACTGGGAACCCCCCACGCTAGAGATCCTCCCACTGCCTGTGGTTGGGAGGCCTGCTGAGCAGTGTGAAGTTCCCGTTGTTGGAGGATATTGGTTCCCAAGGGCAGGGAGGAACATTAGGTGGTGGGGTGGGGGTGGGGGATGTTACCCTTCTCTGGAGTGGTAGAAGGCATCTGCAGCTACACATCCCGTGAGCTGTCTTCATGGATCTGCCAGGCAGCAGATCTCGGAGACGTAGAAAATTGTGTTCAGCAGACTTTCATATACTTATTTTTGTTCTAGTATTTTGGTTTAACATTTTTTATTCCCCCCCTCTTTTTCATATGTCCCTTGAATATGGACGTTTACTCTGGTAACAGAAAGTCAGACACTTATTTCCTGACTTCCCAGTTCATGTTCTCTCTCGCCTACAGGCTTGTGGCCATGACTATCGTGGGGGAACCTGAGAAGACCAGTGGTAGCTTTGTGGCCCTGGTGTTGGCCAGGACCTCTGGCACAGTTGACATCCAGAACCTGAAGAGGCGGTGGACCACCCCAGCAGTAGATGAGCATAGCCAGCTGCGTCTGCTTCTTCAGAAGTGAAGACTTAGTGTCAGGAGAATGATGGGTACATGAGACTTGATTACAGATGGATTCCTTAACTCTGTGTTTATGTGATTTTGTGTACATAGAATATGTATATTCTGTACATAATTTGTTTTAGAAGAACAGTACTTTGGTATTCCCAGGAAATAAATCACTATTTTTAATGGAAACAGTGAACATTTAGTGTATACTAAACTTCAAAGGGAATATCAAGTGATGTCCAGAAAGCTCTTCCAAGAGTGTTTCCAGTTATTTTTGGAACAATTTAAAAATACTGTCACATTTATTACTGGATTTTAAACAGTCTACCATGAAAAAGTACTTTAATGGACTATTTTCTTAGCCATGCATAACATGATGTATATATATCTGAAGTAAGAGAAATTGCTCATTTTGGAGGTGACCTCTACCAGCTTTCTATTTTTAAGATTTTCTTGAACACCAACTTTTGGTATGCTTTGAATGGCACTCATAGAATTGAGTCAGACACATTTTACAGTGTGATTTAGTGTGAAAACCATCCTCATATAGAAATAATACAAGTAAATAAAGTTTCTTGAGCATGGAGTAGTAGGGACTTACTAATTCATTTGTGCTGTTGTTACAGTTTGTAACCACCAGTTCACAACTTTCATTTTGTTTACACAGTTTTGTTTCTCACAGATGGAGATGCTAGAAGTCCAGGGCTGGGGAGTTCAGGGCTGGGAGTCCAGGGCTGGGAGTCCAAGGTTCTGCTTAGGCTGTTGTCAGTCTCCAAGATGGCACTGTGTAGCCATGTCCTTTCTTGGCAAAGGCGAAGGACAGAAGGCGCTGGTGTGCTCCTTTGCCCTCTCTAACCAATCTGTTCATGCTGGCTCACCATCTCCTAATACCATTGCCTTGTGGCTCAAGTGCCAGTTTGCGATTGTGTCAAACCACACAGGCGAGTCTGAGGGTGAGCTCATGGGAAAACTCCTGGGTCTTGCCAGTAGACCTGTAGGGAATACAGGCAGCATATTTAAAGCTCCTTCTGCACTTTCCCAGCCAGATCTGCAATGTCTTGGACTTGGACAGTGGCTAGAAAACTCTGCTGCCTGCCTCTGATTCCATGGGGACATATTCTTATTTCCCAGAGACTGTATGCTCCGACATTCTCTTTCAATTCTTGTGTAACTACCCCCAGCAACTCACTCATCCTTGTGTAACTACCCCAGCAACTCACTCAATCCTTGTGTAACTACCCCCAGCAACTCACTCAATCCTTGTGTAACTAGCCCCAGCCACTCACTCAATCCTTGTGTAACTACCCCCAGCAACTCACTCATCCTTGTGTAACTACCCCCAGCAACTCACTCAATCCTTGTGTAACTACCCCCAGCAACTCACTCAATCCTTGTGTAACTAGCCCCAGCCACTCACTCAATCCTTGTGTAACTAGCCCCAGCCACTCACTCAATCCTTGTGTAACTACCCCCAGCAACTCACTCATCCTTGTGTAACTACCCCCAGCAACTCACTCATCCTTGTGTAACTACCCCCAGCAACTCACTCATCCTTGTGTAACTACCCCAGCCACTCACTCAATCCTTGTGTAACTACCCCCAGCATCTCATCCTTGTGTAACTACCCCCAGCATCTCATCCATCTTTGCTTCTTTTTTCATCATGTTGACTCAGAGCTCATTCATTTATCAGGAAAATGACAGAATAGTTGAAAGAGGCCTGTCTCAGTCTGTACGTGTACACATGACACACAAGCACATGCACAGGACATACATGCAGGCATGCACAGATACATGCAGCATGCACATGCTGACCCAGTCAGGTACTGCTGTAGTTGTCTGGTTTCTCTCCACAAGGTGGCACTGTCTTTGTCCCCTGTCATACTGGTCACTGAAGCACAAGGAGCAGTGGGCAACTGCAGAGACAGACGAACACAGTGGGATAGCACTGCTTGGCAGAAAGGGAGACTGCAAGAATGTATCAGCAGAGGGCATGTTTATGTAATTGGCACAGAGCCACTGAGTAAGTGGATGTTTAGCCAACCCTTGTTAAACAAAGGACTGGAATCTCCTCTCTGCAGCTTCATAAAACTCATGAGTCAGTCGCACATGTGGGATTGAGGTGAGGCACTGGGCTCAGTGACTGGTCTAGAGCATTTAAGATGGATGCTGTGTACAGGCTTCTTTCTCAAGTTAGAATCAGTATTCTTATGTCTTTGGAGTCTCTGTGTGTCTCAGTGTCTGAGTCTTAGACAGTCACAGCGGTTGGCAGTCACCTCCATCTGATTCTTTGCTGGCTCTGAATTGCTTCCTGGTTGTATGGTGCTTTTGAGTTGTGTGACCCAAGTATAGCACTGTGTGAGAATTGTTTTTAATGCAATGCTATGTGGATAGATGAAGGTCAGAAACCTTCAGCTGGTTTCTTTGTTTTTTGTTCGTTTGTCCTTCAGGGCTCTTTAGGCTGACGGGTATCGCAGGAGGGGGAGTGATGGACAGCAAAGACATAACAAGAAGGAAGGCCAGCCCTTAGTGGCTGTGTGGCCCTCTGGAAGGCTGTGTATATTTGAGGCACTGCCTTTGAGGTGGCACATTATCTGTGACTCAGAGCCATGTACTGAATGGGCACAGGGCTGAGAGACTTCTCTCAGTATTTGCAGCCACTACTCCCACAGTGTCAGAATGTTTCCTTCTCAGGCTCCACAGCTGAGTGTCCTGTGAGTTACACAGAAATGCTGAGGTGACAGAGGAAGGAAAAGAGGCCTCTCTTCTCTAGGGATGACAACCCAATGTATTGTCCTCGCCACTTCATTGAAATGGGCTCTCTTGGCCTCCGGTAACTGCCAACCTCTCTCCTGAATATTGTCAACACTCTTGCAGAATGAAACCAAAGTGTGATTGTCCTGCTTGCTGTAGCCTCTCACCACCAAAAACAACAACAAAAACCTAAACAGCATCTCACAGGGGCTTAGGGAAATAAATGGAAAACCAGCTCTGCCTCCTGTTCCAACTTCCCCTGGCCAGTGAGGTGGAATGCTCCTTTCTCTTATGGATTAGATCCCAACTGGTAATCACTTATAATCATTTATAATTTAACACTCCAAATTATAAGTTTCTCAGAAAGAACCCTGGGGACATGGAGGTTGAAAGAGCTGCATTAGTAGTACCAACTATGGAAAATACATTTTCTTTTTTGAATACTTTGTTCAGAACATCTGGGACAGTGAAGGACAGAAGATGACCATTCTAGCCTGCAATCGTATATCAGAAAATCTCCCACTGTATACAACATTCTTCGTGTTTTCATTTGAGAGAAGAGCAAATGCAAGCATGAGGCAGACTCTCCACTTGGGAGTGCTTCGCCATGTTTAATCCTCATTGTGATCTTGGCTGGATGTAGTCACCTAGGAAATGGAGGAGAATCGCTGGGTGTGTTTGTGAGTATAATTCAGAGAAGACTAACCAAGGGAAAGACCCACTCTGGAATCTGGGCCACATTATTCGTAGGGCTGAGGCCCTAGAACCAGATGAGGGTCAGCATTGCCTTTTCTCTGCTTCCTGGCCCTCCACGATGTGAACTACTCTACTGAGCCACACACCACACACACACACACACACACACACACACACACACACACACACATATACACACACACACACATACACACACACACACACACACACACACATATACACACACACACACCATCCTGGATTGAGCTCTCTCAAGGGATGACAGAATAAAGCTCTCCTTAAGCTGTTTCCTCTCCTGTTTTCTTTGTAGTATTAGTCATTGCTGATAAAACAAATTAACGTAAGTATCCTCTGAGGATGCTGGAGTAGCTTGGTTAGGAGAAAGCATGCCATGAGGCCGTGTGAGGAGAGCGCTCAGCTGCTAGAAGAAAGGCTGGGATCCCTGAGGAGCCTGATGGAACACTAAATGCTGGGGTGGGAGGGAAGGGATAAGAATAAAAGGACTTTTCAGAATTATTGATATATTTTATTTTCCTTTTTTATTTCGTTTGCCTTGAGTAAGTTGAGTGTTTATAGTGATTCCATTTTGTGTGTTATGTTGATGTGTCACTTGAGGTTTACAGCATCACTTTTCTCTTGCTTAAGTCATTACCCTTCCTCCCAGCAGTCGAGCCTTTCTTCCTGCTGAGCTTTAGGGTGAGGGTTGGGGTCAGGGTCAGGATTGGGGTCAGGGTCAGGGTTAGGATTAGGGTTAGGGAGACGGAGAGGGCTATTGAAGGGGTCTTGTCAGGTCTGGGACTTGCCTCATGACATCTAGGGTTCAGGGTGTTGGTTTGTGAGATCTTTGCCTTTTAGCATTCTGCTTAGCACCTTGATGAGCCCTGCCTTACAGGACAGAACTTGTTTGAAGCACAGGCCTGTAGGTGGGGCTGAGGGTGTCTTAGATGTGCAGTTTCTAGGCCCCTGCTCTTTCCAGAATCTATTCCTTCTACTCCACCAGCTGCATGGTGTCCTGAGGAGATGGAGTGAAGGTCCTGGTAGAGTGCTACCCCTTCCAGCAGCTCCTGTTGTCACCAGCTTCTGTGGGGCGGTCATCGGAGGGTCTAGGCCTCAGGGCATCCAGCAAGTCTACAGATGCTGTCTCTCAAGGTCTGGGTGGTCTTGGCGTACTGATGACTGAAGGTACATGTCCTGGTTCTCGGTGAGCTTATCCTGAGGGAACCTTACTCATAGCTCCACATCAAGTGGTTCCTTATCCAGTCTCAGCTGAGAAGCTATTGAACAGAAGACAAAAGCGCATTTGTAAAAGTATCATGCAGTATGGCATGTGAGGCACAAGGGGGCAGCAGCAGCAGCCTGAGCTCTGGCCACTTCTCTACACTTTATGCCTGGATGTTTGATTCAAAACACAATAAAAAGCAGTAGGCTTAAACACTTCCACAGTAATACAATCCTTCTATTTATATCCAAGGAGAGGGAGGATTCTCCGCATTGATCAAACAGGGGAAACATTTTATATTTTCAAAAGATTTTCTTTATATGCATCAAAGTCAAATAGCTGAAATAGAGGTAAGCCTGCTTACCTCTTAGCCAACCTTTTTTCCAGGGAGACTGTTAATGATGGGTATCTGAAGGCAGCCTAGAATCACCGAGTCTCAGCAAACACCCACTGGACAAGGAGACACAACGCAAGTGGTCATGTGCCAAATGGGGCTTTAAGAAAGCCTCCAGCTAAATCCATCTTTGTGGTCCTGATGTGAGGCTTGAATAGTGACCCGACACACACACACACACACACACTAAGCAGTCCTGGTTATGGTGTGGTTTCACCGGTCACTGACCCTGTATCTCAGTCTCAGTCCCTGTATCTCCTGCGAGTGGTAGTCAAAACTTTATGAAACCTTTCTGGGAGGCAAAGTCCTCCTCTGGCTGTCATCAGGCCTCATTCTTTTCCCTTTCCCAGCATGAGATATCAGCTCCTTGAGGATCATTGTCTCAGTCGTCTTGACAGCTAAAGGAGGAGCACAAGTGTCTTCTTTAGATAAGCTCCCATCTTTACTTACCCACAGATGGGACGTCTGTATCACACCCACCTCTTCCCCAAGACTCAGGGAACATCACAGAAGAGGGGCAGAAACACTAAGAGTCAGAGCTTGGAGAGGGTAGAGTGAGACACTATCTTCTGGACATGACAAGACCACTGCACTCATGAATGCACAGAGGCTGTGGTCACCTCCACAAGACCTGCACAATAGCAAGCCATATGATATTTAGAGGGTCCCAAAGGCCCCTCCTCCTAGCTGGGCAGCTATCACAGCTGGTGACTGGTAGGGGAAGCATTGTCAGTCTTTAAGGATATGGTACCTGGTAGGTTCACCACACATCATGGATGGCCCCATATTCATGTCTGTATGAATGGCATTCATTAGACGCTGCTGTAAGGACACGAAGACAGCCTTCACCAGATACCAAGTCAGCCAGCGCTCAACTTGGACTTCACGCGCTCAGAACTGAGAAATAAATCTTTGTATAATTAAAACTATTTTTGTCTTTATTTCTTTATGTATATAGTGTGTGTGAGTATACCCAAATATGTGCCAGTGTGCATGCCCTAGTGTGTGTCTGAAAGGCAGAAGACAGTTATGAGAGTCAGTTTTCTCCTATCAAACTGGACATCAAACTTCCATGTGGGCAGCAAATGCCTTTACTCACTGAGCCATCTTGCTGGCCCTATTTTTCTTTTTTGTTTTGTTTAGTTTTTGTTTTTTTGGTTTTTTTTCAACAGGTTTTGTTTAAATTCTCAAGCTGCATCCTCACCATACTATAACTGCCCAGCAGCACTGCTGTGCAGGTCAGGAAATGTCTCTGCTGGAGGACCAGGAGGAGGAAGGGAAAGGACTCTGCAGGGTCCTTACCTGTCTCTGATCTCCCTCTGCTGTGAAGGATGCACACCATAACCACCTGCTCAGCCCAGCACACAGATGGCCATTTGGAGCTAATGGCTAATGAAGCTGCCATTCACCCGGGCAGTGGTGGTGCATGCCTTTAATCCCAGCACTTGGGAGGCAGAGACAGGCGGATTTCTGAGTTCAAGGCCAGCCTGGTCTACAGAGTGAGTTTCAGGACAGCCAAGGCTACATAGAAATCCTGTCTCGGGGAAAAAAGAAAAAAAAAAAAAGAAGAAGAAGAAGAAGCAGCTGCCATTCATAGGAAAAGTGGGTCTAGCTCTTGAACTCAGTATCAGGAAGGTGTCCTGGGCATTGGCAACAGTAGCTCAAGAGCAGCTTGCTGTCGCTGCAGAGAGGTGTTCAGTGTATACTCTGCTCTTTGAGGCCACCCTTGAGTGTCTAGGCTTTGCCTATTCAACTCTTCCTAAAAGCTCACCCACACCCATACCTTGTGGGAAAACTTGAGGGAGACCATGGGCAAGTTCAAGATAGCGAACAACCTATTTGGAAGAGCTTTTCCAAAGAAGTCTATTTAGAATAGTAAAAAAAAAAAGGTGTGTGACCAGAAACTGCTTGGTCCCTGGTGACACTTGTCAAGTCTTTTTTTTTTTTTTTTTTTTTTTTTTTTTTTTTTTTAAATAGACTGAGTTACTTGAACACAATTTAGTTTCTATATGTAACTACCTGTAATTTTCTATTAAGAAAACTTTTTTTTTTTTTGCATTGAACAGACATTTGAGGAGAAGATAACAAAACAGCACAAAATAATTAACATTGTGACACTAGGATGTTACGCTAAGACCCCACCCAGTCCAAGACAGTCCTGAGACTGGCCTCTAGGTGGGACTTTTAGGCCTCTGGAACTCCCTCTGTGGATCAGCATGGTGTATTATTTTCAGCAGGCGGAAAAGATGGAATGTGATGCCTCTGACAGTTTCCTTCGTCCAGTCAGAATGTACCCACCTCCACCTTTCTGCCTGAACTGTGTGGTATCTTTGTTTAGCTTCATTCCGTTTAAACCTAATCAGTTGTCTGCTCATCTCCCTTTCCTGTCAGCTTTTATGTTCTTTGTGAATAGAAGTCATTCAGTTACCAACGAGGCCAACCACTGAGTACATTTAAGTCCCATCTGTGGACTGTTTTACAGGGTAATCCGTTATGTTTCAAAAGCTATCCACTCACCACTGTGTCATCTAGAAAACGGAATTATACAGGATGCCTGCCTCTAAGCATAGCACTTTCCCAAGTTTTGTGGTCCCGTGAATTGAATGCTGGGGGTGTACCTTTCGAATCTTTATTTCGATCACATTCAAATTCACAATGTTCTCTGAAGAACTGTGTGTCAGTGGTTGCTCAGTGCATTGTGATTTCAGGGAGTGGGTGCTAACCCTAGGGATTGGCACTGTGTTATAATGGCTGTCAAATGCCCCAGAAAAATCACCTGTCTGCATTTCTAGGGCATGAATGACCTGGAAAGACCAGGACCACTGCTGTCCATTCATGGCACCCAGGAGTCAGATGTGTATGTATGAGGCAGAGTCTGTGGATGGTAACATGTACTGAGTAGTGAGTGAATCCATAAGTAAAGCCAAGTGTCTCTTCAGGGGCTTCTTATAACTCATCCCAGTTGCCACAGGGACAGCTGGTGTAAACAGGAAAGCACAGACAGTAGAGCAGCAGCAGGCGGCACTGAAACTGGGTAAAAGGAGGTCCAGGTGGGCTTGTTCCTCGCCCATGCTACCCACTGATGAACACTGTTTCTATCTGTTGTGTCTTAGTGATCAGGGCCTGGTCCTCATCTGGGAAACTGGTGTCTCAGAACACCGAGACATGCAGAAAGCTTTCACGGAACCGGCCAAATCTCTGTTCTAACAGTATTTTTGATAGTTTGAAGGGACCTCCGTAGTTTTCGATGCTGGGTATGTGAATGCACATGGTTGTCAGCTTACATTTGTCTTCCTTTCTCACGGCCTCATTTTTTTTTGGATAGAGGTCATCCTAACTGGATTGGGGTGACATCTTCTTGTGGTTTTGATTTCATTTCCCTGATGACTAGTGAAGTTTTTTTTTTTTTTAATTTGTTTGTTTGAAGTTTGTTATTATTATAGTTATTGTTATTATTATTTGTTTGTTTGTTTTTAAATATATCCACTGGCCATCTGTATGTAATTTCTTTTGAGAAATGTTTATTTAAGTCTATTGCCCAGTTTTAATAGAGTCATCACTATCACCTTTGTACTGCTGTTGCATGAGACCCATATATACACTTGAAGTTATTCCTTAATGGGTGACGGGTTTACAGCAGTTTCTTCCCACTCTGTAGGCTGCCTCTTCACTCTGTTGGTTGTTTCTTTTGCAGTAAAGAAGCTTTTGTGGTTTGATGTAATCCTGTGTCTATTTTTTACTCTTGTTCCCTGGGCTCTTATCCAGAAAATCTGTGCCCACTCCGTCGACCTGAAACATTTCCCCAGTGTCCTTTCCTGGTAGCGTCATAGTCTCAGATCTTACATTTCAGTCCTTAATCCACATAACTTGACTTTTCTGAGATGCCTTAAATTTTTTCCCACGGGGATGGAGGTGGGGCTTTTAAATTGCTAAAACAGAGTTTATAAATCCTGAGCCTTATTCTGAAGAAGCAGTTTACACCTTTATAATGCCAAGGGTTGGTGCCCTTCTAGAAGGATTCCCCTCTTGCCAGCAGGGTCTTCCTCGGCAGCTTTTGAACCAGGAGCACATTGGCCCCTCATCCCTCTCTCTAGCTCCCATGTCTGGACTTCCAAGGCTTTGAGTCCAGACCCTGAGCCCATGGCCTTCAGTGATTCTAGTTGAATCCCTCAGGGTCCTCCTTCCTCAGGTGAGGTGTGGGGCCCACACTTGGGGCAATGCAGAACACTTGTGTGTCTGACCTCGCCTGGTTCAGTCCTCAGGAAATGCTTCACTGAATTGACTTGAATTGACTCACCTCTGCTTATCTGATTACTTCATGGTGGTTAGAATAAACATTTTTTTCCCCAACATGATGGCATTATATAAGCTATAAAATAATAAAAAATGCTCACATTCTTACTTGAATAAAAGTATAAACCCTTACTCATTAAGAGATTATTAAAAACAGGTCACTACATTATTCCTTTTAAGTTTTGGTTATTTTTTTTTAAATTGTAAGCATAATATTTGCACCTTGGAGATAACTGGATAGTTTCTTACCCAGACAATTATATACAAAATTTAAAAATGAGAGAAAAGTATAGTATTGACACCCAAGGATAAATATGCTTCATATTATTACATTTTAGTATCTTTAAGCATATAAATATTCATACATTTATAAAGATAAAATTAGTGTAGCATATCAGTATAGTAAATCTGTTGATGCAGGTTTGCTTAGTTTGCTATTGTTAAGACATCTGGTCTTCTTGGTGAACTGCTCCTCTTTCTTACATGGTCTGAAGCGAATTCCCCCCTCCACAACATGCCTGCATCAAATTTTCTGAAAGTCGCCTCTTTCCTCACAGACACTAGGTGTTCTGAGCTGCAGATGCCAAGGTCTTCATTCTAAAGGGATGGAACATGATGGACTGGCTGATATTTGGGGGATGATCTTTGAAGATAGGATGAGAACAGAGAATTAGTTTTTCTGTGGGTCTTGTTTAGAGTATACACATTTGACAGGTGGTCTTGTTTAGTCTCTTTTTAATTTTCATAGGAAAGAGATCATTATATAATACCAAGAACCTCATTGCTTAGGACCTGATGAATCATTTTTTCTTAAACTCCCTAGCACAATGGCCTAGACCGTGTCCCAGATACCTACTATCTCTTGAAGCAGTGGGCCTTCAAATGTCTCTCCAGAAAAAATGACTTCATGTGGGTCTACTTACCCTGGCACAACCTCACTGTCCAGCCTTGCTAGTGCATACCCACATCCAGTTGAGTTAGTTGGCCCTGACATAGAAGGCCATTTACTGGGTGCTTGCAGGAATAAGCATTGTATTCTCAGCTATGGGGTAGTATTCCATTTCTTCCTCTGTCCTGCTAAACATTTTTCTTGAATCTGCTACGAGCAGGTACTGAGCTGAGAGTTGGGGAACCAAAGACGGGTAAGAAATTGTCCTGGCCTTTTGGTGTGGGTGGGTAAGCCAACTCCAGCATAAATCAGAGGACCTGCCTACAGAACTATTTTGTTTGACCTTTGCAATGTTTTATAAACGTTTGAATAGTTTCCATGGGACACAGCCTTGAGCTCCCTACAGGTCTCCTATACCCTGCTCAGTTCCCGCTGGAGCTGATGACCTATGAAATCTGCAGTGATTGCAGTCTAAACACTATCCCCTGAGACGCCACAAGCAGAGGGCTGGCTCTCAGGAGGTTGAAGGTCAGACATGGAAATAAACATGCTTGGTAGGTCCTAAGTCTAGTGTCTCCTAGGGGACTTGGAGGCTTCAGCAGGCATGGTGAGCGTTATGCCCAAAACTTCTTGGGAATGTTTCAGTAAAATTGGAATAGACCACATTCATACTTAGCTTGTCAAATTTGGCTTGTGCCTTGGGATTCCTAAATGATCCTATGTCAATGGTTCTTGATTGTTGGTGAGGCTCTGCATCCGGTGTGCTTTCCCACTGTTTCAAGGATTAGCATGTCCTACATTCTGAGATCAATACTGGGCATACGCAAATGTATTTGTTGCTTTATTCTCAGAGATTAGGAATATAGAACTTTCATTTATTGAAGATTAACAAAATCTTCCAGGTAATCCCTAAACAAAACATGAAAACTAGAAACAGCTACAGCGGCTGTTCTCAACCTGTGGGCCTCGACTCCTTTGGAGGTCAAATGAGCCTTTCACAGGGGTCAGACATCTTCCATTAGCACCTTGCCATGTGCTGAAAGAGAAGGTTTCATTTTATCCTCTATTTTCCCCAAACCTAATATCCACAGCCACCCTAGACTAGGGCTCAACATTCCTTCTAGAAAGATCTAGGCCTGTCCTGGGAGAGATTCTGAGTTCTTGTTTCCGGAGAACATTCTCCTTCTGTTTCAATGCCTTCTGCATGTTGTACGAGCAGCAGAGCAAACATCAGCAGCACCAGGAGACATTGGTGTAGCTCCTTACAAGTTTCTGTAGTTCCTGGGGAATGAAGCCTCTTGGGTAGCCATTAGCTCTCAGTTATTCAGTGGCAAAGAGATGCTCTCCCATACTAACTTGCCATACATCCCTTTAATCCTAAAAAAAACTGTGACTTTTTTTTTTAAAGTTGTTGAGAAATTGAGAAATGTCTACTTTCTGTCGTTGTATTGTGTACTCTAAACAGCCAGTCACTTGCATAAAAGAAACCTTTTAATTTTAGTGCTTCAGACTGAAGATGCTTTCAGACTGTTCAATAACAATGCTTTGCTGTGTGGCAGGCCAAATGTAGAGGACTCACGCTGAGCTCAGCAGAAGCCTACCCCAAGCCTGCTTTGTCCCACCTGCCTGTGAGTGAATACCACACCTCTGCATGATTTCTGTGGTGCTAACCCCAAAATGTGCCTTAATTCCAGAAATGTCAGAACATCAGAACTGGGGCTGAGAGGCAGCAATAGACTGCTCTGTACCAGACTCACTGGCACCATGCTACTCCATGTTGTCTTATCTGTAGTCTTGGGTCTCAGCTGACTCAATTCGGAGTGAGGTTGTTTCCAATATTCTGCTGATTCCTGGTTTGAATTCTCTTCTGGACAGTAGCATATCTCATGCCATCCAGGGGTCTGTTTCTGGTGTGTGCAATGGTCTGCTCTCATCTGCATCTAGTCTTCACACACTAGATCGCTTAAGTGCTTGGGGTTTTTAAATACACCCAACTCTCCAACTGTGTAGGAATTAAGTAGGAGGGGCCACTACCTCCTCTGATTTTTGTGTAAACATTCACGAATAAAATTCCTGAGAATGCTTTCAGAATTCATCTTGCCAACAAGGGAGGCTCATTCCCTTCACTGAGCTCATTCTTGCGATCAGCATATGTGGTGAGGACTTGTGTAGGGAGGCCACTAGCATATGTCTGGTTTGTGGGATGTGACATCATAGCTTCCCTGACTTCCAGCAGTGCACAGTCGAGGACAAAGCAAGCCCAGGAGCATGTACAAGCCCTGCAGCCTGCTCACCACAAAAGACTGAGAGCCTGAATACAGACGAAAACAACGAGGGTGTGAGGCATCTCTGACTTTTCTCCTGGCCTCAAAATGACAATGACTACTTTCCAGTGATGTATGGAAGCCCCGATAGGCTCCTGCTGTATCTTTACACTGCTGTAAGAAGTGGCCCTTTCCTCCTCTGTTATAAAGAAAACAGATGTTGACTTAGGAGTCCCCTATCCACTTGTCTTAGGTAGGTTTACTATTGCTATGATGAAACACCATGACCAAAAGCAAGTTGGAGAGGAAAGTGTTTATTTCACTCACAGTATCAGCTGTATGTATCAGCTCATCAAAGGCAGTGAGTGCAGGAACTCAAGCAGGGCAAGAACCTGGAGGCAGGAGCTGATACAGAGGCCATGGAGGGGGTGCTGCTTACTGGCTTACTCTCCACGGCTTGCCTGACTTCTCTTATATAGAACCCAAGACCGTCAGTGAAGGGATAGATAGCACCAACAATGGTCTGGGCCCTCCTCATTGATTGATAAGTAAGAAAATTTCTTACAGTTGGATCTTATGGAGGCATTTCCTTAATTGAGGTTTCCTCCCTTCAGATAGCTCTAGCCTGTGTGAGGTTGACATAAAACTAGCGGGACACCACTGCTGGGCACAGTAAGCTAGGTGTGCCTCTCAGACTTCCCTACCCCATATAAATAAGTGGAAAGACAAACAAACCCCTACTTGTGCTTAGCTCCTGGAGTTTTTGCTGGCAAGCTCTTTTTTGAATGGAATGTCTGTGCTCAGTGCTGAGAACGGCTGAGCTTTCAGTAAAGCACTGCCTAGCCTAGCGTGGCCAGTGCCCACTGGCCCTCAGAAGTGGATGTGCTGAGCTGGGTCCCTCTGAACATACCCAGGTGAGATGATTCCATAGAGAATTGATCTCACCATTGTCTTAATAATTCTGGAGACATGAGCAACATTCAGATCTGATCTTGGAGATACCCTCATAAGACCTTAAGTCCAGGGACTATTTATTAACACCTGAGTGGATGGCTCTAGAAGGAAAATAGCTATCCATGAACACAAGGCCCATACTGTAGTGGTTGACATAACCAGTGTCACTCCATTGGAAGAAAACTGGTTTCCCTCTTCCAGTATAAATAACAGTATAAATAACAGTTTAGTTGTTAGACCTTTACCATTGTAGCCAGGTTTTCATTCATTCATTCATTCATTCATTCACTTATTTTTAATACAACAAAATAAAATATAATAAGATAAAGCAAAAGCAACCACCTTGATATTGGACAGGAAAACCAACAGAAGGAAAAGAGCCCAAGAGAAGGTAAAAGAATCAGAGATCCAGTTGCTTGCACACTCAGGAATCTCATGAAAACCCTAAACCGGAAGCTATAATATGTACATTGAGGACCTGGTACAGAACCATGAAGACCTGAGCATGCTGCCTCAGTCTCTGTGAGATCATAAGAGCTCTGTTTATTTTTTTATTTTCTTGGTGTCCTCCATCCCCTCCGGTACAGCCTTTCTACCTTCTCTTCCTCAGAGGGTTTCCTGAGCCCTGAAGGGAAGGATTTGATGGAGACATCCCATTGAGGGCTGAGTATTCTGTAGTCTCTCGTTCTCTGCATATTGTCTGTCTGTGGGTCTCTGTATTTGTTCCCATCTGCTGCCAGAGGAGGCTTCTCTGATGATGATTGAGCAAGACACTGACCTATGAATATCACAGAATGTCGTTAGAAGTCATTTGATCGCTACTTTTTTTTTTCCCCTTTTATCTTCTTTTAGGCCGGTATTATTTGGTTTTACCTTAGGTTCATGGGGCTATCTAGTCTCAGGTTCTTGATCACCCGAACAATCTCAGGTATGGGTTCCACCTCATGGGATGAGCCTTAGATCAAATTAGTTATTGATTGGTTGTTCCCACAAGTTTTGTGCCACCATTGCCCTAGCGTATCTTGTAGGCAGTACAGTATTGTAGATCCAAGATTTTGTGGCTGGCTTGGTGTTTATGCTTCTCTTTTGGTAGCATGCAGAGTACCTTCCTGTGCTGAAGACACTAGGACATAAGGGTGGAACCAGCAACATGCCTCCATGTTCAATGAGTAGCGTAGCTGCTGTATTTAGCAACAAGGCCTTGCTGTTAGTTTGTGGAGCAAGGTATAACCTTGGCAACAATGTGGATTTTTGGGGATTCCCATGAGGTCTCTTTGGCCAACAACTCAATTAGATGTAACCCAATTCTGGTACTGGAAGCTTCACTGGGTAACAAGAGATGACCAGCTAAAACTCTGTCTTCCTATTATTTGGCTGTTTCATTTAGATCGTGATCAAATATGTATATGTTTTAGGACGTTTCTACTTTATTGGGTTTCTGTACCACTCCTCAAATGCCCCTTACTTTTAGCTATGTTTCATCATATTCCCTGCCACACCCCATTCCCCCTCAGTCAATACTTGATCTTCATGTTCCAGCAACCTCCTCCACTCATAATTGTCTACTCCATTCTCCTTTCCCAATGTTTCCTCTAGTGTCTTACTTGGTACCCATCCTCTGTGGTTCTCTAGACTGTAACTTGGTTGCCATTGACTTAATAGCTAATCCGCATGTAAGTGAATACATACCATATTTGTGTTTCTAGGCCTGGAATCTCACCCAGGATACTTTTTTCTAGTTCCATCCATTTGCCTGCAAATTTTATAATGTAATTTTCAAAATGGCTGGGCAATACTCCTTTGCGTAAATGTATGGCAGTTTCTTCATCCATTGTTAAACATCTCGGTTGTTTCAATTTCTGGCTACAACTGATAGAGCATCCATGAACACAGTTGAGCGAGTATCATTGTGGTAGGATAAAGTATCCTGCGGGTATCACACATCTATGGACACCTGATATTTTTTAAGGTAGAGGCCAGACATACACACTGGAAGAAATAGCATCTTTAACAAATGGTGCTGGCCAAACTGGGTGGCTGCATATAGAAGAATTCAATGCCCAAGAGTGGGATAGCTGGATCTTGAGGTAGAATCATTCTCATCTTCCTGAGGAAGCACCACATTGATTTCCACAGTAGCTACATTCCCTTCAGCAACAGAGGCGCGTTCCACTTACTCCACGTCCTCGCCAGAATGAGCTGTCATTTTGTGTTGATCTCAGCCATTCTGACAGGTGTAACATGAAATCTCAAAGTAGCCTTGATTTGTATTTCCCTGTTGGCTAAGGATGTTGAACATTTCTCTAAGTGCTTCTCAGCCATTTGAGTTTCCTCTATTGAGAATTCTGTTTAGATTTATACCCCAATTTTTAACTGTTTTTTAAATTTCTTCACATCTAGTTTCTTGAATTTTTAAAATATATTTTGGATATTAGTTCTCTATTGAATGTGAAGTTGGTAAAAATATTTTCTGTTCAGTAGGCTTCCTCTTTGTCCTAATGACAATCTCCTTTTTCAAGCTTCTCAGTTTCAATGAGGTCCCATTAATTGTTTATCTTAGTAGTACCTTTTGTTATTTTGTTCAGAAAAGTCTTTCTTGTGCCAATGAGTTCAAGGCTATCCCTCACTTTCTCTTCTATCATGTCCAGTGTATCTGGTTCTATTTTGCGGTCTTTGATCCACTTGGAGTTGAGTTTTATGAGGGCAATAAGTATGAATTAATTTGAATTCTTCTATATGCAGCCATCCAGTTTGGCCAGCACCATTTGTTAAAGATGCTATTTCTTTCAGTGTGTATTTCTGGCCTCTACCTTTAAAAATATCAGGTGTCCATAGGTGTGTGTATTTATGCTTGAGTCTTCAGTTCAATTCCATTGATCAACAATTGTTTTTGTACCAATGCCATGGTGTTTTTTATTGTTATAGGCTTGTAGTACAACTTAAATTGGAGGATGGTGCTACATTTAGCAATTCTTTTTGTTAGCATTCTGTCTAAGCTTCGCCCCACAGTGCCTGACTCACTATAAAAGGGACTGCTTGTCCCCTCCTCGCTCTCTTGCTCTCTCTTGCTCCTTTCTTGCTCTTGCCTTCCTGTACCCCCCATTCCCTCCCCTCCCCTCCATATGCTCATGGCCGGCTACTCTCTCTCTCTCTCTCTCTCTCTTTCTTTCTCTCTCTCTCTCTCCCTCTACTACCATCTTAACTCCCCTCTTCATACCCTTAATCAACTCTATTCTATATTATACCATTGTGGGACAGGTCCCTCAGGGGGAAGGGATACTCAGCATGGGCCTGCCAAGGCACCTCCTTTCCCCATACCTGACTACACCTTCATAGAACATATCCCACCTCTCTTTATCTTTTTATAAATAAATCACTTTTATTATTATTCAGGATTGTTCTAGCTATCTTGGTCTTTTTGTGTTTCCATATGAAGCTGAAATTGTCTCTTCAAGGTCAGGAAGAATTGTGTTAAATTTTGATGGGAATTGCATTCAATCTGTAGATTACTTTCAGTAGAGTGGCCATTTTACTTTGTTACTCCTACAAATCCATGTGCATATGAGATCTCTCTGTCTTCTAATATCACCTTCAATTTCTTTCTTCAAAGACTTGAAATGTTTATCACACAAGTCTTTTATTTGCTTGGTTAGGTATGGCACATGTGATCACATGTGCCACTTCTAACCAACATGTGATCACATGTTGTAGTTCCCCAGTGGAATTTTTAGGGACACTTATGAATACTTTCAGATCATCTCCATATAAAGATACTTTGACTTCTTCCTTTCCAGTTTGTATCCTTTTGATCTCTTTCAATTGTCTTATTACTCTTGCTAAGACTTTAAGTAGTATATTGACATAGGTATGGAAAGAGTGGCCAACCGTCTCTCGTTCCTGGTTTTATTGGAATTGCTTTGAGTTTCCTCCCAATTTAAGTTGATGTTGGCTATGGGCTTGCTATAAACTGTCTTTATTAGGTTGAAGTATGACCCTTGTATTCCTAATCTCTCTAGGACTTTTATCATGAATGGGTGTTGGGTTTTTGTCAAGGTCTTTTCTAAATCTAGTGAGATGATCACATAGTTTTTGTATTTCAGTTTGTTAATATGGTGGATTACATTATTGATTTATGTATGTTGAACCATCCCTGCATCTCTGAGATGAAGTTTACTTGACCATGGTAGATGATCTTTTTCATATGTTCTCGGATTTGGTTTGCAAGTATTTTATTATTTTTGCATCCATGTTTATATTGAAATTGGTTTATAATTCTCTTTCTTTGTTGGGTTTTCATGTGGTTTGAGTATGAGGAAAACTGTGGCCTCATAAAATGAGTTGGGCAAGGTTCCTCCTGTTTCTATCCTGTGGAATAATTTGAGGACTATTGGCATTACCTTTTCTTTTAATGTCTGGTAGAATTACATGCTAAAACAATCTGGCTCTAGACATTTTGGTTGAGAGACTTTTAATGGCTGCTTCTATTTTTCTGAGTGTTTTAGGTCTATTTAAATTCCTATCTGATCTTGATTTAACTTTGGTTTGTGGTATGTATTGAGAAAATTATCTATTTCTTTTAGATTTTCTAATTTGGTGGAGTATATGTTTTTTAAGTATTTCTTTTGATTTTCTGGATTTCCTCAGTATCTGTTGTTATGTATTTTCATTTCTTATTAACTTGGATTTTCTGTTTGACTTTCAGTTAATTTAGCTAAGGGTTTGTCAATCTTATTTTCTCAAAGAACCAACTTACTGTTTCATTGATTCTTTGTAATATTTTTTGTTTTTATTTTATTGATTTTAGCCCCAAGTTTGACTATTTATTACCATTTATTTCTTTTGGGTGTGATTGCTTCTTTCTATTCTATAGAGCTTTCAAGTATGCTGTTAAGCTGCTAATATGAGAAGTTACATTTTTTAAAAAAAATATAGGTATAAACTACAAGTGCTAAAATCTTTCCTCTTAGGACAGATTTCATTGTGTCCCATAAGTTTGGGTATGTTGTGTATTCATTTTTATTTAATTCTAGAAAGGCTTTAATTTCTTTTTTAATTTCTGTTTTGACCTTTTTTTTTTTTTTTAATGCAGTAGAGAGCTGTTTAGTTTCATGAGTTTGTAAGCTTACTTTAGTTTCTCTTGGTTTTGATGTCCAGCTTTAATCTATGATCGTATGATAGAATCCAAGGAATTGTTTCAGTTTCCTTATATTTGTTGAGTCCTGTTTTGTGTTCAAGCATGTTGTCAATTTTAGAGAAAATTCATGAATTGTAGTGTTTGCGTGAAATGTTCTATAAATATCTATTAGGTCCATTTGACTGAATATGTCAGTTAGCTGCATCTTTTCTCTGTTTACTTTTTGTCTGGATGATTTGTCCTGGTGAGAGTGGGATATTGAAGTCTCTATCAGTGTGTGAGGGTCAATATACGATTTAAGCTGGAGTGGTGTTTATTTTACAAACTTAGGTGCCCTTGTGTTTGAGCCATAAATATTAAGAATTGTAATGTCTCTTGGTGGATTTTTTTTCCTTTGATCAGTATGTAGTGTCCTTCTCTATCTCTTCTGATTAGTTTTGGTTTGAAGTTTATTTTGTGAGGTATTAAAACAGCTACTCCAGTTTGTTTCTTCGGTCCATTGATTGGAATATTTCTTTCTAGTCCTTTACCCTGAGGTGATGTCTATCCTTGATGTTGAGGTGTATTTCTTGGATGCAGCAGAAGGATAGATCCTATTTTGACATCCTTCTGTTAGTCTGTGTCTTTTTATTGTAGAATTGACACCTTTGATGATGAGAGATATCAATGACCAATATTTGTTGATGATTCCTATTATCATGTTGTTTCTCTCTCTCTTTCTCTCTCTCTCTCTCTCTCTCTCTCTCTCTTTCTCTTCTGTTTTCCTTTCCTGGTCTGGAATTATTATTTTCCTTTGTAGTATAATCTCTTTAGGTTGGAGTTTTCCTTCTAGCACCATCTGTAGGGCTAGATTTATAAATAGATATTTCTTAATTTTTTTTTTGTCATGGAATATCTTATTTCTCCATCTATGATGACTGAAAGTTTTACTGCTATAGTAGTCTGGGCTGACATTTATGTTCTCTTAGAGTCTCTATTGAGAAGTTAGGTATAATTATTTATAGTCATTATGTTACTTTTTTTTTTTTTACCTTACAGCTTTCAATATCCTTTCTTTGTTTTGTACATTTATTATTTTGATTATTATGTGCTGAAAGGACTTCTTTTCTGGCCCAGTTTATTTGATGTTTTCTTGTATTCTATATTCTGTATGCTTCTTGTATCTTAATAGTTATATCCTTCTTTAGGTTAGGAATTTTTTTCTATAATTTTGTTGAAAATATTTTCCTGTGCATTTGACCTATGTTTCTTCTTCTTCTATTCTTGTTATTCTTAGGTTTGGTCTTCTCATAGTGTCCCAGATTTTCTGGATGTTTTGTGCTAGGAGTCTTTTAAATGTATTTTTCTTTGGCTGATGTATTTATTTCTTCTATTGTGTCTTCAATACCTGAGATTCTCTCTTCCATCTCTTATGTTTGGTTGGTAAAGTTGCCTTGTGGTTCCTCTTCAAGTTCCTAAATTTTTTATTTCCAGAATTCCCTAGTTTGGGTTTCTTTATTGATTCCATTTCCACGTTCAGGTCTTGAGTTCTTTTACTAATTTCTTCCCACTGTTTGTATTTTCATAGATTTCTTTTAAAGAATTTATTAATTTCTTCTTTAAGGATCTTCATGTCTCCCTCCATTCCTCATCTCTAGTTCTTTAGTAGACCTTGGCTGTGGCCTCTTCTTACTCTCTGAATCCATTCCCAGAAACTAAGCAGATCTTGGTGGAACACCCTATTTTCCTCCCTTTACAAAACACTCCCCAATACTCTATCATATTAATAAAGGTTATTTTAAAGTCTTGTTCTTGTGCTGCAGTTATGTTGGAATATGCAGAGACTGCTGTGGTAAGGTGCTAGACTCTAATGAAGACATATTGTCCTGGCTATTGATTGTGTTTTTATACTGATTTCCAGACATCTGGGGTTGGGAAGATTGTATTTGGTATTTGGTCTTTGTTGGGTGAGTATTTTGTTCCTTGGTTTCTGTTTCCTCTCTGGTTCTTGGAAGAGTGTGATGACTGTGTATTGCCTGATAGGAAAATCTTCTGAGGTCCTGATAAATGTGGGCATGACATGTTCTAGGCAAAATGTGTTTCTAGGTATTGAAAGCTGACATTTTAGAAATGGGGATGTGCTGAGTGTGAATAGAGTGACTTCATAAGAGGGAGGAAAACCACCACCAGATCTGCTTAGTTAGTTCCTGGGAATGGATTCAGAGAGTGAGGAGAAGCCATTGTTAAGACCTGCTACAGAGCTAGGGATGACACTAGGGGATTAGATGTAGAAGAATGGAGGGAGATGTAAAGATGTGCAGTTAGCTTTCTTGCTTCCCTGGCCAGAGTGACCTGTAGGTTCCCAGGGAATGCCTGCTAGAGTTGGAGGGTGGGACAAAGCAATGGGTAGATGATGGAGGGAAGTTTGGAATCTGTGTAGGCCACTTGAGATGGGTGAGGAAAGAGAGGCTGCAGCAGGTGTTCTGTTCCAGAGCTGGGCATGAGACTGGGGGATTCAATTTGGAGGAGCCGTAGGTAGTGCTCTACAGTTAGTCTTCATGCCACCCTATCAGGAATGGAGTGCCTTGACCAATAGAGTCTTTATAAACTGCTCTCTACCATATCAGACATTGTGCTTCTCATTTATATGTAAAGTGGATACCATTGAGTTATGGGAATTTTACTTCTTCATGGTCTCTGCAAGACTAAATGATGGTTGTTAAAGTTTCACAGAGAATGTAAGGAGAGGACTGAGGGGAGCCATGTTCTCTCTACTTGTAGAGCCACTGGTAACAGAATCTAATGATAATTTCTATCTTGAGTTACTCTATCAATTTTCTTCATTGACCAGAGTCTCCCTTTAGTTATTTTGAAATGGGCTATGGGAAAGTGTCTTCCCTGCACAGTTAATGGAGGTCCTTGACTCTCATATGAAGGCTTTGGAAGTCTGGATGGGAGTTCCCAAAGTCTTGTGAATCTGTTGGTGAAGTTTGTTCTTAGTCTTTGTCTGTGTTGTAGCCATCTTGTATCAACAATGTGGTGAATCTAAACAGGGAACCACACTATCTTGTGTATATGTGCCTTAAAACTTATTTTTGTCAGCCTAGATCAAGTAACTGGATGACTTATAATCAAACCTTGTAGGTTTTTCTTAACTATTAGTGAACAGAGCCTCCTTTCTTCTGGGTTACTTGTTACCTGGCTGTGTGAGAGGATGTAGTCCAGACTTCATTCAGCTAGGATTTCAGATCTATTTTTTCAACGCTAAAATTGGGCTCATCTCTGACTGGGCTCAGCCAGTTGCATCAAACTGTGCAAGGAATGAAAAACTCACCAGCTCTTGGGAAAATTCCAGTTGGAAGATGCGGATGGGAAGTAGAGAAGGGGCTGTGGGTTTCCATTGCTGTGAAGAGACACCATAACCAAGGCAACTCGTATAAAGTTAAACATTTAATTGGGGAGGCTTACACTTTCAGTGGTTCAGTCCATTATCATCATGGCAGGAAGCATGGCAGTGTGCAGGCAGACATGGTGCTAGAGAAGGAGCTGAGAGTTTTACATGATCAGAAGCCACCAGGAGAGATTGTCTTCCAAGCAGCTAGGAGGAGGATCTGAAAGCCCCCCCCCACACAGTGACACACTTCCTCTAACAAGGCTACACCCACTCCAACTAGGCCACACCTCCTAATAGTCTCATTTATTCCCTGGGCCAAGCATATTCAAATCACCACAGACAGCAATGAAAGAAGAGGGAGCTTGAGTATGAGCTACAGGTTGGTGGTAGGGAGAGAACTGGGTAGCTACCTGCACTACAGCCTCTCCCCTTGGTTTTCTTGGGCCACTGAGTTTCTGTAACTTCCCTTGGCTGTTACTTTTCCAGGACGAGTTTCAGGTCTGGTCAACATTAGTGGGCTCAGGCTCATGCACTTTCTCAGTTTCTTCTTATGGGCTCATGGACAATAACAGCCTGAGGTACATACAGGATTGAAAAAGGACAAGGATTGGGAAGGGACAAAGAGCAAAGGAATAAGTTCCAAGACATGTCCTCAGGACTGAGGAGCCTCTGATGCTTCTCTCTTTCCCCTGGTCCTAAGTTCCCAGGCCCTGCTTCCTTTTGTCCTAAACAACTCTCATATTGTCCCCAGACTTCAGTGGACCTGGATAGTTGCTATGGCACAGAGGGGTCAACTTTCTCACTGATTGGAGAGTCAGATCCTGTCAGTGCTGACTTAGTCATTGGCCATACCCCTCAGAAGAACGAAGTTTCTGACCTGGGACTTTGTTTCTCTGTCAGGTGGCCTCTGGAGACCTGCCCTGTTATGCTGTGAATGTGAAGCCAGTCTTGGTTTTGTTTCTCACTTTCCCTGATTTATTGTGCTCACCTTTGATGTACAGCTACAGGTAACACCCAAGCCAATCAGCTGAGCCTCAGTAGGGCAGTATGAAGTTTGCAGACAAACCCTGACTGCTAGAGGTGGCAGAAAATAAATCAGAACCAGAAAGCCAAAACCAGTAACTAGTGAGTTGCAGTGCATAGAAGACCATAGAGCCCTGAAGGGGCAGAAGTGACAGAATGTGGCATAATCTATTCCCACCCTGCCCCTCCTGCTGAGGCTGGGCACTCTCTGCTCCCTCCCAGAAAGCTTCTAAAAGCAGCCTTTTAAAGACATCACCCTACTTCTGGGCTAATGTTTGTTGTTTTTTCAGAAACAGCAAACCTGGTCCCTTTTTTCACTAAAAGTAGATTTCTTGTTCATGACCATGGGACAAATGTATTTATGGGTCTTCCTTCCTTCTTTCCTCTTCCTTCTTCCTCTTTCTCCTTTCCTCCTTCCTCCTTCCTCCCTTCCTCCCTTCCTCCCTTCCTCCCTCCTCCCTTCCTCTCCTCCTTCCTCCTTCCTCCTTCATTCCTTCCTTCCTTCCTTCCTATCTTTCTCTCCCAAGTAAAATAACCATATTTAACCACAGATTTAACTGTCCTTTAGAACACATAAAGTTCACTTTTATCTAGTTCTCATCCATTCTGGGAACAGCACCACATGTTTTATATGGATAAATTGCATTTCAACTACCTGACAATTCTGAAGGACCTAGACATAGAGCAAAACATCCCAGGGAGGTTAGAGACTCAGCTAGAGCTGCTAAAGAAGGCCAGGACTGAGGTCAGAGTTCCACTGTGTCTTACTTATCCCTTAACCCTTCAGTGCCCTTAAACCATCCTCGTTAGAACAACGGGATTTGGAAGAAGATGGGAAAACAAAAAGCCAGAATGGGTAATCTCACCTGACTCTTGGGTTCCTTTCAGATTCCAATAGAAAGTGAATTTTGTCTTTGATGAAGGAAAATTAGAGTAGTTGTTCACCTTCCATTGGACACTAGAAAGAAAGAACCAAGAGACTAGGAAAACTTGTCAGGTGCTCATAAATGAAGCTCATAGATAAATTAAGATTCAGTCTTTTCCATATTTATACACATCACATATGTGAATCTATATAAGGGGAATAAGTGTAATATCACTGAGCAGGAATCAGGGATTAGGGAAAAAATATAAGAAAACAACTGTGTTCTATCATAGGATTTATTTCCATCTATGCTACCTCCAGGGAGGATCAACTATGGGCTGGAATAGCTAAGGGACTCTCATTTGTAAGAACTAACATGGGGATGGATTGATGACTCAGTTGGGGAAACCCTTGCCACACAAGCACTCACATAACAAGCTGGGCATAGAGGCAAGCAGTGCAAGCTGTGGTCAAACATGGGCAGGAGCCTGAGAGCCTGGTGGCAGTGACACAAGAGTTCCAGTGTTCACATAACATGTTTCTCAATGCTCAAAAAGCATTTCCCAAGACATCCCTGGCAGTTTATTATTTGGGTACAGAATTATTGGCACCTTCTGAGCAGAAAATTGGAAAGAGGGCTCTGGATAGCCAACGACCCTCAGGCCACTGCAACATGTTCAGTAGTGTGACTAAGCTGTTGCTTAGTGACCAGCAGTGGAACCATAATTCCACACACCTCATGGTAGCTGAGCTGATTCATGGTTGAGATCTGTGGCTTTGTGTACACAGATGCCTTGTATATACATAATGACAAGCAAGTTATTCAGAGTCTCTAACATCTACTCCCTCAGACCCCAGTCCCCTAACGTTAGTTTCAATTCCACTTTTGATGTGGTTTGAGCTTCTATTCTTTTCTGGTCTGTCTTGCTTCATTAGTAGTAGTATTTTACTTCTTATAAGTAGGATGCAAGTAGGATTTTTTTTCTAGCCATCTTTTATAAAGACATTTTTATGTTGAAGAACTAAAGAGTCCATATTTCCAAGGCTTAGCCATATGTTGAGCTAGTCCTACATTCTGGCTCATGCTTTACCTTGCCCAGTGGATATAGAGAGATACATGCTTACTTACCTTTTATCAAAGAAAATGTATTGGGAGGGGAAGACATTCAGAGTGAATTCGTATTATTGACATGAACATGGCCATGTTAAGGACCCCAATGTCTCAGACCCACAGAGATGGTGAAGCCTTCTTCTATTCCAAGTATGAATTTTATAAGTGATTGACCTTTGGCTAAAACTAATGTAGACAGAAATGAACAACCACAGCTTCTCCCTTCAGGATGACTGGAAGTTGAAACTGCTTTCCTTCAGAGACCTCCTTCCAAGGTTAGGCAACTCATCTCCTCATCCTTCAGCTGTATACAATAAACCCATTCCTTTTCAGCAGTATTAATAATTGTGCAGAGTTTCTGGGTTGCTGGTCATCAGAGCATACAGGGCACCAGAACCTAGCCTTTCTGTACATGTGTCTGTCCTTTCTTCATTTCTAAATTTCCCCTGCCAGGCCAAGTCTAAAGCTGTGTAGGTCTTGAGCAAAGCAGCTCATAATTGCTTTTTAGGTTGGTTTATATATTCTTGTCATTAACACTATTGTATAAAATGTCAAGTATTCACAGAAAGGAACTTTTTCTTGATTTCAAATATCAACAGACCATGCCAAGCAGAAATCAGATTCATAATGAGGGATGGGTGATTTACTCAGTCACTGAAAATACTACAGAGCGAATTGTGGGTAAATGTGGGCAGGAGCCTTGAAAGCCTGGTGGTAGAGACCATGTGATCAGCCTGTGGCAGCCAACAATGCATTTTAATACATCACTTCTACCTCTCGACCTGGTCACTGCCAGACTATGGGATTCTGCAGACCAGCTGTGAACACGGAAACATACTACACCTTACCCAGCCTGAGGAGTCAGTCCCTGTTGTTCCTACAGAAGCTTTCAGCCATCTGAAACCAGTCACAGGATGATTCCCTATCCTCAGAATGCATAAAAGGATGGCCTGGTCCCCTTATCACCCCAGTTCTGGGGAAGCAGACTTCAAAGGGTGATCCCTGCACCTGGGGTGATGGCATGACTCTATGCAGCTGTATTGGGTGTGTCAAGGACTCTGCTCTGGATGGTGTTTCCTTGACCATATGGAGCTGTGTCTGCAGAGAAGGTGCATGCATGTCCAGACATGACACCTTGTAGACAAAGATCAGGCCTATCTGTGCTCACTGTGGAGCAGAAGGCTCTCCCAGATCATGCCTCTGCAGATGTGGTGTCCACTTAGTACTTCTGCTGCTTTTCTCTGAGGAAGGAGGTGACCCAGTCTTCTTTCTTTGACCCAGGACTCACCAAGAAATAAGTAGCTGGTAGTTAGTTTGTAGGTGAGTGGGAGAAGAGGCCTGAGCATCCTCTCTGATGGACTCTTGACAACATCCACAGAGCTCCAAACACCCACTGGCCCTCTCTGTCTATAAGACTGTGGGCTTATAGACATGATTTTCTGAACTACAAGCATGACATTTTAAAAAGTATTCACGAAAGGTAAAGCTAGGGTCACACATGGAAAGAGAACAGTGGTAATCTGCAAACTGTCCCTTCAGTAACTCTGCCATTCCTCAGGCAGAGTTTACTTTCCTCTTTAAATTTATTGTTAGTAGACATGATAGTAGAGAAACAGAGCTAGAAAATATTGGTGAGCCATAGCTATCTCCCCTCCTCTTTATTTGGACCCCTGAGAGCAAGGACTGAATGTTGTGAGGTCTGAATGTTGCCCATGCCCTGGGGAAGTGATGTGGGATCCACAAGAGGCAGCCAGGGCTCACTCACCAGCACAAGAGAGACACCTTTGACCAGCTATCCCTTAAGTCTGAGTCTGTTTAGGTCTGGCTGGAGACCACAGGAGCCACCAGCTGAGTCCAACCCATGGACCACAGGATTATGAGCAATCCAGCAATTGTTTTGTTTGCTTGCTCTGGTACAATGTGTTTTGCAGCAATGTGTAACTGATACACGCTGGGATTACACATTTCAGTAGAGTAAGTTGCACATTTGAGCATCTTTATTCTTTTCTACTCATGACATGTCTGAGGATCCCAAGGCTTACCACAGTTTAGACAGCTATGATTTGTTCTCTTATGAGGCATACAGAACAGGCATTTTTTCAATAACTGGTATCTTAGGTTGAGCAGATTTCTTCAGGAATCTCCAATGCATCTTTTCCCAGCAAGATTCTACTTCATCCGTTATTATTTTTAATGTTCCTTGATGGCTGGAGAGATGGCTCAGAAGTTAAAAGGCACTTACCACAAGGCCTTAAGCTCTGAGTTTGGACCCCAGAGATTGAAGGAAAGCCCCTATTCTGTGTTAAGGCCTTATACTCTGAGTTTGGTCCCCAGAGGTTGAAGAAAAGCCCCTACTCTGTGTTAAGGCCTTATGCTCTGAGTTTGGTCCCCAGAGATTGAAAGAAAGCACCTGCTCTGTGTTGTCTTCTGACCTCCACATATGTCCTGTGACATACGAACACCCCCATCCCAGTACACACAATACTGACACAAGTAAATAAATGTAAAAAGAAAAATTTAAAAATCCTCATGGATGCTTTCCCTGGAGATTTGAATTGTAACAAAATTCATGTTCTGTGAATGCCAAGGGCATTTACATTTAAAGTCTACTGTGTTTAAAACATACATTTGTGAAATATGCATGTTCTTCATGTTCAAGGACAATACTATCTTTAGATGTTTTGTTTTGCTAGTGTGAAGACAACTGTTCATGGTAATTAACATAAGGTCTAGAATCACCAGAGACCATCCTCTGGGTGTGTCTGTTAAGGATTATCCAGATTAGGTTAACTGAGTAGGAAAGGCACACCCAAACTACTAAACAATAAAAAGAAACTCTTCTCTCCCTGCTTCTAGACTGAGTACAATATAACCAGCTGCTTCTAGCTCCTGTGGCAGAACTTCTCCACTGAGTACGCTCAAACCAAGAGCCAAAACAATTCCTTCTTTAAGTTGCTTTACTGATCCTGTAAGAGCACTAGGCAAAGTAACTAATACGCCATGGGTGGGCAGATGTTGCTCTTTGGGGGTGAAATGGCCCCAGGGTTTTGGTCTGTCTTTTCTGAGGCACCTTTCTCAGCTCCTGATTCTTCCCAGCAAATAATAAAAGAGACCTGGAAGGCTGTACGTACCTTAACCCTGGGAAATGCCAGGGGGGGGAGAACACAACGACTGGCCAGAAGGAAAAAAAAATAGTTTTTACATGATTATGTAGCTGCCTGGAGTTTCTGGTGCCATGAATGAAACGGATGAAGTGGGAGTCACTAGACAAAATACAGTTTTTCAGGGATAACTTGAGCAATAAGCAGATTTACCAGGACAGAGTGGATGGTGTTAGTTAGCAACTGTTTAGTCAGAGCTGTTTGTTACAAACGACAGCCAAACCTTCAGCCAGTGCCTTTGCTAGGCCTGGAAGTCCAGGGAACATTTGCATGTTTTTATATGTGGGCCTCATCTGCACGTAAAGCACAGTGAAAATGTTTATTCCTCTTGGTGGATTAATTAGATAAGATACCTGGGCCACCAGATAGGAGCTGGATTCTGCTGAGTGATAAAGATCTTCTTGGCATCACAGCTGACATATGGGTAGACACTACTTAGGGCTCCCCCTACTGGTCTGGGCAAGATGGAACATACAGAGCCATAGGTGTGGTCCCATGAGTCTCTTGGCTGGCTCGAGAGGAGTTTCTTGTTGTGGATAGCCCAAGCCTTGTATTTTGATCCTAGTTCCACCCCCCTGAGAGGGGCTCCAGAGGAGGATTGAATCAATGTTGTGGATAGCCTCAGCCTTGTATTTTGATCCTAGTTCCCAGTGGATAGCCCCAGGCTTGTATTTTGATCCTAGTTCCACCCTTCTGGGAGGGGCTGCAGAGGATGATTGAATCTGTACACAGAGGACATCTTGTAAACCTTCTGTCCAATTAAAATCTGTAAAATAAAGACTAGACCAGAGATTGGGCAGTAGAAGGGGAGGCGGAGAAAAAGGCTTAGGGGAGGAGAGAGTGAGAGGAATTCGATATAAAAAGCAGAGCAGGGGAGAAGAGAAGGAATTCTCCGGGGGGAGCAGAAGAAGAGGAAGAAGCAAAGGAAGCAGAAGGAAGCCTGCGGTAGAAGGAAGCCAACGATGGAAGACAAGCACGTGGCCTGGATGGGTGTGCAAGTTATAAGGGATCTCATAGCCAGGGATTAGAGTGGTGTAGTAGTAAATCTGCCCAATCTAGGTGTGCTATTTATATCATAATTATCGAGTTGTGTCTTCTTTTACGAAGTATTACTGAGGAAAATTTGGGGGTTAAATAATTCCCTCTACTACAAATTGGTGCCAAACTTCTACAACATTTCTCAACAGAGCATGTGCAGGATTCACTGTCTGTCTCTCTGTTCCCAACACCTGCTCATCTCCTTAGATATCACCACACACCTATGAAGATGAGAACAGCAGCCACAGTCTTTAAAGGGACTTGGTTAGAGAGATCATCGCTTAGTTTATAGATCTCTAACTTAGCTTATAGATCTCTACAACACATGCTGGGAGTCCTTTTGTTTGTCTTCTTGGTGCTTCCTTTCTGATATTTTTCTCTCAGATGCCAGACCTGCATTCTGAGGTTATAGAATAGTTTCCCTAGATATCCTGAAGACTTTCTTAACGCAGCTTCACCCAAAAGAACCTGTAGTCTTCTCCAGGACTGGATTCTTGTACCGAGACGTGTTAGCTGAGCTGCTGTCTACTCATGAGCCCACTCCTAAGGGAGAGAGTCCCAGACTTCTCTCATCTTGCCTCCAGTCCTGGTGAAGCCCTCTCCTCATACCCATATTTATCTCTACAGACATGTCTGAGTCTACACTTCTCTCTGTAGAGAGTTTATTATTACTCGTCTTAAAAGAGCTCGTGAGAGTCCAGATTCTTAGGCTTGTTGCTCAGGCCACACGAGCTGATCCAGATGTGTATCCTGGCTGTGGCTTCCATCTTCACAGATGCCACGTATTTGTGATCCATTCACTTAACACGGAGTACTCTTTTGTACTTCTTGGATGAGCTTTTGGCTTCACAGGCCTACCTGATCCTCTGAAGGCCACAGTTCAGGTGGAACAACTCGGATGGCCTGTCACTCTTGTGGGTGTTCTGTGTGTGGCCAGCCTGGAATAGATTCCCACACAGCTTTTTTTTTTTTTTGCAGCTGCTCCAAATGCCCTTCCTTTCTCTGTCATGTCCCTTTCTTGTGTATTGAACTGGGGGATCTTGTGAGTTCCTGTAGATTCTAGCAGATTGTCTACACTTCTGAGTTTACATTTATTTGTTCAATTTGGCACAAAACTTCTCCTGGGAGGCTTGCTGGCCCTGAGCTTTAACTGGAAACCTGTCTGGATCAGAGCAAAGTGGCCTGAGAGACAGAGTGCCCCCTGGTGGAGATTAGGCTATAACGAGATTAACCACATGAAGCACCTGCCCCTGGGGAAAGTCAGGGCTCCTTAGTAAAGAAAATGCCAAGTCTCTAATGCTTTGCCTGTACCTGGGGAGTCTACCAAACTGGTACCTGGTGCTCATCCCCAAAAGATCCTTTAAGAGAGTTAAGCAGGCCATGTTGTCAGTGGCCACAGAGGTCAAGTACTGGACACTCCTTGGCTAGTGACTCCATCTGGGTTTTCAGTTCTGTTAGCTGCTTTTTCTCATTGCTGCGGCAAAATATCTGGGAAAACAACCTAGAGAGATGGTTTGTTTTGGCGCTCAGTTTGAGGGTAATGTAAGGTGAAGTTGGGATGGAAAGGGTGAAGAGGTCGTGGCACACTGTGTCCCCAGTCAGGAAGCAGAGATGAATGTTGGTCCTTTTTTTTTAGTTATTGTTTTATTCTGTTGGGAACTCCAACCCACAGGGTAGTGTTGCCCACATTAAAGGAGAGTTTCTCACCTCAGTCAACCCCCTCTAGAAGTTCCTCCTGGAGAGGGCCAGAGATTTGTCTCCTAGTTGATTCTGGATGAATCCTTTTCATGACCTGCTTTCCATCAGAGGGTGAGCTGTGAAGGAATGTGTTGCTTGCCATCAGTTAAAGAATCAAACGTGGTGGGTGATCAGCCTCTTTGGTGTTTTGTTCTCCAACTTCACTTGGAGGGCAAAGCCATCTGGCAGATGCTTTGGTATGCAGCTTCCAGTTTGAAGCCCTTGGTTTGGAAGCTGTCTGAATGATGTGCTCGCCATGGGTTTTCTTTCTGCATCCTACTCAGGGATGTGTTGTGGGCTCAGGAGCACACACTTCAAAAGGGAACTGCTCAGAGAATTGTGCCTTTTCTCAAGCTTTTGGTTCTCCCAGGGATCACATTCAAGTTGGCCATGTTTCCTCTGCTGCTGCACCTTGTGGCTTCGAGGTCATCTCCTGTGCAGCAGATGTCTCTCTTGCTAGCATTCTGTCTAAACTCCACCCCCACAGTTACCTGGCAACAGCCAGGTATGCTCCTCCCCAGTTACCTGGCAACAGCCAACTAGGCCTGGCCCACTAAGGGGCTGCTTACCCTCTCCTCTCTCTCTTGCTCTCTTTTGATCCCTCTGTCCCCTCGCCCCTTTCCCCTTCCCTTACCCCTCTCTTCACATGCTCATGGCCTGCCTCTACTTCTCTACTCTCTCTCTCTCTCTGACTCTCTCTGTCTCTACTACCCTCTTAACTGCCCTCCCCATGCCCTAAATAAACTCTATTCTATACCATCTCTCGTGTTGCTGGTCCCTCAGGGGGAAGAGATGCCTCAGCATGAACACGCTGAGACATCCCTTCCCCCATACCTCAACACACACCCATAGAACATATGCCATATCCCTTTATCTTTTTATAAACACATCATCTCTACCTTAGGGATCAATTACTATCCTTCCAACACTCTCTGCCGAGTCCCTCTTATGAAATACTTTCAAGATGTGCAACATTCAGTGTTTCCTTGACTACCAGAAGATATTTATTACTCCACATATTTCTTAAATACCCATTAAAAATTTAAGTCTTAAAACTTAGCATTCCGTTAATAGCTAAAAGAACAAATTCCCTAGATATCTTAAGACACAGACAAGATTGCTTCCTTACTAGCCTGAAATACTTTCAAAACACACGCATGCAGAGAAAAGTATTTGTTGACCTAGATTCTAGGTCCTAGAATCTCAGTGCAGTTAAACTAGCTGGCATTTTGATGGTCAGTGGAGCATGAGATGTCTGCTTCTGCCTCCTTCTATCTCATGATTTGCATTATTTATGAGCTTTCTTCTATGCCTTTCACTGTATTGTGTGCCTGGAAAGTCTGAGGTCTTAGGTGGAGCACTGTGTTTTGGAGGTGTCTATAAACTGTTTCCCTTATTGCTGGGAAAAAGAAGGAGTTAAAGAATCCCAAGAATGACCTTTTTTTTTTTGGAACCACACCACCTAGACATGTGACTCAAGTGACCCCAGGAACCACACTGGCACCCACTTCCTGGTGCCTGTACCATCACTGCAGAGGGGATCTGTAGGATCACTGTCAAATTTCTAACCAGCTACCCAGAATTGGCTCTTATTTTTAAATTTATTTATGTTACCAGTGTTTTATCAGCATATGTGTGCATATGCACATACCTGATGCCTGAAGAGTCTAGAAGAGGGTGTCAGAGCCCCTGGAACTGGAATTACAAATGGTTGATGCTGGGAGTTGAACCCAGTTCTGCTGGGAGAGAAGCCAGTGCTCTTAACTGCCGAGTCATCTCTTTAGCTTCCAGAATTAGCTTTCATTTTTTTTTTAATGTTCTCTTTTTCTTTAATTGTTACTGTTACATATTTGTACAAATGCACAAATATGTAAATAAGTACATTTATTGTTGCTTATATGCATATGGTTTCAAGACTGACCACTTGGAGTTGGGTAACCTTTCAGGAGGTTCATACCTGGAGATGACTATTTCGCCCTCTCTCTGAAGTCCTTACATTTCTACAGTTCTTTGTCTAAGGGTGGAGCTCCACGAGATTTCTTCCTTTCATATTTGCTTTTCTATTGGTGTTGTTATTGTTCCAGTCTTGTTTAGGCAGCCATATTGCGGAAGTAGCATGGCGTAGCTTCCCTGTCATCTATAGAAGACACAACTTCATAGTGGATGCTGTGTTTTATATAAATATAGCGACCAGAGATATTTTTGGATAAGAAGAAGGGGTATGTCTGATGGAAGTGCAGTGTGGTGTGGGGGAAGGGGTGGGGTCTCTGCAGGCCCATGCTGAGGCATCCCTTCCCCTTGAGGTACCAGCCACAGGATGGTAGTTGAGAGAAAGGGAGAGAGAGAGAGAGAGAAGAGTAAAGGTCAGCCATGAGCACATGGAGGGAGAAGGAGGAGGGGGATGGGGAGAGAGGAGGAAGAGGGTAAGGGATCAAGGGCAAGAGAGCAAGAGAGAGAGAGGAGGGGCAAGTAGCCCCTTTTATAGTGAGTCAGGCATACCTGTATGGTCTCTGACCACTGCCAAGAGAAGCTTCGACGAAGAGTGAGAGCTATATTTAACTTTGGGTAGAAAAATAAGTACTTAGAATACATTTAGAAATTATGTTGGCTTGGTAAAATGGTGGTAGTAGGTTCTTCTTTAAGATCCATGAACTCACTATCCCTGGATATTTGGGTAGGCTTCCAATGCCAGGTATAGTTTCCCTCCTCCTAAGTGATCCTTAAATCTAATTAGAAAGCTGTTGGTTACCAGCACGATATGAGTGCCACCTTTAGGATCATCCTGCCATGCTATCCATGACCTTGGCTTTCTTAAATTATGCCAGAATGTCAATAGTTTTATATGCCTCCTGAGTATCACTACCACCAAAGTCTCTACTGTTCAGATTCAGACCCTAGGCTGACTTGGTGTTGCAGATTTCCTGTTACCTCAGGTGATAGTTTATAAACCTCCTTTCCCTGCTTGATAACCTTAAGTGGACTCTTGGAGGAACAAAACTCCCAGGAATGTTTCAAGCCGATCTCAGATATCATATTTGAATTCTTGGCATTGATGCTTTATACTATGGGCAGTGGTAGCTTCTATAGTTCCCCCTTTATATGATGCATTTCTTTATTTTCCAAATACATGTTGGAATGGTAGACTTGCTTCATGGTAGACACTGAGTTTAATGGCAGGGAAGGGAGACTGCACTGTACGTATCTACAGGGATGAAAGAGCAGGACTCAGTTCTAGTGGCTGTCACTCATCTAGGGTGGGCTTTTTTAAAAGGGTCCCAGGCTGGTGAGAGGACTCCATGGATAAAAGAGCCTGCTATGCAAGCATGGTGGCCTGGCTTTGATAGGGCCCAGCTTTGATCCCTGGGGCCCATGTAAAGAGGGAGGAGAGAGAACTGACTCCACAAAGTTGTCACATGGCTTCCACAAGACATGTGTGTGCAAACTTGCACATACACATACACAAATTAAAAAAACAAGGATTTGAAACTATTATGATGGCAAGGTGACTCACTGGGTAAAGACTCTTGCTGCATAAGCTTGGCAGTATGAGTTTAATTCCTCGAACCCCCTAGTGGAAGGAGAGAACTGACTCCTGTATGATATCCTCTGAACTCCACACCCACACTGTGGTACCCCAACCCCTGTGCACCCCAGTATAAATAAGTAAATTTAGAAAGAAAAAAGTTCTGGAAAAACTCAGTCTTGAGCAATGTGTCCTAAATGTTCAGCTGCTGGAGGAGGGTTCCCACTACCTTCCATTGAGACTGAGCCAAAGGCATTGTAGATATACTCATGGCCCAGAAACTAGGCCTGGTTGGTGCAGGTTTTCTCTACCTATCTATGCCCCTTCATCATAGATTGAAGCCCAGTGATTTAGACTTGTTATGGGCTTGTCTTGCAGATCAAGATCACTGCCTGGAGAGATTTGCCATTAGGAAAGTTCCTCTCTGACTTCTCATATTATATTAGGACTAGATTCAGAATCAATTTAGCTGAGAGCCACTAAAATCTTTTTTATTTTTCCTCTGAAAAGTTTCAAATAAATTGATAGAAATGATGGAACCATGGCAAGAAAATGACCCACACGGTCCCCTGATGTACTCAGACAACTATAGGGGACCATCTTCTTACAAGTCCTGACAGTAGAGACTCACCAAAGCTTTTCAATCTTCAGTCTTGTACACCACAAAGCAACGAGAGCTTTGGTACTCCTGTAGCATGCACTCTTTTTAGCTTGGCAGTAAGTTTGTGAAGTCTGGCTCTGTTCCCTGCTGCCCATGGTTGTAAGAAAATCCCCCAAACCCTCAGGTTACTCCTGGTCTGTGTCGTGGAATGCGTGTGCTGGGTTCTTTCCTGAGAGGCGAGGATGGCTGCTTTTGGGCACCCTGTCCAGGCTCAGCACTCAATAAACACAGCTCCCTTTTTGGCACAGACTTCCTGGCATGCTCCTGATGAGACTGTGTATCTTATCATAGCCAAATAAGATATGTTTTCATTCTTTCCACACGACCTGCTTCATTTCTGAAAACACCGTGTTTCTGTTTTGGAACAGATATCTTTTCAGTAGGGGGAAAGGAGCACTTTTACGATGTGTTCTGGGAGTTGGCCTCCCCAGCCATGGTGAGAGATGCCTGGAGAGCTGCTATATTCACACTACTGTTTTCTCAAGAGGCCCCACCAGTGCCTATCCCCTGTCACTCCACTGGTGTTTCCATGGTTACCCTCATCAAGGTAACCATGACTCCCTCATGAATGTTGTCACAATGACTTAACTTCCCCGTTCTTAGCATTGACTTGTGGATATGACTGTCCAGTAGCAAATGGCTTTTGGGCTTAGATATTACATGTGTAACTCCCCGAGGCCCCTTATTCCTCTCTGTATGCATAGGTGTATGATCTCATTGGGTGGCCATGACTCAGAGCTTCTTTTCTACTATCTAGGGCAGGTTGGACTTTGAGAAACACAGCAGCTCACAGCAGTTCAGACCTCCGAAGTTCAGGAAAAACCTGCTGTCAGGGAAGCCTGCTTCCAGGAGCCCATCATTTCCTTTACCTCACCACTCTGGGGGAATGAACAAAGGATTGACAATTATGTTGTGTTCAGCTGACATTTCTTAAGCTACAAGGCACACGATAAAAGGATGCTGCCTCAGTCTCTATCTAAATACAGATGACTGGGCAGACAGTGGGTGACGGAAAGGTTGGAAAGTGTCTTAGTTAGGGTTTTTATTGCTGTGAACAGACACCATAACCACAGCAACTCCTGTAAAGGAAAATATTTAATTGGGACTGGCTTACAGGTTCAGAGGTTTATTCCATTATCATCATGGCAGGGAGCATGGCAGCGTGCAGGCAGATATGGTACTGGAGAAGGAGCTAAGAGTTCTATATCTTGACCAGCAGGCAGAAGGAAGAGTAAAAGAGAGACATTGGGCCTGGCCTGAACACTTTTGAACCTTAAAGCCCACATTTGGGAGGCAGAGGCACTCAGATCTCTGAGTTCAAGGCCAGCCTGGTCTACAAAGCAAGTTCCAGGATAGAGAGAAACAATGTCTTAGAAAACAAAACCAAAAACCAAACTAAACCACCACCACCAAAAAAAAAAAAAAAAAAAAAAAAAAAAAAAAAAAAAAAAAAAAACAAAACAAAACAAAAAAAACAAGACAAAACAAAAAAAAAATCAAAAAACCCTCAAAGCCCACCTCCAGGGACACACTTTCCCACTTTAATAAGGCCATACCTCCAGTCAAGGAGCACTACTCCTAATGACCAAGCATCTGAATATATATGACACCATGTGGGCCATCCCTATTCAAACCACCACAGAAAACTATTTCATAAACCACACATGGAAAGTCTTCCAAGACACCTGCTTCTCTGGGCTGACCATACTCCGTTTCAGAGCCTATGCTGTCTGATTTTGCCTGTCTTTTCCATGAGAGATACTTTCTTGATGAGGAGGCCATGATGGAGCAAAGCACCTCACTTTCTCTGCTAGATTCATTCTCTGCAGGTCCTGACTGACAACCTCTGCCTGGTAACTGTGTTGTGTTTTCTATTCGTTTCTCTTCTTTCTAGAGAGGCTCTTAGTTTCCCCACCAGGCTTTCTGATTTTATCAGTGACTACAAATTTGGCTCCTGTCCCAGTATAGTCTTGGCTGTCTCTGTATACTCTGCTCTGACCAGTGTAAACAGTGTCACAGTATCAAGTGACATACCCAGAAGATTGAGCAGACCAAACCTGGCTGGGAACTACGCTTCCTCTTTACTCTTCCTCCTGAGTCCTGGCTTCTGTTTTGTTTCTTATAGAAAATTTCAGTCTTGCTGGTCTTGGTAAGAACAAAGTTTCCTTTCAGGGTCAGCAAAAAGAAGCACTGAGACAGATTGCAGGTGAAAGATTCTACTTTCTACATGATCCTCATGAGATTCTCTCTCTTCTTTTTTTTTATCCAGGAAATACTGCTGCATAACACCCTTTTCTCTGGCTCTTACATTCATTTTGCTCCATCTCCTGGACTGTGCCTTGAGCTTTGTGGGGTGGGCAGACATATTTCTGATTCTTTTCTTCCGGTTAGGGCTAAGCATTGGGCCGCCATTTCATAGCACCAAGCATTTGGTCTTTAGGAGCTTGACCTGTTGTGACACTGTGGTACAACTCCCATTGCAAACAAGAGTTTTCCTTCCATGGTCTATTAAAGGCTGACACAAAACAGTAACTAACCTATGAGCAGAAGCACCTTTCAGAAGGCAATTTGACAAACACATCACATCTATCTAACAAAACAACAGTGTGGCCTCTCCACTGAATCCTAAGACCTTACTAGCCATGGGCTTTACCCCAGGATTATATAGTACCAGATGTGAGTTCCTTCCTATTGAGCCAGCCTTAAATTGGATTGGAAAGCAATAGGTTGTACCCATAATACTCAAGCAACTATTGTTCCAGTGAGCACCTAGCATGTGGAAAGTTAGAACTGAAGCCTTTATGGTTCATGTGTAGCAGAGCCGTTGGTGACAATCTTCTTCCAACAGTCCCCATGGCGCCTTCTTGCACTGAAAGCTAGGATACCTTGGAAAGTCTAACAGCTGTCAGTTAGGAATCAAGTCCCCACCCACCCCCATCTTAGCTTATTTAAAGACGAGTAAACACACAAAAAAAGGGTGTTTACAGTAAAGATATCATTAACGTTGTGATTCGAGATGACTCAGCTTTGGAATCCTTAACTTCTGCCTCAGTGCCTCAGGGGGAAGTGAGTCCTAAAATGTCTCTCACATCAGCGGAAGCTCCCGGGAATGTTGGCTGTATAAATATTCAGGGCGAGCGACAACGTGCTCTTTCTCTTTCGCCATCTTTTCCCCCACTTCTTCCCCACTCTCGATCCAAATAAAATCCACGCTCTCCCGTGGAATTAGCCAGTCTGCTGTGGTCTGTTCTAAGCCACTCACCGCCGTAACCCTTTATTGGTGCGTTGGGCCGAGTCCGGATTCCTCGGGCAACCAGGGGCCCCCACGACCACGTGGCGCTGCCTCCGTCCCATCACCGCGGGCCGCCTCTGACCCCCGCCGCCACCGCTCTGCCTCTCTGCCGCTGTCCTGCCCATCACCGGGCGTGTAAATTAACATCCGCTGCTGCAGACAAGCCCCATCCACTACGAAGCTCGCCAACTTCTGTCGTGTAAGCTGTGTCACCGTGTAAACTGTGCCACCCAGCGAGGTTCTCTGGGTACCCACGCTGACTCGATGATTCCACCCCGGGTATTAGACCACGCACACACTCGCAAACACACACCAGCTAATTAATTGGTAAGGAGCTTCCGGGTGGCAGGAGGGACCCCAAACGTTTGAGTAGTGAGAAGTCACAGCCTGTGCCCCAAGCTAGGTTCAACCTCTGTTCCTCAATAAGACAATTAAAAGAGTCAAGTTAATAGTGGGAAGTGGAAAAGATTTATACAACACGATCTCATTGGGAAGAGGGACAAAGAGATCCATTGAACCCCTCAAATCCACCTTCAGGATCTGAAATGAAATTAAAGGTTCAGTAGAATGGCCTGGAGCTATGAACGTCTAAGCAGGCCCAGTCAAGATTTGCTTCTGCCACCACTGACCCTTCATTGTCTGGGCTTCAGTCTCATCCTGTAAGGTGCTCCGACAAGTTGTTAGAATTGTGTGAAGTCTCTTTCAGAGACACAAGTTCCTGAGGATTTTTCTTGTCTGCGAGTTGTGGGCATCTGGGATGAGTTGGTTTACTTTCATGGATGGGCATCATGAACAGGTGTCCCTGTTGCCTCCCCACAGTGAGCTGTGGGTGGCAGAGGCTCTGCTGCTTGGATCATGTTGAAATGAGTTCATTTTCTTTTTTGGACACCTGTGTGTGTGTGTGTGTGTGTGTGTGTGTGTGTGTGTATCTTTGTGTCTGTGTGTGCCTGTATGCGTCTATATGTGTGTGAGAATGTGTATGTGTCTATGTTTGTGTTTCTGTTTGTGTCTCTGTGCTTGTGGTGTATGTGTGTCTGTATTTGTGTGTGTGTGTGTGTGTGTGTGTGTGTGTGTGTGTATCTTTGTGTCTGTGTGTGCCTGTATGCGTCTATATGTGTGTGAGAATGTGTATGTGTCTATGTTTGTGTTTCTGTTTGTGTCTCTCTGCTTGTGGTGTATGTGTGACTTTGTGTGTGTGTTTATATGTGTCTGTGGTGTATGTGTGTCTGTATTTGTGTGTGTGTGTGTGTGTGTGTTTGTGGTATACCTGTGTGTGTGTTTGTGGTATGTGTATCTGCCGTGTGTGTGTATGTAGACAGAGTCTTACTCTGAAGTCCAGGCAACCTCATCACAACCCTCCTGTCTCAGCCTCCTGGGAGTATTCTTGCACTACACATTTGTACCACACATATAAAACATGTACATACACCATGCACGCCAAAAGCCAACTATTCAATAAGAACAACTGAAAAAACAAGGCAGGAAGAGAGTCCAGCAAACAGATTCACAGAACCTTGATTAGCCAGTTCTCTGTGTTATCAATGCAAGCAGAAATTATGAGAAGCAGGGGAAGCCTTCTGTTGGGCTATTTCTTGTTGTTACGGCACTGCAGCATCTGGAAAGATCCACAATATTCTGCAGTTTTCTTGGACAGCAGAAATTTGTGACTTCCTTCTTATGACATTTGTATCTCTATCATTTCTTTCTGAAAGGTGGCACGAGGTTGGCAGAGGTCTGGCTCCTTGCCAGCTCTCTGGCTGCTGGTGAGTCACATTAAGCAGCCTGTCTTAGACTTTCCTTGCCCTTTCTGCCAGGCACAGTAACTTTAGCCATCTTGTTTTCTATGAATAGCAAGTTGTTCTTCCCTTCCCTTCAGCATGTTTGGCATGTCTGGGAGATCTGCCCTCCTTTCTGTTGGTCCCTGGTCAATGAAGGCCTCATGAAGAGGAGACATGAAAACCAGACTAGGGCCAGTGAAGCTGACTGGCTGAATATGTTTTATGCTTGGTGGTGGTGGTGGTGTGTGTGTGTATTCCTTATTGCAAAAAGCTACAATTTATAGGGAGAGCCCTAGTATACTGAAGACAAGCAAACATCACCCTATTTGGGCACAGGTGGTCAGAACTGGTACGTTTATAATCTTCCATTTTTCTTCTTTGGCCCATGTAGCAGCTCAAAAATTATAAAGATATTTTTAAGTTTTTATTTGAAATTATTTTGTATTTAAAGAAATTTGGCACAGAGTTTCTAGCAGACATTCTGACAAATGAAGAATTGCCTTTCTGATTTAAGTATAGGTGTCTTCCATCTTTGACAATCAAGGGGACTATTCTGGCCCCTTAGGGTATGAGATGGTTCCTTGTTGCTGGCATAAAGAGAACCAAAGGAAGAGTTGCTATGGTGCTACCCCAGCAGGGAATGGGGAGACACCCAGGCTGCTTACAGCCCTGGAGGAAAAAAAGCATATTTTACATATTTCTTTTTTTCTCCAGTAGTTTCAGAGCATAGCTACTGCCTGTTACTACCCTTCAGGTTTGGGTGTTTGAAGACTGGATGATGGTGCTGGAGATCACAGCCCAGACTGAACAAAGCAGGGAAGCAGGTGTAGTGATAAGAAACACAGGTGCCAGCCTAGAACACAGCAGTGCTGGCACTGTTGCTTTCTGTCCTCTAGAACTGAAGCCTCTGGCTTCTAGAGCTGGGATTTTACTACAGAGGGATTCCCAATAATGCTGTGGCTCTGGTGACTATAGTTCCTTGTAGGACCGTGAAAGGACAGCATGGTTTCTGGTTGAGCACCGACTAGAGATGGCCAGAGACCCAGCAGGTTGGAGACCCCACAGGTTTCCCTGCAAGGGACAGCATACATTTTGCCACACTCCCAGATTCTAGGCTCTTGACATGAGGCCAAAGACGGCCATAGATCTGCACCTTTCAGGCATGTAGGACAATACCCTTACTAGGCCTCCTACAGGTAGAGGGCATGACTACAGGTCACAGAGCCTCAAGATAGATCTCTATATTAATGAGATACCTAAAGGTCAGAGGGCATAGCCAATTAAACATTCCCTTCCAGACCCTCCTCCTTGCAAAAAGTATTTAACCTCAGGCCCACCTTGAAAATACTAGGGTATAGCTTCATCCATTTTTCCACCATGACAATAAATATCTTAAGACCATAGCCTATTTCACTTCTTTGGGACCCATCATGAGGAACTATGGAGAAGGTTTTCAACTACTGAGCTGCTGCCTAATCTCCTGCCCACCTCTCTACACTTCCAGCCTCAGAAGCCACCAACTCAAGCAAGCGAGCAAAGCCAGTCATGACCCAGCTCAGTGAGTTGCTGTGACCAAGACTCTCATCCCCACAGGACACAGCCAGAGCTTCTCCCTCTTCTTGTGGGACTTCAGACTGTGTTCCCCACCCACAAGCAGAGTCCTGAGGCTCTCACAGACCGATGTCCACCTGGTGCCAGCGTGGAGTGAACACAGTCAAATTCCCATGCCTCTGTCCCTCTGAGCCCATTGGAGGGGCAGTCGTGGGACCCACAATTCAACACAATGGACCCACGCATGGTACAACCCCACAGTCCCTTCCTATGTACAGAATGTCACCCTCCACTCTCCATTTCTGAGTTCCTGACAATCAGTATTTTGTGAGTCTCAGAGCTGTCCAATGATGAGATTTTATCAGCACTCCCTCAAGATTAAAACTCTTTGGGGCAAAGACCACTATCCTCTGGAGTGTTGTACAGTGTTGGGCAAGACTCACTGCTCTCTGGGTGCATGTTGTTGATGAAAAGGTCATGGAAGATGTCTTCCTGGGTCTCAGAGAGAGGGAAGATACCTGCTTGGGAAAGGCTGAGTCACCTAGGAGAGTCATTTCTGTGTATGATCCTTCCCATTCATAGATGTTTTAACAAGGGACACAGTTCAAGTTCTGTATGAGCATGCTCCCTTCAAGAGCCATAGACCATTTAACAAAATCCCCATCACCAGGCATAAGAATCCTTCTCTGGAGTTGTTGGTCCGGGCTGTCCAAGAGACTCCCAAACATTATAGTGAATTGCTATTGCCCTAGGGTGCCTTCCAGAGTTGGAAGGTAAGTCTCTATTTCAAAAGACCATCATGCACATTTCAGACGTATTGTTCACAGGCCCCTGAGCTAAAACTGACCTGAAAACTTCCTCCCTGAGGATTAGATTTTAGGGACTGGAAGGTGCTACACAAGGTTCCAAAGCAGGGAAACAAGCAACGGTTTGTTGAAACATACAATGACCAACACGGAATGATAACCCTAAGGGTGAAGCAATGGTACACATATGTAGGGGTGATATTTAGAACTCAGCGCCCGGTCCAGTTGGTTCCCAGGCAGCCACTATGTTCCTGCTGCTCCTCGGCTCTGATCAGGGCTCCATTCAGCTAGACGCGCGGCCCAGGCACCCACGAGACGCCAGTGTGGGGAATGGCTCTGCCAATCCACCATGCTGCATCCACAAAGCTCTGCTGAACCTCAGAGAATATCTGCCATCCTTGCAGTGCCAGGTAGAAATGAGACTCTTAAAGCTTAATGATTATCTAAAGGATTTATATATTTAGAAATGCTCAATCAATAAGATGCCCACATAATTAGAGTTGTTACCCAGTATCTAACCTTTTGATAGAAGTTGCTACCCAGGACAACTTTCAACCCATTTGTGGTTTTCTATAACTGATAGCCCCCTTCTTCTCCTCCCCTTCCTCTCTTTCTCCCCTCCCCTTCCTCTTTTCCTCTTCCAGCTCCACCTCCTCTTCTACTGCCTAATCACCTAGTTCCACTAGGAATACAATGGAGCAGAATAAGTATCCTGCTACACACATACTTTGTTGGTAACCATCACCTCTCTAATTATACTAAAGATCCACACAACAGGAGGGAAATCATACCTGGGACAGGAAACCTAGCCAACTACCCAAGGCTAGTGAAGTTAGAGACCATGGAGGAAAGCCTACTGTGGCCACTTGATTGAACTAACATAATCTCTGTTTACATTTTGAACACTTGTTCTTATACTCATAGGTAAGTGTAGTCATTACCCCTCTACTTCTCTTTGAAACAAATAGAGACTTATATAAAACCATAGTCAATCAAAATGTAAAATTGTGGAGCTTAGTTCAAAAAAGACACATGCATAATACAACTCTTGAGCCTAAAAGCCAGAGATCATTGTGGAAGAGGAAGAAGAAAGATTATAAGAGTCAGAGGGACAGGAAGCTTGCTGTGAGATGTGTCTCCTAGAAATCTCAGAAGCTACATCCATAGACAGTCTTTCCAACTTGATTGCCTTAAGACAATGTGAACAAGAACGGCAGTAAGAGGTTAAGCTAAGGTGAATGGAGGGACTCCCCTGAGGCCTGAACCCTTACCTGAAGCATTGCAGGCAACCAGGGAATGCTGGGAGCAGAAGAAACAGTTTTCCCCAGGGAAGAGCACACTGATTGGTTATCTAATACCAAATGGTCAGCCTTGAAAACTTATATATTATACAGACTGAGCAGGTTATATTCAGATACTTAATACACACACACACACACATACACACACACACACACACATACACACACAAGCTTAACAAGGATTAGTGAAAAAAAAAAAAGAAGCCATGAGTTTTGAAGGAGAGTTACATAGGAGGGTTAAAGGGGAAGGGGAAATAATGTAATTATATTATAATCTCAAATAATTTAAAGACAGTGCAGAAAAACCTCAGTGCAGGGGTCACATTTAGCCAATGGACAGTCATGATTACCTGGCAGGACTGTGTCAAGTACCTTTCTATTATGACCATGGCATCTTGCTGTGACCTAAATGGTCTCTTAATTAAAAGAGAAATTGGGTATTAGCCATGCCATGCTTCCCAGGTTTGATGGATTCCTTACACGTTCTCTTGGTGTTGGCCTCTTCAAGCTGCATTCTGATTCGTAGCGAGAAGCATAAACAAAAGAGATCCAAGTGGGAGTGTTCGGATGGATCAAGACTGAAACTCATATGCTAAAGCCAGATAGCTCAGCTCATCACTGAGATCAAAGATGCCTTGCTGAAGTCTCAACGCATCCATGTTTTCTTGCAGGCTTTGCTCTTGTAGGAAAGAGCATGCAGAAATGGGCCATTGAACTTTCTTGGTCTCCAAACCATGAGCTGTGAGTGCAAAGCTACAGAATGAAGTTAGGTTTTGTAGGAAACAAAACACGGGCGGGTGCCCGGGTGCCCGGGTCCCCAAAGCCTCCTGCGTGGCGGCTGAGGCGGCCCGGGACTGGGGCGGGGTCTCACGAAAGGGATTCGGCAGCAGAGGCGGAGAGGGCCGAAGCAGAGGCCTGGGTTCGCAGCACTTCCCGCCCTGGACGCTGTAGTTCCCACTTGGTAGAGGCAGTCACAGAGTAGAAGTAGGCCCACGCAGACACGTGGAATTGAGTTTCCATGAAGTAAATTTTATTGACAAGAATGGTGAATCTGGTGCGCTCCCCCCAAAAGCCAGGAGGGGTTTCCTTATATTGGGGAGTATCAAGGGGAGGAGTTAGGGTGGGGAAAACTTAATTACCTATGGCCCCCAGCCTCATTAATATGCAAATCTCAAGGCAGAGGGCTCTTAGGCACGCCCCTTACGTGACTTCAGGGTACAGGTGAAATGGAGAGGGCGGGTCTGGGGGCGTGGCCACACCTGCAATCTCAGGGTTTCCAGGCCAATGGCAGCCCTTCCATGGCCCAACAAGGTTTTGGTCTGAATGTGTTACAGTGGCGGTTGGTTTGCTCTGGGTCCACATGGTCAGGGTATAGTTATGTCCTTTAAAGCCCCATCCAAATCATGCTATGAATGCATTTGTGGATTTGATATGTTTTCCAACAGGCTGACTTTAATAAACATAGATGGTCTCAGCAAACAACCCATGGAGAGAGCCTAAAAGAACACACTGGGATTTTTATGAAGAAGTTGTTGCAGTCTGGAACATAAACACCACCTACTGGCCTGTGCTGCTGGCCAGTTTAAGGATGGCAACTGCAAATCCAGTTAGCTAATCTGTGGCCAATTCTGAATCTGTCTCTGTAGCTGACTGACCCACAATAGATAATGAAAATCAATTAATATGAAATTAATATGAATTCGGGTAGATAAGTGGAAAGGGTCATGCATGTTCGCCGGCTTGAATTCTGTAGCTGACACTGAAGGATTACACACATTGTGTTGCTTTGCCCTGCTTTACACAGCTGAAATTCAGAGATCTCCATACATTTTTGAGACCCGTGGCCATGGAGCAGCTGCTTTTGGGGGATCTGAAATCTGTGTTTGGGGCTAGGTTGCTTGCTGTTCAGCAGTGTGCCAACCTTGTCAACTTCTGACTTGGCCCCTGTCTGGAGGTATTTTGAGATACACCTTAGATAACTTGGGCTATGAGAGTAAGCTGGCCTTGTCATCTCGGCACATATGAGCTGTAGACACAAAGGAGGCAGTTGTGGGAGGGCCACACTTCTCATTAGCTGGTCCTCTGGCGTCGGCTTTATGGAGATGTCTCTGTTGAGCGATTTTTCAGCTGTTAATGCAGGCTGAGTTCCACTTTAGTAAATTATTTTATAAACAGCTTATGTGTGTTTAAAAGTGATTTATAGTCCTCAAAATAGGACATACTAATCCAAAATCCACACACACCACAAAACTCTGGCAATGTACTCAAATAATATTTGAACAGAGTAGAAAACATTTGCTTCGAAGGCCAAGACAAAGGCCATGTGATGAAAAAAAAGTGGACTTCACTAGGATGGATTTGGACCCCTTCTCCCATGAGCTCCTATCCTGCTATTACTGCTATCCCCCTATTGCATGGTTTCTAGAACATTTACTCATAGTGATTGTAATGTCCTTGGGTGGTCTCTGTGTTTGAAGTGAACATCCAAGAAGCTTAACGTCAACTATGGCTCATGTGTGGCAACTGAGCTGTTTGATGCTGGTGACTCTGTGTCTGAATTTCTCCCTTGGTAAAATGAGGGTTAAGTAGACGTGCCCCAGGAACTGTTTTTACAAGGTCAAGACAAATTCCTTTGTATTCTCAGCTCCTAGAATGTTGTGTTTCTCAGTATGGCTGCTAATGACATGATAGATCAAAGTAAGTTGATAAACTGTTCTGGGCTGTGAGCCTAGAGATTAAAAATGAAGAGCTAGGCTAGAGAAAGAGATTGACTTTAGATAATGAATTAGAAGGGCATTCTCTACAGGTCCTGTGAAATATGACATGAATATTCTGCTTGGTGAATGCACAGTGTTCTATGTGAATGGTGAATTTGGGCCTGGCAGTTGATCCTGTTGGCCATGCCACAGTAGCCTGTGACTCTGCAAGATTGCTAGCTAGAGCCAGAGTAACCCTTCTATGCCATTTTGCTTTCTCTTTACCAGCCAGTCTCTTAGGAGACTGCAAGCTGAGCTAGGCCAGGGTGCTAGAGCCTGGCAGCCATAGGTGTCTGCAGGGCCAGAGGCAGAAGGCATATCATGGGTTTCTTGATTTCTACTTGTCTGCAAACCCAATTTGGGCAAGGATTTCCTTGATCTAGTAGATTGGTTCAAGGAATCAGTGATCTCCTTTAGGCCTAGTTTTCTGGATTCCACTTGTGGGTCTGTTCTGGAGACAGGGCACAGAAGACAAATCCAGTGTCTTACACTTTTTAGTATTATAGAGAATGTCATTACCTTTTACCTTAGAGAGATCACTCCCAAGTACTGTCTCACCAGGAGTAAAGAATGATCTTGTTTGAGCTGGAGCCAGGGGAACTGAGTTGATGCCTAGCTGAATAGATGAATGGGGAGGCTCCCATTCGTTTCTTCCATACCTAACACTTTCAAATCAGGCCACAACTGGTTGTTACTTTCACTCAAATATTCCACATGCTTCTTTTTCTCTTCTGTGCTTTAGATACTTAAATAAATAATCAAACAAATACCAGGACAGGGCTGCTGGTGGTGTTTACTATCTTCCTGATACTCATAAAACCAGGAGAAGCGTAGTCTAGCTCTCCCAGAACTCACACTATGGTGGGCACAGGTAGGCCTCATAGTTTCCACCTTCACTGAGTGGTCTAATTAAACGAAATCTGTGTTTGGAGAAAACGGCAGCGGTGCTTGTTGCAAGCCAAGACTGGGAGAGAGAGCCTTCCAAGTTCTGAGCAGGTCCTGCCTGGCTTCACTACCCTTATCTGTCTCCAGGATTATTCTTGATCTCATCCAAACTCAACCTATATTTAGGACAAGATCTGAGCTGTGAGTTCCCCTGGGACAGGCCCTTTGTGTTGGGCTGTACCTGGTGTTAGGGGAGTCACAAACAGGATGGATATATTTGTTGGGCACCAAACCTTAGAGAGAGTTCTAAGACATGCATGCTCTAAGTATCCCTCCTTAGAATGCTAAGATCTGGTACCCTGAGGTTCTATGGGCAAATAGATTGAGTCAGCCAGATTCCCTGCCCTGCACTGCATGACCTGGATCTTTCGAGAATAACTCCTCCCACTCTTGGTCCTTTATTGCTGAGACATAAATCCCAGCTGGGATAACTAATAAAAACTATAGTAAGACCCAAAGCTGTGTACAGTGATTAGAGCAAACAGATGCTAGTGCACGAGAGCTGTTTTTCTGCAGTCCTGACCTACTTCCAGTGTAAAAGCACTGCCAATCCCCACAGACTGGTGGCTGCAAAGCGTGCCTCAGCGGAGCCTTGATTAATTGGTACTTTGTTTTTCTACTTAAGCATCGAATGAATTATTAATCTTCATTGGAAATATATAAATTCCAACTTGTTTTACAGCTGGAGGAGCAAGGACTTTGTGTCAAGGTGAGAGCAATGAGTCATTGGAGCCATTCATCCATCATCATTAGGGGATGGCTTCCCTCCGGAGAGTTCCAAGTGTCTCTGAGGAGGCACAGAGAAGCACAGCAAAGGCCAATGGGATGAGCAGTGTGAGTTAAAGAAACAATATTCAGGTCTAACCCACGTATCGGGTGGGTGAATTATAGTGAACATCAGCATGTAACTGCTCTGGTCAGGGCACAGGGAGGTCAATAGTTTTGCAGTTTCTGCAGGATCTGCAGGTTCCCCTTCTTGGAATGTTCCTTCTGTGTGTCCCCCCCAAAGAGCTGTCAAACAAAACAAGCCTATTTTCACACTGTGGCACCCTTTGGATGGATCCAGAAAAGAGAATTGAAGTAAATCATCCTTTCTTAGTTAGGGTTTTACTGCTGTGAACAGACACCGTGACCAAAGCAACTCTTATAAAGATAACATTTAATTGGGCTGGCTTAAAGGTCCAGAGGTTAAGTCCATCATCATCAAGGTGGGAGCAGGGCAGCATCCAGGCAGGCATGGTGCAGGAGGAGCTGAAAGTTCTACATCTTCATCTGAAGGCTGTTAGCAAATACTGACTTCCAGGCAGCTAGGGTAAGGGGTCTTAAGCCCATGCCCACAGTGACACACCTACTCAAACAAGGCCATACCTCCTAATAGTGCCACTCCTTGGGCCAAATGTATACAAATCATCACAAGGACTGAGAAAGACCCTGTACATCAGAAAGCCTATGCCCTTAAGGTCACAAGAGGCTCTGAAGAAGTCTCAAAGGTCACAAATGCCACAGGTTGTGTGGAGTATAAAGCTAAGTAGTGTGTATAGATTCCTTTACATAATTAATGGATGATTCTCTCCCAAGTCTGAGTTGATAGAGTGAAAGCCAGTCAACAAATGAAGAAGAATGACAAGGAAAGAGAAAGGCGGAAAGGAAAAGTTCAGTTACTTTCAAGCAGTTTTGTTCATGGTGGCATTAGGAGGCTCATTCACAAAACCCGAGAACTCCTCCCTTTGGATATCATTTTGTGATGAGGGGTTAGAAGATAGGACCAGCCTAGGCACAACATCCCAAGGCCTATGGCTGTTATAAATCTCATGGACTCCAAACCTGAAATAGTTACTATCTGCCTATTCACACAAGTTTGCTGACCCCTGGGGATCAGGTTTATTTTGATGTGTGATATGACAACTGCAGCATATGTCTGGGAGCAAGTGTCCTGTCTCAGAGGTGCCCCATTCCCAAGGCACAGTAGAACATAGGGATTTCCTGATTTGTTTCTGTTTCTCACAGCACCTGCTGGCCACTGTCCCAATGCTTCCTGTTTCTCTCTATGCATCTCTCACAGGTAGCATGGCTGGGTCCATCACTTGCCTGCTCTCTTGCCACACCCTCTAACAGAGTCCTGGATGCTTCAGTCAAGGCCTCACTTGCCCAAGTGGATTCTGCATAGGTCAGAGACTCCTGAGCACAGGATTCCCGATAGGCTGAGGCAAGAAGGCTGGAAAGAACCAGTTCTTCTGTGGCTTCATATGATCACAGATTGTCCTTGAGGGTGCTGCTTAAAGAAACAAATGTCCCATATATACTCTTTGGTTGGTGGTATAGTTTCTGGGAGCTCTGGGTGGTCCAGTTAGCTGATATTGTTTTTCGTATGAAGGTTCAGCTCCTTCAGTCCTTCCCCTAGCGCTTCCATTGGGGCCCCCAGGCTCAGTCTGAAGGTTGGCTGTGAGTATCTGCATCTGTCTTGGTCAGGTGCTTGTAGAACCTCTCAGGGAACAGCCATACCAGGCTCCTATCGGCAAGCTACATGGAGGGTGCCATGACTCCAGGTATATAGCAGAGGACTGCCTTATCTGACATCAATGGGAGGGAAAGGCCAAGAATAATCCTGGGGATAGACAGAGAAGTGAAGCCAGGCAGGACCTGCTCAGAACTTGTAAGGCTCCCTCTCCTAGTCTTGGCTTGCAACAGGCACCACTGAATGTTCACCCATTTTCTTCAAACACAGATTTCGTTTAATTAGACGACTCAGTGAAGGTGGAAACTATGAGGCCTTGTTCCTGTAGAGGCTCCATGCCCTAACATAGGGGGATGCTGGAGCGATGAGGTGGGCGTGGGTGACTGGGTGGAGAAGCACCCCCATAGAGGCAAGTGGAAGGAGGGAGGGATAGGAGAGGGGTTTGTGGAGGGGAAACAGAGAACAGGAACATCATTTGAAATGTAAATGAGTAAAATGATTAATAAAAAAATTTAACCAGAAAAAAACAAAAACAAACAAACAGAAAAAAAAAAAAAAGAGAGAGAAACAAATGACCCAAAGACAGCAAAGGTGAGCCCTGAGGTCACCTCCCCAGATACTTGTTCAGGCTAGACAGCTTCCCTATGGGCTTTCTTGGTGCTGCACTTTGAATATGTCCCCCAAAATTCATGGTTTAGAAATGTATTCCCCAAAGTCATGATGATGTTTGGAGGTAGAGCTTCTGGAAGGTGACTGAGCTAGATAAAGTCCTAAGGGTGACATTACAGCTTTTTGAGAAGAGGAACAGAAAGCTGAGTTGGCACACTTGCTCTGTTTGGCTATGGAATTCCATAGAGCCCAAGGTCCTTGAAGAGAAGAGATGAGAGGATGCTCACACCATATTTTTGGCCCCCAGTACCCCAGTACCCCAGTACCATGTTTGAGAATGGTTGGTCAGGGTAGTCAGAGCAACTCCACAGACAATATAGACTATGGCTGTAGCCCTTGGTTGCCTTTCATAGGTAAATCCCCATTGCTGAAGACACTGCATACTTTAGCATACAGGGCTTCAATTATTCCAGCTGAACTTAACCTGAACGCCTTTTTTCTGTACTCTAGCTTTCATGGTATCAGAAAATGCTATGAAATCTGTCAAGGGGGATGAAGCAATTAATAGTCCTGCACAACTGTGACATCTAAAACCACAAAAATGACCAGCAGGTTGTTGGTGGATTTGAGGGCTACTCAAGAGGAAGGGAACAGTCCCTGGTAACTAGAGACCCAACCAACTTCCCGGGACTAGTGAGGTCATGGATCTTAGAAAAGAATCTACTACTGCCATTCATTTTTCATATTTTCTTTTTGCATTTATTAAATATTTCTTAAAAACACCATTTGTAAATATGACCTTTGCCAACAGACACAAAACTCTCTTCTTTGTTAAATGAAATGCTTTAAGATTTTAGTTTAATCTGATACAATGATGAAATTCTTCTTCTTTTTTTTTTTTTTTTTTTTTTGGTTTTTCGAGACAGGGTTTCTCTGTGTAGTCCTGGATGAAATTCTTAAATTATGTGAATGTTCTAGTGTGTGTGACTTCTCAAAATTAGCATAGTTTCATATTAGATGCAATCTAAAACTGTTCCTTTTAACCAAGAAACTCACCTACTGATCATTTAAAAATTTTATCTGAAAAGGCAAATTATTTTTGAAAATCAGTAGTTATTTTAAATACATATGAATTTTACCTATTCTCTGATCAAAAGTTAGAGGTTTATAGAATAGATTTTTTTTTTAAATGTTCATGCTCCAACTAAGGTCTGCTTGCAGGATACTTGCATTAGGTCTAGAGACACAAATGGGACAAAAGGAAAAAGGATAGAAAAGATGCAGTATACGAATAGGCATATAGGACAGTATGTGAATGGAACATGGTAGACTTGAACTCAGAAAAATATACAGAGACAAAATATCAACTTATTAAAGGTCCAACATGTAAAAGATAAAACAATTATAAAAATTTATGACACGGTGGGATACCATAAATTGAGGGGAGGGGATCTTTACAGAACCGAAGACACAGGCAGCTGTATGATACTAGCTGAAGATCTCAATACCTGACTTTCAGATTCATCCTAAAATTAATATGGAATACTAAGAGACCCTAATGAGATGGAGCAGTTGAGAAAGAAGGAAGCCGAGCTTCAAACCTATCACCAAGAATCAATAATCAACAGTGAAACTCTGACATAAGGATAGACAGACACATAGACACATAGACCAGGGTCAGGAACCAAACACTGCATACATGGCCAGTGGTCAGATGTTCCTCAGACAGGATGCCAAGACCATCCAATGGGAAGGAACAGCCTCTTCAGCTTGATGCAGGGAAAACTGGTGTCCATATGCAAAACAATGATGCTGGACCCTAGTGAGCTCAGTGACTTCTGTAAGATCTCTCTAGACACAGCCTCATTCTGAATCCAGGGGCAAGGACTCACTCATTTCACAAGTTCTTGGTATACCAGATGGCCAAAGCAACTGTTGGGTCTTAGTTTAAATGCAGGTTCAGAAAGACCTAAAAAAGTGTAGATATGTATTTTCAGAAGTAGACAAAGAACATACCTCTTCCTCACCACTGTTCCCTGATTGTGTAGCGCCCCTGATGCCAAGGAAACCCCTGTGTTACAATGAGGAAAGTGAGTAGTAAGACAGACCACTGTGTATCTGTGTATCACGTGTATTGAAGTTGTGTGCACACATATTTAGCACTGTATTCTTGATGAACTGGCTCTTTATCTCTCTGAAAAGAGGAAGATGCCAATGGCAAGATGCCACCTGTACTGCAAAGAGATGCCATGCTTGTTAGTGGTGTTGTCTACATGCACAAGGATTATAACTCTGTGTGTGGAATAAGCCACGCTCTCCCCTTTTCTGGTTTAGCTGATCAAAAGTGGCTGTCCTTCATTGTATTACATAATATCATTGCTAGGTGAGTAACTAGATCATGTAATTTGTGCTGCATTACTCATGGTTTGCTTGACAGAGTTAATTACTGTGAAGAATGCAGTGGTGGAAGTCGCAGGCTTCAGGCTGGGCAAGCAGTTTCCGTGCTGCTGGATGCTCCCAGGTGACACAGTATAGCGAGCTGGTGCTTCTGTGTACGGACAGTTCTTCCCATAGTCCTGAGGACATAGTCCTTAGAATCACCTTCTTCAAGTGGGCTGCGAAGCGAGAATCTTTATTCTATGTTCTCAATAACTATTCATTCTTTAATGATGGAACATTAGATTATTTTTAGTTTTTTCAAATATCATTGCTATGACTATGTTTAACTTGGGCTATTAAATTAGGAAAGAGTTCCAGAAATAAAATTGCTGGGTTAAGTGAAATGTACACTTTGAAGTTTATTTTTAGAAATTAGAGTAAATAGATTATTTATTTATTCATTTATATTTACTTGATAACTATTTTTGTTGTTGTTTTGGTGGAGCCAGGTGGCACAAAGGAAAGGCAGGAAGGGCAGGTCTGACAAGCAGGAGAAACGGTCGGCTAGATACCCAACCCACAATGAGGGGCCTTTGCATCCTGTCTTTAAGCATCAAACCCAACCACCCAGCTAGTTAACCTGAGCAGTCTGCTGATCAGCTCAACTTTGGCCAGAGCCTAGCCTAGCCGCTGCAGCGGCAGGTGGAGGAAGCCCCAGGAGTGCCTTCGATTCTTGGATTTGAAGATGACTGCATAGTCAGCGCCGAAAGTTGTGCTAAAAAGCACCACCAAAACTCCTCTAAACGAGTGCTTTATTGAACACTTAGCTAATGCCAGTAATAAACAACGGGCTTTGATGCAGCAGCAGCTAGCCAGTGCCAGAAACTCAAGACTGGCCCAGAAGTTGGAGAATAGACCGTCTGTTCAGGCGGCATTAAAACTTAAGCAGAAGGAAGAGCTTAAAGCCTGGGCAAGAGTAATATCCAGGCGCGTTTAGGACGACCCATAGATGCCCTGGTGAGTGGAGGCAGAGGCCAACCCACTGCTTAGGGGCTGGATGCCGCTTCAAGAGTGAAGGGACTGTAGCCCCACAAATGGGCTTAAGAACAGGTGGTGTTCGAGGTCCCGTAGGTTCTGGGAGATGGGAGCCTAGGGCGTGGAGCTGTAGGTCATATCAGAATCGGTGGAAGAGCTCTGGGTGTGATAGGTCGGAGAAGAGGGGGCTTTGGAAGTAAAGCCCGAGGTCACGGAGGAGAGGTACACTTACTCGCCCTGTATGATCAAAGAACAGTGGGACAACCAATTGGATGCACACATGTAGAAAACTAAAGGACACCTGGATGCTGAGTTGGATGTCTACATGGCACAGACAGATCCTGAAACAAGAGACTGAAGCCTGATTACCTCCCTGCCCGATAGACTCAAAAGTCACTGCTTCTGTTAAACAGCCTTGAGAAAACAAAAGAAGAAACCAATTGGTGCTGGAAGGACCTATTACAATAGGTTGTGGACTTACCTGCAACCTGCTGGTGCATTTAGTCTGTTCTATCTACTTTTTGATAGTGTTATATGAAACCCTGTTTGTGGGACTGCATAAGGGTATCCTGGTTCTTGGCTGGGCATGGGCCTAGAACCCTGAGACTCCAAGGGAGAAACGGCAGGAGTTCGCCACGTCCCCAGAACTCAGAGTCCTAACAAGCAGTCCAATCTCCATAGACCTACATTGTTCAGTCACGTAGGCCATTACAGCCCCTCCCAAAGTGCACAGGTAGAGGGTGTAACTACAGGCCTCAGGCCCTAGAGATTTACATACTAATGAAGGTCAGAGGGCGGAGCCAATTAACCATTCCTCCCCAGAACCTCCCCCTTCCTCCCTCCCTACTTAACCCAGGTCTGCCCTGAGTTTGGAGGGGTACGTCCAGATCCATCCACCATCCGCCATGACAATAAAGCCTTTTGGAACCAAGGACTTCCTCGTGTCATTGGGGCCTGCTGAGGCTGCCGCCACTGAAGCCTCCAGCCACTGGAACCTGGGACCTTCCTCCGGTATGTGAGACAGGCTGCCTGTCCAGGCAGCCTCCACCTCGCAGGCCCGGGCCGCTGCCTTGTGGGCCCAGGGGCCTGCAGCTGCGGCCCCCCCAGTTTTTTCCCACACCTGTTTTCCTTTGATTTGATTGTTTGTTTTATTGTTTATCCAGACTTCTGTTTGAACGGGAATGCATTGGTGTGTAAATAGAACAAGTTTCCAGTCTCTGCCTCACCTGTCATATACTCGGACATTTAAAAAGTATTTCCTCTGTTCATTTTTATGATCCCAGAAGGGCCCAGTGTTCTCACTAGTGGGTTGTCTCTGGGATAGCGTTCTACATCTTCCTTAAAAGCTATGTGTTAATAGCTAGAGTCAAAGGTGTGTTTGCTATGTGGATGGTGAAAGTAGTAAATTGGAAATGTTGGTATTGCTACTGGGCCATGGAATGATTACATATGGTAGCAACTTTGATTTGGTCAAAGTTGGTGTTGCCTCTATTGACACCACAGAAATGGTAGCTGACACGCTAAGCTGGATACGAACAAGTTACACACTAAGAGTTTTCAGCTTTCCTCTTGGCTTTGTGTCATGTCCAAAAGGCCTGTGCCCTCTAGAATAGAAGCAGCAGCCATTTGGTTTGGCAGAGTAACAGAAGAGACACGGGTGGGAGACAGGTTACAAACGGACTGCTGGGGAGGGGTCATGTGCTGTGAATGTGGAAATGCAGTTACCTCCATTTATCCAGAACCAATTTTGGTCTAATCCACTTAACTGGTTGTATTTGACCCTCTCATGGTTTAAGTTCAACCATATTTTGTCAGCGGTGCAGTTTCAGTGGAATCTTATATTTCTGGTTCATTATACCGAATTGTTCTCCCAATTAAAAGAAGAAGAAATTAGAGTGAATAAACTTGGGAATTAATATGTCGCCTGATTCAATGGATATTATTATATTATGGTAATTCATTGTATTAAAACCACCAAATGTTTTTCATTATGCTATGCATAGCTTGAACTTACTGTCACCGTCGTTTTTTATAGGCCACCAGAGCACCTAGCTTTACTTTACTCTTACTTATTTGGAGTGTGCATCTTTTTTTGTATTCTTCCTGGCCTTTCAAGTTTTTGGTAGAAAGGTTATCAAAAAGTCTATTCTAGCACACACAGTAGCTCTGGAGTAGGTCCACCACAGGTTAAGTCCTCATGGTGATCGAGTGTAGAACACATTTGCAAGATGCCTAGGTGAAGGTCTCTTGTCTGCTCTGGAGCATAAATCACGTTGGCCTCTTTACAATGGTTATCAGAGTGAGACCCTGTAGGGAGGTCAGGGAGCCTCTGTTGTAGGAGCACAGCTTGGTTCACTGGACCCAGAGTCGTGTGGAGTCCGTGTCATTCATTGATTCCAGTGACCTGACCTAGCTGTGATATTGTCCTACATATGCTGCCCTGACCCACTGTGGCTCCCAGCAATGGAGCTGCTTCCCCATTTGGGTGTGACTGACCCTGGAGAGATCGGGGAATGCCAGCCACAAGGGTCTCATCCTATACTTGGATGGAGCCTCTGAGAAGCCAGGGCTGGTTTGGGATTGAACTCTAGGCACCCTCCACCCTAACCCTGTGCTTGGTGCTGCTCTGTAGAGGTCATGCTTACTGTTTGGACTGAGTCTGCCCCACTTTGCTATCTCTTTTGCCTTGGGCTCTGTCATAGTTTGAATATGCTTGGCTCACGGAGTGACTTTTTGGAGGTATGGCCTTGTTGGAATAGGTGTGTCACTGTGGGTGTGGGATCCTTATCCTAGCTGCCTAGAAGTCAGTATTTTCTAGCAGCCTTCAGATGAAGATGTAGAACTCTCAGTTCCTCCTGCACCATGCCTGCCTGGATGCTGCCATGTTCCAGCCTTGATGATAATGAACTGAAACTCTGAACCTGTAAGTCAGTACCAATTAAATGTTGTCCGTTTAAGAGTTGCCTTGGTCACGGTGTCTGTTCACAGCAGTAAAACCCTAAGACAGGCCCTTAATCCCACGACTACCTGGATCTTGGGTTCTGTGTTACTGGGCTCGGATGACAATGCCTCTTAGCCCTCTGGGTCACTCACTATTGCATCTTCCCCACAACCCTACGTGGCCCCTCACCTCTTACCACTCAGCATCCAACCCTGCCCATTTCTGCTGCTTTCCATCACTCTCTGGAGGAGGATTCTCATACTCTCTCTCGAGAGAAGAGGCAGGTGCATGGAGGTGCAGAGGTCAGGGCCAAGGGAAAATGAACTGGAGGCTCTAGGATGACTGGACCTCACCAGGAGTCAGGTACTGGAGTTCAGAATCCACATCTCTCAACTCACATACACTGGACTTAGATGAAACCTTCAGTGCCGGTAGATTAAAGAATACTTTCTCTGATATCACCCAAGAGGAAGAAGTACAGGTAAAGGCCCATGTTGCATTAGGAAAGTCAGCACACAAGCAGCAACAGCAACACGTGGGAGTAGGGAGATTACTGTGTGTGTGTTTAAATCTGAAAGGAGGGTAATCATTTATTTTATGATTAAAAAAAAAATCCAGTTTCATGCTTATAACTACATTATTTGAACTACAATGGCTAGGGTTTTGAAAGGACATTGAATTTCTGTGCCTTTTGGGGATTTTACATAAAAAAAACGTCCACACGTGAGGATATGAAAACCCTGACTTTCGAAAGGAGAGCAGTCTGTCTCTGCTTTGTAATTACCCTCCAGCGTTATCTTGGGCTCCAGCTGTTCAATAGAAGCAGCTTTTGAAAAGGTCCTAAGGAACCTTGGGGAGCAAGTGTCCTTCCTGCAGGTCCAGAAGATTGTATTGTCTTCAGCAGCCAGGTGACCACCTGCTGATGTGGCCGCTGGCTCCACTTTCCTTGTTAATTCATCAAAGAACACAAAGGAAGGGAGGGTCCCTTTTCTTTCCATCTAAAAAGAACACTTTTCTATATAAAACATGCCCTAAATCCTTTGTAAGGGCTAAGTCCGCATAGCACATGCTGAGGCTTCTGCTGGCAGTGATGACGACAGCCTAAAGAAAGAGCTGTGACTTCCACTGGGTTGCCTCTCCTGTCCTTGTTTCTGTTTGCCAATAATAAAAGGAGTTCATTTGTGAATGGCTAGAGCAGAGGGAGGCTGCCCACTCACCCAGGCCGAGGTTCTGCTTTAAACTAGATTTAGAGGAAAGCTGAAGAGATGATGCTTAGGGTCCCTCAGAGACACGAGTGCCCTCGTGAACATGGTCCAAGCAGCCATAGGGAGTAATGAAAAAGTATCAACAGGGCTGGGTTTACCAAGGGCATAGCACCTCTAAGTGTGGCAAGGGGCAGCCTTCTGCCACCCCAGGTCCCAGTCCTCAGGCTAGCTTAGAGATGAGCGCCCTCAATTCTATTCAAGGAATTGATCCACTATTGAGGAATTGCTGTAAATATTGTAGCTCTGAGTTAGGCAGTGCGGGGACACACCTCTGATCTCAGATACTCTGGGGGCTGAAGCGGGAGAATGGGGACTTGAAACCGAGCCTGGACCTTGTCCTGCAAAAGAAAAAAAGAAAATGAACTTCCCTATGTTTACAAGGGAAAGACCTCCGCTCTGGCTTGCGTGAACAAAGCTGGCTAAAAACCTGTATGCAGCTTGACCTAATTTCCACGAGTAAAAAGAGAGGAGAAAGGGAAGGAATTGTCTGTGTGACAAAATAGGCCTGGGACCTGCATCCAGTTCACAATCTCTGGGGCTGGAGGCTGAGCTCAGAGCCTTCCACTTCCTGCATGACAATCGGCCACACATCTAGGGTTTCCCATTTCCTAAAGTTCCCAACAATCCGAAGCGGCTGATTTAAAATGGCTGGCGTTTGATGAGAAAGAAGGGCAAGTGCATGTATTCATACAGATGGAGTTGGTTCTCGGGGTGGTTCCCAGCTGTTCCAGCGGGCTGACTCCCTTGGGCCCATCTGCAGAGCTGTTCTGTTTAGAGCATCTCATTCCAAGCGTCCCTAATCAGACAGGACAACTGTGATCCTAGAGGGCCCTGCAGAGCCCTCCTCTCCCATCCTGCTGCTTTCTCTGAGGATATTCCCCAGAAGCTGTCTGAATGACTTCTCTGTTCATGCTCTTGAGGATTTGACACCAGTGTACAGTGTTCCTGACTACTCAGCAGCAGTGTGGTGTATGGAGTAGAAACATTTTACTTTCCTAGTGGCTAAGGGTCAGTATAGACAATTACCCACAAATAAGAGTACACACACACACACACACACACACACACACACACACACATACCTGAGCACCTCCACATGCACACAGATGTGAACCCCACATAAGTTCACAAACAACCATCTACAAATGAGCACATGCTCTTACATGTACAACATGTTCTTTCTTAAGCACACATATGTGCACAGGCATGTGCACATCTACCACAGACACACACACACACACACACACACACCACACACACACACACATTTCAGCTTGCTCTGTTGCAGAACAAGGCTCAGGTTCTGCAGAGCTGAGGGAGCAGATTATGGCTGCAGGGTAGGAATAGCCAGGTATGCCGGGCACATCCTCACAGTTGCCACTTATACATCTTGGGTACCTTAGACTCAACTATTTCTATGAGGAATTGTAGACAGGACAGGCCAGAGTCTGGGGCACTCCAGGGTATAGCAGCAGGTGGCTGTATTCTAGGGCCCCAGTATCATTTATAGTAGAACTCTCACACAGAATGAAATCAGGTTTATTGCAGTATATACACAGCTCAGTTCCACTCTGTTGTGTGTTTGTAGATATTCCACATATAACATGTAGAACACATGCTGGCCATATGGTTACTACATGTCTGCTACTGGTGAGTTCCAGCAGTAGCCATTTGGTGTTAAGCCCATCTCTTTACCAGGGAGAGGTCCCAGTTCTGTTTAGCACTAGCACATGCTGGGCTGAGGGAATGGTGTCCCTGTAATCTGAATGTTCTGTGTGTAATCAAGTGATTGTTTGTGTTCACAGGTTTACATGTCTCTTTGGGTCATGGCAGGGTCATACCCAGTTGTTGATAGGACTGTCAGATACAGGAACTGTGTATCCTTAGAATTGCTGGATTAAGCAGTGAGCTCTGTATGAAGAGAGGCAAGGCTGACACACGGGCTTGTAGCATCCATCTATCGTCACTGCCAACAGCTCTTTTAAGTGTTCCCTGACCTAGGCCGTTTGCTCCCCACGACTGTTCTCTAGCCTTGTAGTCCTGGAAGTCAGTAGGTTATGGTGTTTTCTAGATCATCTGAGGTGTCTGTATCATGCAGTTGCCGACAAACTGGAGGCTTTTTAAGAGTTGATCGAGGGAAAAGTCCAGAGGCAGTTCTGTGGGACAGACATTCAGGTCAGATGTCTGGCCACTGGGCCTTAGCTAGTTTCTGGATACTTCTCTGCTGAACTAAAGCACCCACGTACTGGGAGTGGGGCCCTTACTTTTGTGATTTTCCCGACCTCGAGACCTCTGGCTCTGGCACAATTATTGAGATCATTGGTATTCATACTGGCCTGAGCCTACATGCCATAGAAACCACAGGGAAAACATTTTGTTGTTCTTATGCTTTGTGTGTGTGTGTGTGTTGTGTGTGTGTTGGTGGAAAGTTACATAGACTGTGCCAGAACACTAGGTCCAGAACTTACAGTCCTTGCACTGGGCCACGACATAGTCTTCTAGGATCTCTGTGCACAGCAGGGAAAGACACTCTCTGTATTCAGATGCTTTTTAATCACGGCAAGCATTTCCTCAGGTCTGTTTGCCCACAGTTGCAAATAACATCGGAAAAATAAGGATTGTTATTGGCAAATATCATGTAGGAATACTTGATGCCATTTTATAGTTTGATAACATGATTCTCTTTTTAAACAATGTTCAGATGGTGATTTTCTTTAACACTGGAACAGTTTTCTATTGGCTAGAGAACAGCCCTTGGCTGAATGGGTAAGTCACAAGGGCCTTCATGCCAACAGCGAGCCTGGAATGCAGAGCGGCTCACCACTTGTAGGAAGCAGCAGATGCTAAGTGCCCCAGGAGGATATGAGTTCCTGGCTTGGCCACTGAACCACGAACATCTTCCCTGACTTATCTTTGGTCACTACCAGATGGTCCAGGGAATGGCAATGGTGTGGCTGTCCAGATGTAGTCCCACAGGATAGAACTCAAGGCCCTGGGATCAGGAAGCTTCTAGGATGAGAAGGTTGTTCTCAGCTGTTTTCCTTGGTTGGCCATAGATTGAGGAGGAATGTCAGAGACATCCATAGGCATGTGTTGAGTGCCACAGGGTGGTGATTCTGGTTCTGGACCTGGTTCCTTCTGACAGGAGGCAGTAGGGGAACTGGAATCTTCCTCCTTGATCTCTTTGGAGGTACTAGACTCCAGTTTTGATGTTCAGGGCCACCTGGCTTCCTTGCTGTGTTCGAAAGTAGACCTGTCTCTATGGCTGAGTCATATATGAAGAGGATGGCTTAAAGGCTAGAGTTTGACAATAATAATTGGTGTTTCAGTCAAGTTACACACGAGGATCAGAGTTAAGGACCAGGGCTGACCCAATAAGGCACCAGACACTGGGGCAGCAGAGGAAGCTGGCAAACACATATGTCAAACCCAGCAGCCTTGTCAGCTCCATGTGAGGGACACAGCTAAATGACCGAGGTCTCTGACTGCAGGAAGGACTGGGTGCGGGATCCTCGGTGGATCTGTAGGGCGCTTTCTGAGCCATTCCGGGACATGGACCAGCTGTGCAGTCGGTAGTCCCGGCTCCAGGTTGGGTCAGACAGAGGCCTCGCCACCTTCTTTTCAGTTCACACTGTACCTGGGGATGAGGGTGTTAGTGAAGAGTCAGCTTGGAATGCAGGAACTCACGAATCCTCCAAGGAAGCACGCAGCATGGATTCAACCACTAGATAGCAAACAGCTGGTACAGTTTTAGAGCCTTCTCTAGTAGCCACAGGATGAGTGGTCTGGCTGACCCCCATTCCTGGAAGTAATCCTCAGGCCTCAGGAAGGAGATGGGTGAGTGTGCAGGGGCCAGCAGAATGGAGAACTGGAGGAGATGGTCTGGCTTTGATGCATATGAATGCCAGACATCAGTAGGCTACACTAATGTAGCATGGGGCTGGATGGGGGCACCACAGAAAAGGGTATAGCCTTATGGATATTGGTGAGTCTGATGTAGCATGTTGTATGTCTTGCCTTAGCACAGCCCCATGGATCCTGTAGGGCCTTCCCACTTTAAAGACTCTGAGTAAGGAAAGTGTTGGGAGGGGAAAAGGATGTTGGCTCTGTAAAAGTCTTCCTTAGTGACTAGAAAAGGGGCTGGCCATCAGGTGAAGGTCATACAGAGACAGCAATGCCTAGAGTGAATAGACTCTAAGGATTGGAGGTGCATGGACGGAGTGTTTACATAAGAAGAACGAGGCACTCATGTCATCTTGGGGCAGTGATGCATCTCTCAGTGAGGCCCAGCCCCTCCCACCAACACCACACCTTCTTGGACCCAGTTCTGGGTTGAAGAGTAAAATGCTGATTATGGGGACTGGAGAGATGGCTCAGTGGTTAAGAGGACTGTCTGCTCTTCCAAACGTCCTGAGTTCAATTCCCAGCAACCACATGGTGGCTCACAACCATCTATACTGAGATCTGATGACCTCTTCTGGCATGCAAGTGTATATGCAGATAGAGCACTCATATACAATCAATCAATCAATCAATCAATCAAATATATTGATCATGAAAGGGATATTGGGTGGCGGACAGAGGTGCAATTTTGCTGGAAGGAGTGGAAGTCTTGGTAAGAGGAGCTTTAGAAACCAAGTTTGGGCTTGGTTGCTTGGGGGCATAGTTGGGCAGAGGTTGATGATAGGTCCAACTCCTGACCCAATGTCAGTGCCCAGTTCCAGCTGACAAAGGACTTACCTCACTGTTCAGGAAGCAGTATAGAACTGCTACCACCAGGCCCTGCAAAGAGACAGAGTGTCAGAGCTGCCCATAGTTTGCGGCACCCACAGGACCTCCCATACCTACCTGGAAGGAACCAACACATAACTCAAACAGGATCTGGTACGTGGAGGAGATGCCAATGGGGAAGGCAGCAAACACCATGTAGTGGACACCGAACAGTGGGATTAGCAGCAGCGTGGACTTGGCGAGCCTCCTAGTAGAAGGAGAAGGACATGATGCCTTGTGCATCTCACTTCCCCCATCCGAGATCATGAGAGATTTCAGAGACTGAAGCAGTCAGGGAACACACAAATGCTTATTCTTTGTGCCAGTAAACCCTCTTCTTCACCCATTTGGGCAGAATTCTCAAATGTTGGACATGCGATTTTGCTCATGAAGATGAGATTCTTACAGGACATATTGTGTGACTTGCTGGCTTTCAGGGGACTTAGTGTCCTTTGTCACGAGTGCCAACTGCTGGGCCACACTACTCTTGGATGGATAATTCTGGTGGAGCTGGGCTATTCAATGACAAAGCCTACTAGAAGCAGGACCCTGGATTCCATTCTCAGAACTGGGTGGGGGAAACTTCATGCAGCATCCCCAAAACACTCAGGGGTGTCTTCCATTACTGATATAGGCACCAATTGATATGGATCAGTGTTTCCTGGAATCTGAATTATCTCAGCCAAAGCTTCTTAGACTTCTACTGAGTTGAAACCATGTGGAGGCCTTGTTGCAGCCCAGATTTCAGGCCTCATCAGAATTCTGGAACAGGAAGGGTTGAGCAACAACCCGAGAATCTGCAATTTCTGCCCAGTTTCTAGTGATGTCTCCTGTTCTTATCCTGTTCTATTAGTCCCACACTAGAGAGCAGGTATCTAGCTTATCATTCCCAGGTGCCTCCAACTGCTCAGGAGTGCATGCTCATCTGAGCAGCCACCTGGAGGGTAGGCAGGTATGTGGAAGCCCTCTCTTGGCTTCTTCCTATCACTAAGCACACAGCCTATATCCCCTAGATTCAGGTAGGGAAGACAGGAGGCTCCTCCTGGTTCTTGTTCTTCTTTTTCCTTTCATTATCTTCAACACAGGAGAAAAAAATAATCAACTTTCTCTCACTTACTTTCAAGGTTTCCTCTTCAAGTCCACACAAGCTATAGTCATCTGAAAGGAGGTAATCTCAATGGAGGAACTGCCTCCAAAAGATCCAGCTATAAGATGATCAATGGGGGAGTGCCTAGTCCAGTGGGTGAGACTACCCCTGGGCTGGTAGTCCTGGGTTCTATAAGAAAGCAGGCTGAGCAAGCCATGAGGAGCAAGCCAGTAAGCAGCACCCCTCCATGGCTTCTGCATCAGCTCCTGCCTCCAGGTTTCTGCCCTGTTTGAGTTCCTGTCCTGACTTCTTTCAATAATGAACACTCCTGTGGAAATGTAAGCTGCCTATTTAACTCCCTTACCTATTTAACTTGCTTTTTGGTCATGGTGTTTCATCACAGCAATAGAAAACCCTAAGTAAGATGCAGGGTATGCAAGTTCTAGAGATGTATGCCTTCTTCCACATGTTGGGTCCTATGGGGTGGGAGATTAAGGTCAGGGTCCTGAGCTGAGGTTATATAGAAGCTTCCAGGTCCTATCTACACATTTGTCCCTAGGAAATCCTGTGGGAGACAAGGTCTTTAGTCTTTCTTTGCTACAACCTAAAGAGTGAAACAGCCTTTTGCCCTTCTCATCATCCTGGAAGAGCACAGACTTCATTATTCTATATAATTGTTTCCAAAATAAAAGTATCCATCGCAAGACCTTAACTAACACTCCCCAGGAGCCCAGAGAAAAGGTCAGCACAGACACTAAACAGGATTTGCCAAAATCCAAATTCAATTGAAAGGCGACTAAGAATGCCCGCCCTGCTTTCCAGGGTTGCAGAGGGAATGCTTGAGAACCATTATCTCCGATCAGGCACCATGTGGCAGCTTATACCTTGTTATGTGTAGCCCAGTTGGTTTCCTCCACAAAGAGAAACTTATTTCTTGTATTTGTGCTCAGCGTGACACAACTAAGGCTTGAATGCCTACCAAGTCCTTTCTCTACTCCTCTGTTCCAGGCACTGAATGTCTTTCAGTTGTTTCTCAAACCCAACAGGCGGAATATCCATTCTATTTTACAGGAGAGAAGATAGCATACAGGGAAGGCCCCTCTCTGCTCAGCCATTCTGCTGGCTCAGCACCCACATCACACTGCATTTTTTTCCCCATGAAAAGCAGCCTGGGTGCAGGTGATAACTTCCATCTGACTGGAGCTGGTGACCTATCAGGATGATGCAGCTCTTAGCCACCACAGCGTCATCTGAGCCCAGGCTCCTGAGCTGTATCAAATACAACATTGCTAAATTCGTGTTTGCATCATACCTGAGTTGGGAATCTATTTTTTCTTTGTGAATTATGGGTAATCTATTGATTCCTTGGATAATCATAAATTAGCTAGTGACATTCATGACCTCCAACCCTGTGCCCTTCTAAGTGACACACAGCTTCTTAGATTATTGCTAAAGCAGGTCTAGGCACAAAGTGACAACTGTACTTGTGTGGCCCAGTCCCAAGGTCTGGTGGGGAGGACAGACAATATGAAGAGCAGTGTGGGGTCAAAGGGAGATGTCAAACTGTGACATCATAGAAAGGACACACATTTAAGAAATACCCTCACATCAAAGCTCCATGCACTCATGGCAAACATGAGAGAATGTTCTTATTTTTAGCACCATCATCCTATCAGTGTGTCTTCTTGGACCCTCTGAGTGCTGGGCTGGAAGACTCCAGTGTCGGTGCACGTTGAGCCTTAAAGGGCCACCTGGATATCCTGAGGACCTTCTACAGCTTGTCACTGGGCTCTACTCTCCATGAACTTCATTGTTCATTTCTCATGCTGGACAAACAGATACTCACTTGTACTGTGACTGGTCATTGCCACCAACATCTGGAGAAGTTAGCTTCTGAAGTAAGATCCTTACAATACTGATAAAGAGGGCAAAGTTGACCTGCACAGAGACAACAAAGGAGTATGTGATCTGTGAGCACCTTTAAATCTTATCCCTGATCACCCATCTATAGAATTTAGCCACCATCTACCCCAGGTACTTGGTCTGCCCACTGCACCAAAGAGGACCTCGTGTGGGCATTAAGGGTACTACTGCATAAGGTTGTGGTTATCTGAGCAGCAGGAGATGGGCAACAGACTATTTTAATCTCCTCCAAGTCTAGAATCCTTCTGGTCTTATTGCCTTGGAGTCTACTCTTCCCTGGGTATTGTTCTGGGGGTGATGGGGCCCTGTAGGAAGGTGGTAGCCATGTGCACACAGTGAAGCATGTTGACTACACTCTGCATGGTACAGGTGCACGACAGAAAAGCAGAGCACAGGCTCTTGATAGGCAGCTACTTACTACAATAGAAATTAGAATGGGCATCCGAATGACCCACCAGGGGATGCTGTGGTCATTTGTGTCCCAGCAACTGTTAAGAGAGAAAGAAACTGGTGTCACTCTGACTCAACATACAAACTAGGTTCTGTGCAGAACTGTTTGGGTGAGGACTGATTCTCACATGAAGCTTACAGAATCAACCTTTCCCCTTCTTGGGTCTTAAACTTGATGTGCCAATCAGACTCAGATTTCACAGTCACCTCCAACTAGATCTAACTGCCCTGCATGTTGAATGAAGCAGCTTTCCTCGGTGAGTCAACCTGACAGTCTGCTAATGTCGAGGTAGCACGGAGTGCAGCTCTAGGGTTGGTAAATCTCAAAGCTGTGAGAATTCAAGGTATGTGCTCTCACCTCTCTTGATGTCATGAAGGCCCTTTTCTTTCTTCAAGGCTATAGCTCACAGTGGGTGCTGCCGACTGTTCCAGGAAGGGCAGAGTTCTATGGCCTAGGGACCCAGCCGATTTGGCAATGTGACATGGGCAATTGAGCTGGCTCTGAGACCTCCAAAGCACAGAGCAAAGAGTGCTTTCCAGCTGACACTACCTCGGTTGTCAGTCCTGCTTACCCAAGGGTGACTGGGTCGGTGAACCCAGCTGAGGAAGAACTGCTGGGGTGAGTGGATGGGGTGTCATTTTTGTTGTCAGTATAAAGTCACAGACTAAAGAAAAGGATTGGCTTAGTCCAACTACTCAGAGTGATATGCTAGAGTGGACAGTTGATACCCTAGGGTCTTTTGTGAGATACATTTAGCCTAGGGATGTCTGTTACTATCATTGGGCTTAGAAGTTCTCAGAGAAGGAGCTCACAGAGGCCATCCAGGCAGCCACGTAGCCTGATCTCGATGCATTCCCCCCCCCCTTATATCTGCTTGTTTCTGCTTGGCTCTCTTGGGAACACCAAAGAGTCATGCAAAGTATCACTCATTCTTCCTGGCTTGTTGCAATTTTAGCGAAACCCAGACATGATTTAACTTTTACCTTTCATTTGGGCCATCTTCTAAATACTGAAATGCATACTGAGTCTTGCCAATGACCATTCACGTGTCTTCTAATCAGGGGATGCTAAATGTTGCCCAGAAATGTCTTGACTGACTTCAAGACTTTTGTCTCTAATGGTACAAGCTTCTTTAACTCCCAGATATTCAACCAGCACTGGCAGGCCTTGTTTCACGGCATGAATGCACACACAGCACTTACCCTGTGTCTTCTAAAGAGAGGCGGGTTGCTGTCCATGCACCTATACATACACTGGGGATGCCTGTGGAGAGATCCCATCAGATTGGCTCGTGGTCATTAGTGAGAAGCAGCACCCCTGTATACCTGGTACTCAGGAACCAGAACTTGTAAAGAGGAATTTTCAACCAAAAGACCATATGGATGCTCTCCCTTAATGTCTTCATCAATACGTGAAGGTTTACTCTTATACTTTATTAAGTAGCCAGGACAAATATATCTGACAGCTGAGACTCTCAAGAGGGCTGAAACCTGTTTGTTGAAGACAGGAAGGCCAAGTAAGAGGGAGATATGCTCACTGGCTCCATGTTGTCTGAGGGGCTGTGTGTTTTACTCCCTAAGCCATTGTATGCTTTCAACTCTTCCTGCTTTGGAAAGGGTTGGGCTCCTGGCAGCAGGTAGGTGTGCCATCAGCCTGCTCCTCTGATTTTTCATTGCTGATATGAGCTGACTGGGAAAAGGGAGAGGAATGATTATTTTGCTACTTATTAAAAGTTGTTTCGCCGGCGGTGGTGGCGCACGCCTTAATCCAGCACTTGGGAGGCAGAGGCAGGCGGATTTCTGAGTTCGAGGCCAGCCTGGTCTACAGAGTGAGTTCCAGGACAGCCAGGACTACACAGAGAAACCCTGTCTCGGAAAAAAAAAAAAAAAAAAAAAAAAAAAAAAAAAAAAAAAAAAAAAGTTGTTTCATTTAAGTAAGGGGATGCCGAATGGAAGTCGAATCCTAAAGGATTTAAAACCAGCTCCTTGGTTGACATCAACGGAACTGTCATTGAACCCAAGGTGACTATGAGTATGCTCCTGGAATAGGGTTTTGAGCAGAAAACTACTTATTTTGGCCAAATGAGATGGGAATCAAGATGGAGAATATGAAGCCCTTACCCCATCCAATCAGAAGGTAGGCCAGGAAGCACCTGCTGGGAGGAAGGACGGCTACCAGGAGGGTGTGCAGGTAAAGACCCTCCACCAGAAGCCAGTAGAAGTTCGCCATGATACAGTACTGGAAGAATACCAGGCTGAGCTTGCAACCGACCTGGAACCAGAGACAGCGAGAGAACGTGCCAGTTGGTAAAAATAGTTATGGTAGGCGGGGAAGCTCTCTGTTTGGATAAGTTGTAAAGCAAAGCCAGCATGCTGACTTGGACGGACACTTAATATCCTGGCCTGGCAGAGGCCAAAAATGTGTTATACTGAGGTACAGCCCTTTGTATATACAATGCCAGGGACCATCTGCAGGGAGCCTCTGATTCTCTGAAAAATAGAGAAGTATAGGCAGGGAGTTCCTGGGAACCAGTTGTTGGCCACCTTCCTAGACACCAGGCTCAGAACATACCTCCTCCTTCTCAGTCCTCCTTCCAGCTGTGTTACTCCTCGCCCCTCTGACATGTACTTACCTCAGTATTTCCTCCACTGCCCACCAAAGAGGCTCACTCTCTCCAGAGCATGCAGTAGAGGAGAGCACGCGCTGGCTAAAGTGATGTGGGATACTTGTTTTAGGGTTTCTATGGCTGCGATGAAACACCATGACCAAAAACAGTTTAGGGAGGGAAGGGTTTATGTTATCTCACAACTCTCAAGTCACACTTCCTCACTGAGGGAAGTTAGGACAGGAACCTGGAGGCAGGAACCAAAGCAGAAGCCACGAGGAGTGCTGCTTAATGGCTTGCTCCTCATGGTTTGCTCAGCCAGGGAGCCAGACACTTTCACATCAGTCATAGATCAAGAAAACGCCCACAGGCCAATCTGGTGGAGGTATTTCCTCAACTGAGGTTTTCACTTGCCCAATGACTCTAGCTTGTATTGAGTTGACATAAAATTAGCCAGAACAATGTTATGGACACTTGAGGTACCTACAGGGGCATTGCCCAGGATACTTGGGAGACTGTCAGTGTCTGGATGCTGGGGGAAGGGTAGGCTTTGCCCAGTGAGCCTGCACTTCCCTGGCCTTAATCCCTGTGTCTGAACAAACGATTAGCACTGGAGAAGGCTGGCAGACCATGATCATATCCTTAAGAGATGATAGATGTTTAGGAAGAAAAACAATGGGCCAAAGTTAGGTTCCTAGACTTTAAGAAAAATTGGCAACCTTTAATTTAATATGTCATTTTTCTCTCAGTTGAAGATCATTTTAAAACTCCTATGTAAAATAGCTCATTTGCTATATTTCTGTTTTACACTTTATTTCCAACTCTAATTAATTTCTCAAAGTTTAAATACCCACTCTTATAATCTTTTTCATGTATGTCCATGCATCATAACTATACCCACCCACATACAGATACATGTATTCACCCATATCACATGTATAAACATGTATTATACATATATAGATGTGTATATGATATATTTATATTTACATATATGTATATATATATATCACATGTATATACTGAATATATACCCATTCTATACATATCCATCCCACATATTGTATCCCATCTTGTATCCACAATACAGGATCTCCACACATGTTATTGTATATATCTGTAGATGGGCATATTTATAGACTGGTAAATGAGAATGGAATTGAAAGTGATATTCTTTTTCCTTTAAAAGCAGCAATTTTCTAATTATGCACAAAGTTGAAATCCTGATTTATTAAATACCTGGTTGTATGAAAGGAGACTAAAGGTTTAGATATGCTGATTATATGTTTTACCTCACACACAATAAGCATGGAAGCCTTTCCAGAGGGCCTCCATGACTATGAAGGCCTCAACATGACATGCCCTCAACATGCTGAACTCCACCCATGCCCCAGCCTCTTCCACATAGCTGTAGTCTTAAGCTTTGCCTCCTCCTTTTTCTCCAAATGAAAGTAAGGTACAGAACAATTCCTGTTTCTAGAACAGTCAGACAACAGAGACTTTCTACTACTGTTGTCTTCTCCATCAGTGAGGATTCCCACAGCTTCTGATCTTAGCATGGGATCCTACACAAAAATGCCCCAACAACCCAGCCCTGAAAACAAGAAAACAAAGATCCACAATTTTGTAACTCCTTATCACTCATTGGGTTAGTGAATGAAATAAATTACAAACTCTCTGAGAGATGAATATGGTAGGTGATAACCTGTTTAAATGTATCTTGCTTTTTCAACACTCGATAAAGACTATCCTCCTTTAAAACACAAAATGAGTAAATTACATTCAAGTGCATTCAAGACATAAATTAACAAAATTGAGAACAAATATCTCTTAATAAAAACAGAAAACTCAAAACCCAGACAAATGTATTGCTAGAAGGCTAGGAGACAATTTTGAGCATACAAAAATATTGAAAACTTCTATGAAGTAGAAGACCACCAAAGTGCAAATGATATGTGGTGAATCTGGAAACACATTTGCAACAGAAACATAAAAGGCTCCTTTCAGCAGACAGCAATATAGACAAACTTGTCAAAGAAAGATAAGACCATGTTTTGGGAGGTGGAGATAATTGCTGATGGACGGCTGCTCTTGGCAGTGTCTTTGAAAGGGACACCAGGTACCAAGGAGAGAGCTTCATGTCGTCGTCTTCCTGGTGCCTCTCAAAAAGCAAGCAATCAATCTGCTTACAGTTTAAAATACACCTGCCCTTTGTATGGCAGTAGCCCTAGGTACCAGGAGGGTTTTGGTGGGTAACAGGGTCATAAAGTGGAGATAGGAGATGAGTATGTGATTGAGAAGTAGGTTCTTTCTCTATGACCCTCATGACATGCCAAACGGCAGTGCTTTGGTCCTGGACCTTTGGTCTTCCAGAACAGTAAGAAGCAGTGTCTGTGCTGCTGTGTCTGCTCAGGTTGCTGAGATGCTTTGAGCTGACTGCTCCACCTGTGCGTTCCACCTCACAGGAGCAGGAACACATCATTGTGTGGAGGAGAACACCTGGAGTACAACAGCAATGGGCAAAACCAAGATGGTGCCCGTGCTGTGGAACTAGTCAGATGTCATGTGGTGGTCATGACATGATGTCAACGACAGACAACTGGGCATGGCTGACTGAGGGCATCTATATCGGAGAAGGTGCAGAAGGATGCTTATGAGGATTCCATGTTCTTGCTAAATGGCACCAGAAATGCTGTTTTTTTTCCATCCTTAGCTCATTGGTAACAAGTGTGACCTGTGAGGACCAGAGATCTGAGCAACGCGGAATCCTCTTCTGACCTCATTTTCCACAACATTGCTCACTGAGTCACCTAACACTGGAGTCTAGTGTGTGTGTGTGTGTGTGTGTGTGTGTTGTGTGTGTGTGTGTGTGTAGGGGGGTCTGCTGCTGCCCTGCTAGGTCAATACAAGGACAGCATGGAAGGATTAACAAGGCCAGGCAGATCATTAGCAGGATCCTGAGAGGCCAAAGCTCTGCCTGGGAGTCTCCGTTTGAGTATATACACATGTGCATATTCATGTGTCTGAAGTGCATGTGCATACGTGCACACAGACGTACTTGGGATACATGTACACGTGTTTGAACAATGTCTCGAATATGAGCATTTTGTAAATGTGTAAAAAACCTGTTGCTGCACAGGTTTTTGTATGTGCTGTGCATGTGACGTGGGCAAAGTCATTCACTGTTTCTGCTCCTTTTTCCTCTCCCTTCTGACATCAGCTCTGTGGGATGATGACCTCTCGCCAAATTTCCACTCTGGACATTTGGTCTGCTATTTCCTCATTCCCCTGGACACTCAGTAGTCAACAGAGTCTGTTTTTGTCTAGGTGGCTGTCTGGGACTTGATCTAGTGTTTGGGATTGTGGCTTATCCGCTTCCCTCATCCAGACAGGCACTACCTCAGGATTCTTAGAATCTTCAGACCTCTAGAGAAATCTGTTCAAATCTCCAGTGATAAACTGCTCTGCCATATGCAAGCTGCCCAGAAGTTGAGGAACCTGTGTAGCCTCTGGCCACATGGAATAGTTGTTGTGCCAGCCTTCCCTGGCCAGGAAGAGGCCTCTTCGTGTGTGGAATCATTCTGCTGCCTGGAAAAAGCAATTTGTCACATCGTGGGGAGTATTTCTGGTGGGTTGCTTGGGAGAGTAATGTTAGTTTAGTGAAATACATCCAGGAAAAAAAAAATGGAGTTGGAAGGAGAAAGGTTCCCCATCGCTCATTCTGCAATCTGACTCTATTTTGCTAATACGTTCATAACTTTATCATTCTTCAGACAGCACTGTCTTTTTCCTCCTCTCTCCCTTCCATGCTGGGTTCTGGCTTTCCTCTTTGGCTCCCTCTTTGCACCTTTGTCCCTCCTGACTGCCTCCTCTGTAGGAATCCCAGGGCCTTCAGGTACTGGGGCACAGCTAGATCCTCTATTCCCCAGAGAATAGCTTGGGAAACAGGCTGGGGGAACCTGTCCCTATTTTCAGTTCTCACCCCCGCCCTTGGCACTAGCCTGGGTATGCTGGCTGGTGTCTGACCTTAGCAGGTACTCAGGGCAGCACTTTGGGAAAAGTGCAGGATTTCCTCAGCCCAGTCTCATCATTTGTGATGCAGGCTAAATCCTGGTTCAGCCAGTATTCATGGCAGTGCAGGGAAACAGACTGTTGCTAGATGAATCTCAACACTGTAGTGTGAGGTGGGGACTCCCCTGTAGGTTCTGGCAACAGTGGAGACGGTGGGTAGGGTGGTGTCGCTGCTCTACCCTTTTCTACTTCAGGGGTGCCTGCTGCTTTCTCTCTGACCCTCCACATGAAGGGTTCAGGTTTTTGGGGTCTCATTGAGGTAGAGTGAAGCAGGGATGCTTTCAGACAGAGGTCGGTACTAGGTGTCTCTGAGGATCAGTTTCTTTAAGAAAGAGCTAAGGAATCGCGTCACAAAAGGCGGCTCTGGGAACTGACCTGCAACACCTCAGTGTTCACCTCTGGTAAGCAGGTGCTAACACCCTCATCTCAGGACAAGACCTTCAGAGACAGCAAAGTATGCCAGGGGCAGAATTTTCCAGGTGGTGGATCCTGTTTTTGATTTGCTATTGTAACAGATCTCTTTTAAAGCCCACGTCTATATCATGAGCCTAGAGAATGTGCTTACCTGTAGGCAGATGATGAGGGCTAGACACAGCGGACATGCTCTATGCTGTGTCAAAACTAAACTAATTAAACTCTCTTCAGGCCAACTTGATATTAGCAGATAAATCTACTCACATGTAGTGGGGGGTAAGAAAGGTAGGGGCAGTCCAGTGTCCTGTCTCTTTAAGTTACTGAGATCCCAGATCAGGGACTACACCAAATTCCCAAACATGGAACATATATGCTAGCGGAGAAAACCCTAGGACGACTTGCATGTAGAAGGCTCTCAACTGTCCAACTGACTTGAGTAGGTAGTAAATTACCACTGTTATCCCCACAAGCAGAGCCAAGGCAGAACAGCCAGGCATGTGAGAGAACCATGCTACACTACAGAAACTAACCATCACCCTTGTCTGTTCTTTCATCAAAGCTATACCAAGTCTATTTCCCACTGGCCCTGCCTGGGGTTTATTTACCATGCGAGTTGATTTTCTCTAGGAAATGGGTAGATGGATTCCCTGGAATCTGGAAGATTTAGACTAAAGTGTATGCTCATATACAAAAAGATTTCTTACCTGCTCCTACTGTACTCATTCAGAATTGAGTCACCAGGCATGCTTAGTTTCCTAGCCCTACACAGTGACTAGACACCAGTCAGCTTTCTTGTGGAACACCTGGTCTTGCCTGCTGACGCAGGCCCGAACTCATCCAGCCTCTTTCCATTGCTCAGGCCTGAGAAGGACTATGATCCTGCTGCCCCTTTTGAGAGTGAAGAGGTTAGTAGGTACTAGGGTCTCCCCCATACACAGTGATCTTGCCCTCAGGATAGTCTTACCAGGAGGCTGGCTGGTCATGGCAGCGCAGTGTACCTGAGCTGGAGTAGAGCACGCTGTCCTTGACCAGCACAGAGATGGCTCTCAGCATGAAGGAGAGGAACAGATTCAGGTGGATGTAGTTCCTTGTGCAGTGCAGCTTCCTGAAGCAGAAGAGTAGAAATTGATGTTTAATTATCACCTTTACTCTTTCTTTCATGAAGTTTACCATTTGTTTAACTTCAGTTATCACAGTTTTTGTTTGTTTCTAAGTTTGCATCATGATACACATCTCGGCACTTGAGCTCTCCTTTTATTTCAGATTGTTCCCTTAGGTTGGAGCTCTGTGCGAATATATAACGCAAAAAGTCAACTTGAGCTGTCTTGAGCCTGCAGTCAACTGTGTCTGTCTCCTCATATGTTTAGGACACAGGTTGTGTAGCTGAATTGTGGGTGTCCCGTTATCCTTGTCTTCTGTTGTAGTTTGTGGTCTTCATGCTCAGATGCTTCTACTCTGGGACAGAGCCACAGAGCCACACAACCGTGACCTTACCCATTCCTCAGTTGACACTTGCCTCAAAGGCTTTGACTCTGATGTATAGCTTTCTGAATTAGGTGGTGTACTGGCTGGTTTTGTGTGTCAACTTGACACAAGCTGGAGCTATCAGAGAGAAAGGAGCCAGCCTCCCTTGAGGAAAGGCCTCCATGAAATCCACTGTAAGGTATTTTCTCAATTAGTTAAGATCAAGGGTGGGAGGGCCCATTGTGGGTGATGCCATCCCTAGGCTGGTAGTCCTTGGTTCCATAAGAAAGCAAGCTGAACAAGCCAGGGGAAGCAAGCCAGTAAGTAATATTCCTTCATGTCCTTTGCATCAGTTCCTGCTTCCTGACCTGCTTGAGTTCCAGTCCAGATTTCCTTTGGTGATGGACAGCAATGTGGAAGTGTAAGCTGTATAAACCCTTTCCTCCCCAACTTGCTTCTTGGTCATGATGTTTTGTGCAGGAATAGAAACTGCACAGGTGGGAAACTGCCGTCTATACAAGTTAATTTTCTCCTCTTTATATCGACACTAAGGACACAGTTTGATGTCTTCCATTGAGCTCCTTTCTTGGCCACACAAGCTTGGTTTCCTTTGACCCTCACGTCTGACTGAGTGGACCAATCATCAGCTGTGAGCTACATGAACAAATGAGACTGAAATATGGCCAAATGTGGCTGATTTAAATTTTATGCATTTTAATTAATCTAAAGTTAAAAGCAAGAGCAGCATGGACTACTTTTCTTTTGTACACCATATTCTTGTCTTGGTAGAACTGTATTTCATTTTAACATTTTCATCATGTATGTATTGTGTGTGTGTGTGTGTGTGTGTGTGTGTTATGTGTACTATGGCAGTGTCAGGTGTATGTAGGTGTATGTACCTTCTAGTATTACACACAAATGAGACACTGATATAGGTTAATAGATTAATTCAGTTATAGTTATTTTCTTTTCTGTACACAAATGGAACATATGTTAATATGTTAATATTTTTGGAGATTGAATGAGTTCTAGTAATAATTGCAAAAAATCATATTCAATTATTTGTGGAAATATGTTAGTTTAGCTGTAAGTATTTTATACTTTATAAAATAAATGTAGGTGAGCCTTAGAATTTAAAGTGAAGGCATACTCCTGACATAGCAGCACATGAAGAGGAAAATGATTCGATGAGGCTATGTCATGAATCAGCAGATACCGTTTTCTGTGGTGGAGAGATTCTGTTGAATTTAACAAGAACATTCCTAAAGTTAGTCACCTGAAATTAGAATTAGAATTCCAACAAAGGAGCCAGTGAAAACTGGGATGGGGCCCTTATCCAGCACTTGCAAGAAACCCTGAAACCTGGCAAAACTACTCAAACTAATCCTGTTAGAACTCTGGAAAATAGTCGAGTTGATAGCTATGTGATCCCCAATCCCAGGTGAGCACACTGTTGGTCAGCCTTGCCTTGTCCTATGGTACATACCCAGCTTAGCACTATGCTGAAGACTATAGCTCATGTTTGCTGTGTGGTCTCAGGAATTACCTACAAATACAAGAAAATTTGTCTTAAACTTTTAAGTTCATTGAATAGGTGTGACTTCTAGAACCCATCAGATTGAGCAGCCGCTATCATAAAAGCCACATAGTTTCTGGCTGCTGTCTAAGGCCAACATTAACAGTTGAGGCAAATGACAGACATTCTGGAGCCTGGGAAGAAAGGCTGAGGAGAGAGGCTCTCTGGGGATGCAGAATTTTGAAAAGCTCTCATATATACAGAGGAACTTACATGCAACCTGCATACATGCTCTGGGAAGGTCATATGCTCCCAAAGAGCTTTTACCACTCTTTAGCACAAGCCAAATGAAGTTAAGGCAGAGTGGTAAACAGCCTGTCCAAACACTGGAGGAGTGCTTCCAACACAGCCAGACTCCCCATCTGGGGAAATGTATGTTTTCTTTTCTTTCCTTATTTCCCTCTGACTGCAGATGTCTAAGGAAATCTCCATCAGTAAGTAATGACTGCTAGCTAACAGTATAATTTATATTATATATATTAGACTTCAGAGACCAACAATACAATACAATCTCTACAAAACAGAAAAGTTTAGTAAAGTTACTAAATAAATGATTACAAGTTGGGCCTAGTAGCACAGAGTTTCATCCAGCTACTCAGAGGCATGAAACATAAAGATTGTAAGTTCAGGATTTGCCTGGGGCCAAGAGGATTTCAGGGCCAACCTAAGTATTTCAGAGAGACATTGTTTCACCGTAAAAGAAAAGGAAAGGGTTGGGCTGTACCTCAGGGTAAACTGCTTGTCTAGCATTTGTTTCGTCCTGAGTTCAATCTCAAGTACCACAAAAATAACAAAATAGCATGAATAATACAGAAACAGCTACAACTCATAACAAAGGACAACAAAAATGAGTGACTGAAATTTGATTTCCAGAGTTATCACCTCATATTATTAAAAATGTCCAATTTCAACAAAAAGATAATGATGCATTAAAAGAATCAAGAAAGCTGGATTACTAATAGGAAAAAGAAAGAAATAAAACATTCTCTTTAAACAATCATACAAAACTAAAAGAAAACCCACATGAAGTAGCCTTATTAGACAGAGGCTTATGGCCAAATGCTTTGAATGTGTCCAAAGAACAGAATGAAATAGAGCAATCCTTCGTCAAACATAGAATTTCAACAAATAAATGAAATTTTCAGAAATAACTTAAAAAAAAGGTTGGATTTAAAATGTACAACTGGTTTAGAAATTCCCTGGAGATAGCCAAGGAAAATCTACGAAGGCAAAAGAGAGATTCAGTAAATTTAAAGATCAAAGAAAATTATCCAGTGTTAGGTAGAAGCTGTTATGTAGTAATTTGGAAATGAAAACATTTCCTCTTGGAGTGAAGTCATTAAGGCTATGCAAATAAACAAAACTTACCAGGCTCAGAAAATAAACACTTCACAAGTCTTAGGAAGTTCCTGAAATTTATGATATTGACAAGGAACCTTCCCAAACAATAGCAACTTCTAAGTAGGGAGACTCACCAATCTGTTTAGCAGCCTGCAAGTTGAGAAAAGGAACGCAGGAGATTCAGCTTTTGTGAATTATCATTTTTGCTTGAGTGGGCTTTCCAGTGATGCAATTGCTTTTGGGTCATCCATGTCTCTGTAAGTAACCTGTTGTAATTAGCTCCAGTAAACTCTCACCGGTTCACTAATTTAGACTTAAGGGGACTTGGACTAGATGTAGGTTCCTACTTATTTATTTCCATCTATTTATGTGCTAAATACATGTTTGTTCATGTCTCTACAGAAAAAGTCAGATGTCAGAAGTAGAAAAAATAAATAGATGAAGAAAAACAAAGAAAACTCAAAAGACATGGATTATTACCCATCACTTGCATAACAGGGCCCTAGATTCTCATGGAAAAGTAAAATGGGATTGGAAAGGATCTCAAATGGCCAGAAAATTTTTTTAAAAGAACAAAGTAGAAGAACTCTCTGGATTCCAAATTTTCTGGAGACTATGGTGATCCAGCTGTATGGCTCTGCAAATGACCCAGTACATAAGACTGAGAATCTTAAAACGTTCATATTTATGGCCAGTTGCCTTCTGATGAAGCCAAGAACATTTCATAGTCTTTTAAACTGTTGGTGTTGAACCACTGAGTAGGAACTGTGAGAGAATAAAGCTAGACTCTTCCATTTCATAGCATATGAAAAACTAACTGAAAATGAATCAGTGACCAAAACACAAGAGCCAGAAGGATAAAACTATTTTGGGTTGGAAAAATGTGACCTTGGATATGACAAAGGTCTTTGAAATGTTATACCAAAACCCACAAGCAACACAATAAAAATAGGCAAAGTGGACTCTTTCAAGATTTAAAACTTTAACATATTAAGTACGCATCACCAAGCTTAAAGAGACACCTAGCTAATGGTAGAAGACATTTATAGACTGGACGTATGATAAAAGCTAGTGTCTATAATATATAAATTTTAAAAATGTCATAAGAAACCAAAAATTGAAACTGCAAACATGGGACTAGAGAGGATCTAAAGATGGTCAAAAAGCACATGAGGTGGCAGGAATGATGGGTTAGTTAGTGAAGTGTTTGCAGCACTCAGTGTTAGAACCAAGTTAGACCTTCTAGATCCATGTGAAAAAGTCAAATGCAACCCCAGGGAGGAGGAGACTAGAGAATCCTTGAGACTTGGGCCTTGCTGACTAGCCAGTCTAGCCAGATCAGTAAGCACAATGTTCTGTAAGAAACTGTCTCAAAATACATTGAAGAATAATTGAGAGAAACACTAGACTTTGACCTCTGTCCTCCAAATGCACATACATGCATAAGCTCTTACACACTTATGCACACATACAAATAGGTGCACATACCATGCACACAAAGCACATGAGACTATCAGATATTACTTCATTCTACAGTCACTTATTGCCTGCATTCTGAATATTTGTGATTCTCTGTATTAACTAACATTCACTGCAAAAAGAAGCCTCTGTGGTGAGGGCTAATAACTGTACTAATCTGTGTGTATAAAGATAAGTATTTAGAAAAGACTGATAAATGTCCATTTTGCAAAATAATAGTAGTAGGTTTACCCCTAGGGCTTGTAAGCTCTGCAACCATAAGCTCTTGGCCAGGTTTAAAATACCAGGCATGAGTTCCATCCTATGCAATGGATCTTAAATCCAATCAGAAAGCAATTGGCAACACCCCTGGTCTAGTTTGAGTTATGTTGTTGTGATAAAATACCATGACAAAAAGCAACATGGGGCTTGTTAAATCTTATGCTTCTAGGTGATAATCTATCACTGAAGGAATTCAGGGCAGAAACTCAAGGCCGGAACCTGTAGCAGAAACCATAGAGGAGGGCTGGTTATAGAGTCACTTTCTCTAGCTTTCTTATTTAGCTTTCTATATAGCCCATGCTCACCTGCCTAGGGATGGTGTCACTTACAGTGGGCTAGGACCTCCCATATCAAAAAACAGTTAAGACAATTTCCCACAGATATGACCATTGACCAATCTGATCTGAACAATCTAGTTGAGACATTCTCTTTACAAATGACTCTTGATTGTGTTAAATTAACAATAAAAACTAGCTATCAAAAAGAAAAAAAGAACTAGCTAGCATAACCTCATTTTAAAAAAAGCAAAAGACATGAGTCTAAGAGGGTGTGTGATAGTAAATCCAAGAGGAGGCAGAGGTGGGGAGGATATTGGATATAATCAAAATGCACTTTTCTATACAAAAAGTTTCAAAGAACATATTAAAATCATCTTAAAAAGGAAAACAACCAGAAATCCCCCACTCCTACAAATCTCTCTGGTCTCAAGAATGAAAGAGATTCCAACAGTAGATCAAACTCTGCAAATGACAGTGCTGTCAACCAGATTTGTAGAACACACCTAGATTAAAGTGAAGAGACATGAAATAATGGAAAAGACGGAAGAATGGTAAGAAAATGTACGAGAACAGGCCAAAACACAGAACCCACTGAGGGTGCTGATCCAGGAGAAGAGAATGATGAGAAGCAATCTATCAGGAGGCGCCAGCCAAGGACTTCTGAAACTGATCAAAGAGAGTAACAGGTCAGACATTTCACAACCATAAGAAAGATACAAAAGTAATGAAACTAAGCCCATGGACGTCAGCTTCAGAAAGTTAATAAAAACTAGCTTATTGCAACACAGGGAGAGACATTTGAAAGTGGAAAAGACCATGCTTTTAGGAACAAAGTCGAGCCACGGGCAACTCCTCAGGAGCCACAATCTTATCCTCCATCCTCAGGAATATCCTTTCAAAAAGCAAGGCAAACGTATCTGTTTTAGGCAAGGGAAGAGTCTGAGAATCCACTTCGACTACAATATGATCAGAGGCGCCTAGGGAGGCTCATGAGAAGCAGAGCAATGACCCCAGTAGGGAGGAAAATGTTGGAAAAATGAAGGGCAATGTGTAGGTATGCTAAACCCTAAACACCAACCTTAAACAGCAATGTCTGTGGGATCTCAATATAGAATTAAAACATACAAAACAAACAAACAAGCATGAGGGGCACATGGAGTTAAGATGTGAGGTTCTTGAATTGACTGGGAAAGTCGTAAAGAGCAGGTTAGATGTTATGAATAAGGGAATGTGTCTGTGGTGGTGGTTGTGCATGCCTTTAATTCCAGCACTTGGGATGCAGAGGCAGGAGGATCTCTAAATTTGTGGCCAGCCTGATCTACAAAGCAAATTTCAGGTTAGCCAGTGCTACACAGAGAAACCCTGTCTAGGGAGAGGAGGGAGAGGGAGAGGGAGAGGGAGAGGGAGAGGGAGAAGGGAGAGAGGGGAGAGGGAGAGGAGAGGGAGAGGGAGAGGGAGAGGGAGAGGGAGAGGGAGAGGGAGAGGGAGAGGGAGAGGGAGAGGGAGAGAGGAGAGGGAGAGGGAGAGGGAGAGGGAGGAGGAGGAGAGAGCATAAGAACATTGAGCTGAAGGGCAGCCTTACCTCTTTACATAAGAAATGCAAAATGTTTAATGTCAACATGCTACCTTTCTTCAAGAGTGCTCTATATTTATTTATTTACTCATCTATCATCTGTCTATCTATCATCTATCTATCTATCTTCTATCTATCTATCAATCGATCTATCTATCTATCTATCTATCTATCTATCTATCTATCTATCTATCTATCTATCTATCGTGTGTATGTGTAACTGAGTTTATGTGTGCATGGGAGCCCCAGAGGCCAGAAGAAAGCAAAAGATTTCTTGTAACTGGAGTTACAGATGATCATGTGACACAGTATGGGTGCTGGGAACTGAATCCTAGCATTCTCCAATAGCAAGTGCTTTTAAATGCTCATCTATCTCTCTAGCCCTAGGGTTCTCTATAGCTTGGTACACAGGGGTATTCCAGGTCACGAGTCTAAACCTCTGAGTTACCAAACAACCTATAGGGAAGTTTGCTCTTCTCATAATCTTTGCAGAATTGCTCATTTTTTTGTTCCTTACCTGAAGAGGCAGATAATTATGCTTCCTGTTGTAAGAGACATCAGAGAAACACTGTAGCCCAAGGTATAAATGGCCTTCACCAGAATATAAAACGTGATCTATGAAGAAATAAAAAAAAATAATACATGTATAAGCTGCTAGCCAAATGCCTGGGGTACATGACATTTTGAGATCTTGGTCACAAAGGACTCTCTCTCTTGCATGCCAAGTGCTGGTAGACAGGAGACAGGGTCATTTTATAACTCTTCCTCTATCTTGAGCCAGAAGGACCTTCACTTTTTGAACACCTATCTTCTCTTACAAGCCATTATAAGTGAGTGGATGATTTCTGTACAAAAAAAAATATCCAAAGGAACTGTACTGGGTACCATTAGGGCCAAGACAGGCTGAGATGAAGGGAACTGGTGGGGTCCCGGATGGAGTGGGAGTAGAAGAGTCTTCTGGAAATGCATTTTCAAATAAAATGAGGTGATTACACATTTGAGCTCACGGAAAAGAACATGGTGTCAAAGGTATACAGCCAGTTACTTAGAGGTCTCTCCTCATGGAGCGGCTACATCTTAGAATTTTTATTTCTCATACTTCTTAGGCTATTTGGTTTTATGGTTGGAATCTAACATCCATGCAATCATTGGATATGGGATACAGTTACTTCTGTAGGACGCTATAAGCACAAGACTCTGTGTGTGTATCAAACCAGGCAATCACAGGACATCTGAATGGGCTGTACCGTTCTGGTTTCTCAGAGGCCATGCCTGATCTGCATTTTCTGGTAAAACTAATTATTATATGAAAATGAGAATATGCCTGTTGATATAGAGTGAAATTTTTTTTTGTCAAAAAGTCCTAAAATAGACATATCTACTGCTACTAACTCTCATGGACAATGAAAAGCTCTGTCAGGTATGGTGGCACATGTATGCAATCCCAGGAGCCTTCGATGTACAGAGAGTCTGAAGAAAGCTTCATCTATGTGGGGCCCTGATTTAAAGTCTTTATAGTAAAAAATAAAAAACTTGGCGTCTTGCTACAATACCAATCTGCTAGGCAAGTTGTACCCAATAATGAAATAGTGGCATGATCATTATGGGCAAACCAACTATTTTCTGAGTGGATCTGAGGTCTTCGCCACAGGAGGAATTTCATTTCTAGTACTGTGAGTTTTGTCAAAAGCCTATGATAACTTGGAAGACCATAAGCCATAGTGAGAGACCTACTGATGTTTCATTAAATGGTCTTGTTGTCAAACTGTCTTGAAAATATCTATGCTTATTGCCATAGATTTGTGCTACTCTTAAGCTTGATCAAGAAGCTTCATTTTCAATGGGTAGTGTAGTTAATGAAAAGACTCTTAAGTGGCCAAAGTACTGAGAATAAGTAAATGTGGGTGTTTAGCTGTAGACAGGTCATCTATACCCATTTCCATCCATCCAATGCTCAGGGAACATTAGGGAAGAGAGGAAGGAAAGAATGTAATAGCCAGAGGATGAGTAGGAAAGTTGTGAAATATTGACTTCTGGATATTACAATAGCTGTTGAACAAATCAACTCGCAACAGCTGTGGTTGCTTGCACACGCCTTGCAAAAACTCATGCTGGTCAATATTTCAGCATGGACTTGGGAGTGTTTCCAAGGCCCATCCTAGCCTGTTGGTAGCTGATGGCTGCTAACAGAGGGAGAGTCACTTTTCTTTGGGCATGTGGATCTTGGTATGCTTGTGGCTTATGTCCCAGTGCATGGCAACACACCCAGGCACATGTGGCATGCATTAATTTGACTCAGGGGCTAACAACAACAACAACAACTAATAAAAGAAGAAAACATGAAATTGTAGGGGAGATTGGACAGGTTGTCCTGAAAAAGTTGAGGAGAGATTAGTAGGAAAAGACATAATCAATATAAATTTCCTAACGTATGAAATTCTTAAATAAATAGAAACAGTATAAAACGCTATGCAGGGACCTCTTAGGTTTGCTTGTACTATGTCAATCTAGTCATGTTTAGAAGCATCACCCTATTCACTTTAAAATTCAGGAATTCTCCTTGTTGGTACTGGAGTTGTACCACAAAGGGCAGGTCACAGAAGAGCAGAGAATACAAGGGGTCCATCCAATCCTCCTCCATCTTCAGGGTGGTCATCCTTGCCTCATATCTTCCTTCCTTCTACCCTTAGGCTTCATCTTCTCTTTTCCACACCTCATCCTTGCCCTTCCCTCCTCTTCCCTTCCATGGAATCCACAGAGGTCTCCTCACTTTAAGCTCCTCTTCTCTCCCTCATTCCCCTATCTTATCTCCGCCCTCAACCCCGATGATCTTCATCTCATCCTCTTTTACTTACATCTTCATTCCTACCCTCATCTCCCCCCCCCCCACTGTCCCATCATCCCCGACCTCTTGTTCTCATCTCTCATTATATTCTTAGTTCCTTTTCTACTGCTATGAAGAGATACCATAACCAAAGCAATTTATAAAAGAAACCATTTAATTGGGGGCTTGCTTACAGTTTCAGAGGGTGACTCATGACTACTGTGGTAGGGAACATGGCAGGCAGGCAAGTAGGCAGGCAGGTAGGCAGGGATAGTGTTGGAACAGTGGATTAGAGCTTACATCTTTTCCACAAACAGTAGGCAGAGAGAGAGAGAGAGAGAGAGAGAGAGAGAGAGAGAGAGAGGATAAGACTGGGCCTGGCATGGGTTTTTGAAACCTTAGTACTAACCCCCAGTGACACATCTACTAATCCTTCCTGAGTATTTGGTCAACTGAGAAACAAATGTTCAAATATATGAGCCTCTGGTGGCCATTCTCACTCAAACCACCGCACCTTCCTTTATACTTCATGATCATTTCCCTGTGGCACCCTGTTTGGTCAGTGTCATACCTAGTTTTCTATTGCTGTGATCTAACACCATGACCAAGGCAACTTACAGAAGGAAGAAATTATTTAGGCTTATGGTTTCAGGTGGATAAGAGTCCATCCATGAAGGAGGGCTTTGGAAACAAGCAGCAGGCACAAGGCTGAGCAGAAGCTGAGGGCTCACATCTTTAGTGGCAAACAAGAGGCAGAGAGAGCAAACTGGGAATGGTACATGGCTTTTGAAATCTCAAAGCTTTCCCTCAGTGACATACTTCTTTTAGTAAGTTCACTCCTACTCAGCCTACCTGAATAGTGCCACAAACTGGGGACAATGGGACCATCTCATTCAAACCACCACAGTCAGGTTTCCTTCCCATAATTCTTCTGGTGCTAATGTACTTGATAAGTTTACCCATGATTATATTTGGGCTTACGCATTTTTCTAAGTGCATATGCTTCATCTTGAGCTTTTAGTGCTTCTAGAAAAACCCTGTTATGATTAAGCATCCCTTCTCACCCTTGCCTCCTTACCCTCATCTGGCCTGTGGTAGTTGGCAAAGCAGAACTCTGGAGTGCTGTTGTTATTGTGGCCTCTTGGCTCATCATGGTGTCCTGCTTGGGAGGTCTGGAGTGGCCATCTGATTAGCTAAGTCTGGGCTCAGGAAAGTTGAGCTTGGAGCCCTGTCAGCAAACACACTGACATTGGTGCTGGGCAGCCTCACACAGCAGCTACCTGGGAACACATCAGTCTTCTCTATGGGGATGTGAGAATGCATGTGTGACTTACTGACAGAAGGGACTCAGGCAGTAGGAAAGGCTCCAACTAGAGCAGGAGGTAATGACAAGGAAAACCAATGCTTAAGTGTCTTCCAATGAGCCAATGAAAGTGTAACATATTTTAGTGAGGAGGGAACTTCAGCACAGCTGCGTGCCGTACAAGTAGTATCACAAACATTATAGTAGGATTGCCAGGAACTCGTGAATGTCATCACTTCTGTAGCTGAGCTTCCATGCCTCCAGTCCAAAGTAACAAATGAATACTATTTGAAGAGAGATGTACTAAAATCATGCTGTTCGTTATGTGAAAGTGGAGTAACTCACACACTTGGCTAATCAACTATGGTTTCATAGCAAAGGTATCCATTACTTTCATTCACCTAACACACATCATCAAGTAACTACTGGGGTCAGAGATGTCAGTGATGAAAGGAGACAGGAATCACAGAGACCCAAACCAACATCCAGGCTGGCTAGGAGAACCACCTGATACGTTAAGGCTTATTATGGAAAGTAAGAATGTAGACCAGGGTTCACACCTGCTGCACTGGCTGAGGCCAGTTGCAATCATGACATCGTGATTAGGGCTGGCCTTGGGAAAGAGGGGAGCAATCTGGTAAAAGGAATGGTCAGTGCAAAGGCACTGCGGCTGAAAGGGATGGCAGGGAGGCACAGGAGCAATGGGATCTTATGACATTTCAGTTGTTGGAGTGGGAGTAAGCCCCAGTGTTCCATACTCAGCACCACCAACATGATACACAAGTGCATACGCAGGCATGCATGCATACATACACATGCACTTGCACACACACACACAGCACACATCCGTCAATGTATGTATGCATCAATGCAAGTCCAGTACACGTGTATCAATGCATACACACGTGCACATAAGTTTACCCAAACAAAAACAAAGCAAACAAGCAAAATAGCCCCACCTCAACACTAATTACAAGACATGGGCAGCAAAGAAAGACTCCTTGATTATTTCCAGCCATCCTACAGCCCTGTATCTCTTCTGTCAAGTCTCCAAGGCCCTCTGCTGCAGCCGCCAGTTTCCCTGCTGATCTGCTTGAACTCTTCCTTTTGAGTTTCTGTGGTGTATCAGCCCACATGTCATCCTCATCACAACACATAGTACCTATAGAGTTTATAAGACCCTGGGGGTCCAATAGGCACCAGACCATGGTGTTTAGCCAGTGAATGAAAGATGACCCACAGATCTGGGAGCTATGAGGTTTGGACAATTAATGCAGCAATCATTTGGTCCAAGGGGCTGAGACAACAGCTGCTGAGAGCAGACTCTCTTTCAAAGTCCTGGCTCTTGCCTGGACTCATGGGCTCCAGAGGCCATAGGAGTGGGCAGCCCTGACTGGTGGTACCACACACCAGGCTGATTTGCTTCTGTTTTGTCTATTTCACATCTTTCTGTACAGCTCGATTGAGAACTTGCCTTCCAAAGGAAGTTCCTCATACCTTACACTTGGAAGGACAGAGATCAGCGCTGGGAAGATCATTGTGGTTAATGTTTTGTAAGAAAATCAAGTAGCTTTTGTAACTTGGCTCAGTTGATCAAGGTGAAATGTACACTTTGGTGTGTCAAATTAAGGAATTAGGTGAGATGTTAGAATTTTTATGTCTATCTTGTTATCTCAATGGTAAACCATGGTTCCTGTGGTGAGGTATATGCAGATGCTTTCTACCTGCCTCTTCTGGGTGAGGCCATTTAAATTAAACTAATTGAAGTTAATAAAGTTTAAATCAGTTACTTGGTTACACTGGCTGCATTTCAGGGCTCCAAGCTCTGGTTGTCAATGACTTCAACCCCAGACCAACAGAAGAAGAATTTTCCATTCTGGTAGGACCACCTGACAGTGCATGCTAGTTAGACCATCCTAAGTTGTTATCTGGTTCTCATGAACACCTCCCCCGACTCACATCAGACTAGCAGACATTTGCTCCCACTTGAGCTTGCTGCCTTGTTTGTTTTCATGTTCCTTCCTGACCTGGAGCCTCTGAGAAGTTACACAGGTTGTTGAGCTCTTCCTGCTGAGATACAGTCTTAAGGTCACAGAGTTCTGGTCTCATTACCTCAACCACAGCCTTTCAACAAGGGCGCATAATCCTAGTGTGAGTATCTACATCTGCAGAGAGGACAGGAACTCTGGAAGGGCTAGCTCTTTGTGGGAAGTATGGGAAAGGGCCACATACGTTGCTCACACACGTACAAGTGAGAGTCCTGGTGGGAATTAAAAAGAAGGTTAACGGTTAACACATCAAGGCCTAGACACTGAGAAAAGTAAATAAGAGGGCTTGTACTTAGGTATAAAAAATGGACAGGGCCCCTGGCCAATTCAGGCAGGCTAACTGCCCTCCTGCCCCAACTCTTGAGGGACATATGAAAGACACTATTGTTCTCTCTTACATCCTGGTTTCTGATGCAGCTAATTGTAACAGGTTAAATTGTAAACAAGGTTGGCTTCTAACAAGAAGCCTCTGCCTAGTTTAGGAAAGATGACGCAGGCAATCCCATGGACAGAGTTAACTAAGAACAAAGGCAGCTACTTCTTGGTGGCTATGAGAACTAGAGGATGTAGTGCAACTGAGGAGGTTTTAGACATCTGTAAGGTTGGAGGGAGCAACACTAGGCAGTGACTAACAGCTAGAAAGTCAAGATCAACAGCTAACGAAGCACAATCAGAGATGGACAAAGGGGGCACCCGCCACCCCTAACTGGGGTACATGAGCAGAGAATGATCATCTCCTGGTTGGGATAAATGGACATTCATAGAGACTGTGGGTCCCAGATGATTAATCAATAGAGATCACCTTAGTCTTTGTCCCATAAAACTGCATATACAAAATAGTTTGTTACCTTTCCCTGTCTTGGAAACCCCTCTCAGACTTGGGAGTGTCTCTCAGTTTTTCTTAATTTATCACTTTCCTTTCTTTTTTTGTTGTTGTTGATAAAGTTTGCTTCAGCATTATACACTCCCAGCAGAGTTCACATCTTAAATTTTCATTGGTGTTAGAACATAAACTTAGAGCCACTGTATCAGGTTGCTCTAAGTTTGGTGACTTGTTGAATGTTTGGCACCTTAGAGCCCTGGATCAGACACAACTTACGGGGCTAGGAAAGGTTCCATTGTACTAAAAAAAAACCTTGGATCATGGTCATTGCCTAGGGTCTGAAAATGTATGATTTCCCACTAGAACTTCGCAGGAATAGTGCAACTGGCAAGAAAAGGCTGGGAAAGTTCATAAGCAGCAGCTAAGTCTCTGTGGCAAATGTTGGCCTAGACTTTGCAAGGAAACATTTACAAAGCTTTGAAGTTTGGTCTTTTTATAGAGCTGGGGTCCTGCCACAGCAAACAGCAACAAAAGACGACTCTGAGAGTTTAATGTTGTATTTGTCCTTTCTAAGAAAAGGTAAATGTTCTGATGGCGTCATGAAGCAGTGGGTTTTGGATAAGTACAGTGTTACCAAACACAGGGTAAGGAAGCAGCTTTCCTCTTTCAGAAGTTGACCCAGAAGCCCCAAGGTGAAGCTTTCCACAGAAATGATCATCCAGAGGCTCTCAAGCAAGGATGTCTGTGGCAGAGCACACTTATAGAAAGTATTAAGTGTGTTTGCGTCTGACTCAAGGATGTATCACGATCCCGGGAACCCATGGTTGCAATCAGAGTTCGGTACACCAGCCACAGTGGCTGAAGTGAGGGTTGAATCTTGGCTCTATAAAAACAAACCATTGTCTTTTCATATGATTTGTTCATCCTCTAGGGAACTAGAGCTGGTTAAAAATGTTCAGATCTGGGTTGACAGAGACATCAGCCTGAGCTCAAAGTTCTTTCTTTGAGATCTCCAGCCATCTCAAATGGTGGACTTCTGATCGGTGTCAACCATGATATTCAGGAAGAGAGACTGTGGCATCGATGCCTGGATGTGTGGTCAGCAGCTGGTGTTGGTCTCATAAGAATCCTTCTAGGAATGACAAGACATTGATTGACAGCCAGGAGAAGGAAGCAATGATAAAATCATAGGAATGGGAGGACCAAAAAGGTGGCTTTTTTTCCTGGATGCTACAATCAGCAGGCTTTTGTTTTCATTTATTAATATGTGGAAATACCTAGAGTGGAGCTGGTGCACAGAGATAATAAACAGATATTCCTAAAGGTGCAAAGGCCAGAAAGGAGGTGTACTTGTAAGAAGTACATAGGCCATAGGTTTGGGCACATGGCAACACAATATTTATGAGGCACTAAGACAATAAAACAATTTGAAATCATATATTCAATGTGGCTTGCACGTATTCATACATTTTAACTAAAGAACATGTAATGTGTAGCTCTGTGCTAACAAGAACAGAGCTTCGTGTCTTCAAAGGACCAGTAGCATTCTGTGCTTAGACATTACCAGGTTAGACTTGAATTAAGATCAAAACACCAGCAATCATAGTTTATCTAAAAGTTGATGCTTGTAAAAAAATGTTTTTTTTTGTTTTGTTTTTTGTTATTTTTGTTTGTTTTTTAGTTTTTACCCATAAAATAAGACATGAAGAAGGAAAGCACTTCACACACTGAAGAAGGAGAAACCAACGCAGCTTGGGATGGGCAAATACATAAATAAAGCCATGAAGCAACAGCAGAAAGACTAAAATCATCAGCTATACAGGTAGCAAAATGCCTATAAGTAAACTTAAAAAAAATTCCCATAGTAAGGAGCTGAGCCCAAGATAGATTCAATACAGTACGAGGACTCCACTGCAGGACAATGGTTACTACTCTTCACCCCAGGTAAGACTCCTATTACAACCAACAAGTCCCACTTTGAGACAAGAAATCTGGGTTTTTCTAGGGAACGGACACTAAGACAGTTGAAGGTGGGACTCACTGTGTTGTCTATAGTGAGGATGAACTTCCAGACTCCAGGGCTGGCTTCCACGGGATGGGAAGAGCAGGAAAATTGATATGGTTCTGGGAGAATGATGAACTTCTTGGTGAGAAATTATATCTGATTTATCAGGGTTCCTGTAAATACATTTTAAGTATACTAGCTAGCTGATGTGTAAAGTTGTTAAGAGGAGAGACAAGATAGCGGGTATGAGCTTGTAAATGGCCAAAGGATAAAAGGGAAGGAAGAACCCATCAAGTAAAAGGCAAGTGGATTGTGATTTGTACTATTAAACTTGCATTGTATAGTCTATGGGGAAATAAGTTGGGGAAAAAGATAAGACAGGTTCTTAGTGGATAAAGTGCTGAGTTAGCAAAGAGGTAAAGAAAATGCCCTCAGGAAAACTGGAAAGGGAAAGAAGGAAATAAGAAAGCAAATTAAAAATTAACAAGAAACATCTTCCAGCCACATCAGTGATCAACAAAATGTGATCAGACTTGGTATAGTTTTTTTTCATAAAAAGTTTGTTATGACTGAAAAATAAAATTCTGTGTTTATGGGTACCGTGAACCTCAATATCTGTGTCCCCACCTCAAATCCATGTACTAAATCTTTAACAATAAGGAGATGGAACCTTGCTAGGTCCTGAGGGATGAGCTGTGAGTGGGGGATGGGTCCTTCCTCAGAGCAACTCTAAAGGGATCCACCAGCTTATCACACCTGACACTGGTAGCTGTCTAGGGGGAGTCTCATCAGACGGAGCATCTGCCAGTGCCCTGACCTTGAATGTCAGCTTTTATACTGGGGAGAAATGAATCTCTGCTGTTGATAAGTCACTCCAGCTGCAATATTTTGTTATTGTAGCCTGGACCAAAACAAAGTCCTCTTAACTCATTCTTGTGGCCAGAATCATACAGAAACTTGTCTTATTTGAATCAACAAAAAGAGAACAAAAGATAAAGGGAAACATGCTGCTCCAAATTCCACCCCCGCCCCCTTTTTTTTTCTGTCATTGATTGACAGGCACGGAACTCGGGAGATGACGGCTGCCTCGACTCCGAGTGCAGCGACTGCTGCTGTGCGCCACTGCTGACGGCCTCTCCCCCACCCCTTTTTAAAAGCGTTTATGTCGACTATTGTCGCTGAGGTACTGGAAGGCAGGTAAAGTACACAGCACAAAGCTAGCTCCAGGGATGCACTAACCAGCTAGTGCTCAGTAACTTGGATTTTGGAGCAAGATGAGCTACAATCCAACCCAGGCCACACTAACAAATTGTTTATTTCATGTTAGCCTGATCTCTGATTTCCACACATGGTCTTTGCAGGTCCTTATTAGAGTTTAGGAACTACCGTTTGACAGTTAACTACCAGTAAAACTGGGGTCAAGTTGACATGGTCCCTGAGCCAACAGCCCAATAGAAGTGGAAAAAGTATCTAACTCGTAGTGCTTTGGGTGAGCTGCCGAACTATTGTATATCAGGCAATGATGGGTCCCTCTTGTCCGGAAGCTTACAATACAACAGAGTCTTGTGCCTTGTTGGAAAAATGGGTAAATTCTGAAGGGATAACCCAGACCTGTCATGGCTTTGAGGAACTGTCAGCTTAGTCAAGATGTCTGCTACTGGAAGGCTTGAAAGAGCATCTGAGCGTCTGGGGATAGAAATCCTACGGATAAAGCCACTCTGAAAGGATCAATATGATGCAGAAATGAAAAATCCACCATTCAGAGTGTTGAGCACTGGAATGATTAGTGTATTTCAGCCCCCAGATGGACAGCCTTGACCCAACTACTCAGGACAAATCACTGGATTCTTTATTATGCTATTGACACTGCCTGATATTTCAAATGGAGGGTTTATGAGATCTCTGTTTCTGTCTATATTCTTTTATGTTTTTACTTCTGGATGAAAATTCACCCAGAGTAAAATTAATTTGCAAAAATTCCATTTAATTGGCTTAAGAAAAATAAGTGCTTAATTATGTAAGTGTTCCCCAAAGTGGAAATCAGAAATGAAAAATCAAATTAGCTCAGAAATGTACAAATGTCTCTGATTTGGATAATCTCCAGTAAATAAGAATACTGGTTTTTAGTTTTAAAAAAGACTTATATTCTGGCCGGGCGGTGTGGGCACCCTTTAATCCCAGCACTGGAGGAGAGCAGCGGATTTCTGAGTTCGAGCCACCTGGTCTACAGAGTGAGTTCCAGACAGCCAGGCTATACAGAGAACCTGTCTCAAAACCAAAAAAAATAAAAAAAAAAAAAAAAAAAAAAAAAAAAAAAAAAAAAAAAAAAAGACTTATATTGACAGAAAGCAGTGTACATGTTGTAGACACATAACTTTTTTATTTCTAAACAGTCATACGTTTTGTGTTACAAAATTTCTCGACAATAAAAGTTAAAATAAAACAAACGGATTAAATCAGCATAATTTCCAATAAGAAGAATTAGCTGTCCAGCTTATGTTTATCTTGCTTTTTGACAGATAACTGAAGAGAATTGGTTTGTTAGTCAATGGTCCTATGCCACATCAAAAGCAAAAGACAAAACAAACAAACAAAAAAAAGAATTGCCTACAGGCCAGCCAATCTACAGAGGGCTTGTGTGACTATCAGGACACATGGAAAGCTGGAAGGAGAGACAGAGGAGAGGAGACAGAGAAGGGGAGGGAGGAACTTCTGTGGTAATATATGAAATTATTAGCATTTTAAAATTAGCATTAGTATAAGATAATGTACAGTAAGACTTTGTAATGCGAATATAAGAATGTGTATGTAAAATAATTTGTTTTTTTTTTTTTACCTTTTTGAAAAAAATATATATTTCTGTATTTTCTTTAAATGTAGGAGTGCCCCATCTACATGTATACCTGCATGCCAAAAGAGGGCATTAGGTTCTTTACAGATGGTTGTGAATTGCCATATGGGTTTCTGGAATTGAACTCAGGACCTCTGGTGAATAGTCACTGTTGTTTTTCTTTTTTTTTAAATTGGATATTTTATTTATTTACATTTCAGATGTTATCCCCTTTCCCTATACCCCCCAGAAACCCCCATCCATCCCCCTCCTCCTTTTTGCTTTTATACCATTTTAATTACATGCAAATATTAAGGTCAGTTCTAGCTTGAGGAACTAGCAATACAATAGATGCACATAGTCAAGGCACAAGCAAGACAAAAACCACAAATAGTCAAAGTAAACAAGTAAAACAGCCAATGTTCTTAACTGCTGAGACACCTTACCATCCCAAGAATGTGTTTTTGTGAAAAGGTAGAATGCTGATCAAACTTTCCCTCCATCCCTGTCTCTCCTCCTGTTCTTTGAGTTTGTTGAGACGATATCTACCTGCGTAGTCCAAGGTGACCTTGAACTCAGGACCCTCCTGCTGGTTGTCCAGTTCTGGCTTTACTCGAATGCTCCACCATTTCTTGACCTTACTCATTTTTGTGTTCAGTGTTGACGGAATCCACTGTTTGTAAGCATATGTAGGTACACGCAAACCCAGGGGGAAAACCTCAACTTGAGAGGAGATTCTAAAGGATTCTCTTTGCCTTCTGAATCATCTGATTAGCAAAGGGTCTTTTTCATTGAAATAATTTCCTATGGTTCACTATTCAAAAGTTACATTTTCTGTCTTTTAAATAACCATGTAACTTCCTGTATTTGCCTTTGAAATCTGTCACTGTTTTAAAGAGACGACTGCTTTTGATCCTATTTAAACAATGCTTTTACATTTTTTTGATGTTTTTGACAAACTTCTGCAAATTGAACCCTAAATGGAGCCTTTTGATTTCAAACTAACTTGAGTTTTTCCAGAGGGCTCCTAGCAAGCTCAAAAGAATTTGTTCTTTCTGTTTATAAACACAGAGAAATTGAATTAATTAGGCTTTTTTTTTTTTGCAGTAGATGACAGGTTAACTTCCCTTACCTTATATCTGTGTGGATAGATGCCATTAGCTTAGGCCTGCCAGAAAGTGTATGAGACTCTTGGAAACCCAGTGAGTCCTGAGACCAGGCTGTCAGGCCAGTTCTAGTAACACATAGTTTATAGTCAGCCCTCCTCAGTCTTTACCACAGACAGTTGACAGCTGTTCTCTTAATCTGATACTTTTCCAAAAGTTCTGCAAGGAGCTATCATACAGACTGCAAGAGGATCCATGGGAGATGGGCAAGCACAGCATTTGGACAGCTTCAAGGTCGTGAATTCATGTGGATGGGAATATTCAGAATAACCAAACTGACGGATCCAGGAAATAATTTTTTTTTGGACTTTCTGATGTTCCATTTCCTAGATTCAAAGAACCCATATTCTCTTTTCACTGGAGCTTTCTGAAACTTTGGCAAAGTATGCTTTTGTAAACAAACTGAACTGAGAAGCTTTTCTTGCATACTCTTAACTTTTGTGGAATGTTGTGATTTGTATAAATTCGTGGTGGTTCTTTTCTCCACTAACAGGACACCGTGGTGGGTCCTTGGCCCAGAGGAGCTTTTAAAAGTCTAATTGGAGATTCCTTGTTTCCAGAAAGTTCTAATGGGCTATGGCTGACCTTATAGAGCCAGTGAGCCTTCTTGGACATCACTGGTGCTGACTTGAAGGTCTTTTGCAGGACTGGGCAAATACTTTGGCTGTGTGACCCATTAGCTCAAGTTTAATGAGACTAGATTTACTCTGCTTAGTCATCTGTGGTTGCCTTTGGCAGGAGTAGGCGATCTCAGGAAGAAACCTGGTTAGTAAAGAACACCAATGGCTCCAACAATGACTCTAGTCCTGTCTAGTATCGTCAACTTTCATTTTATCTCTAAACCATTTTTCTTCCAATATCTTCCTATGAGTGTTCAAGCTAACCTTCCATACATTTTTATTCCATTAGAAGAATTTGCAGTCACTGGAAACTTGGGCTGCCCTTTTATTCACGGCCTGAAAACTGGATCTAGAAAAGTTACTACATGCTTTAGAGAAATCATCAGTTCCCATGCTGGCTGCCAACTGTCAGGCTGTGCTACATAGCCACTGTTCTGGGACACCCTACAACACCACCAAGGATATTCAAGCTGAAACTACAATAACTATCAGCTGATACTGCCCCTCCATCCCACACAACTTGGAGGTGCTGGAGTGGGAGCTGGGAGCTGGGAGCTGGGAGCTGGGAGCGGAGCCAAGTCCTTTCCAGGGATTTTCCCAGTATCCATTTATTCTGACTGTTGACCTCTGTTTGTTTTTTGTTTCCTAGAAACATTTGTTAAGTCTCTATGCTCACCCTACAGACAACTAACTTAGGTGGAAGCCCTGTAGTGCTGTCTCCTGAGTCGACACCTATATCAAGTGAATGTGGCTTCCTCAACTAAAGCAATTGTTCACAGACGGTTTCTAACTCCTGTCAATATTTTCTGGGGGTTAGCAATGTTCCCTAGGTCTCAGAATTTACTGGAGAGATGTCAACAAGATGATGTGCTTGTGCATTGTTGGAAGAGGGCTTATCCACAACACACAACTGTGGCTTCTTCAGCTAGATTTGTATGACACAATCACAGGGCCACAGGCTGCCCATGGATAAACGAGAGATAGTGTTTTCCACTCCATTGGCAGTCCGGAAAAAAACCCAGCTAAACTTTATCCAAGAAAATGAAGACTGGCTGAAAAGCATGTGCTGGCTCATTGGTCTTTCTTTTTGTTAAGTTTAGGCACCCAGACCTGAGCTGTAGTTCTGTGATGGTTCCTTCTTAATTCCCGGAATCTCTACTGTCGCTGATATCCATGAAAACGAGGCAGTCAAAACCACACGACCACAGCCACTCTAAGAATCTACAGGGATTCTGGTTTCTGACGTCCATGTACATAGGAAAGGAATGTGATGTGAACATCAGTAATACCTAACAGCTGGGGACGGTCTCGATCAACAGAGAGGATGTCCAAAACAGAGTGGTGATTATTAAATGAAAATAAAATTAACCAGGGAGGCCAGGACTGACCTATGACTGAGTTGGCAGCTTCATCAGCAGAGAAGCTCTCAGAGCTGTCTTCCTTGCAGCTGTGGCAGCTCTAGCCTAAGTCGTGGATGACAGCTTGGTATATCATAGCACCAGCTAGGTAGCTATCCACCCTAACCAGTGAGAAAAGCATCTCTGTTGATGTGCACAGCACACCTCAGAAGCCTGCTGACCACTCTTGTGAGGCTTTGCTCGGTCTTGTCTCCTCGTTCAGCAACAGATGGTTTCCCACGCAGCAACAAAATTTTCATGTCAAGACTATCTCTCTGGATTTCTTTTGACACTGCTGGCCTATTTCCTTCATGTGCTGTTGCTACTTACTGATGTGGGCTACTTCTGTTTTCTCCCGAATCCCGTGTGTTGTTCTACTCTTCCTGACAGAAAGCTGACATTTACAACTCTATAACCACCATGCCGGGTGTGCTGGTTAGTTTTGTTAATTTGACACAAACTTGAGTCATCTAGAAAATGAGAACCTCAACTGAGGAATTCCCTCCAACAGACTGGCCTTCGGGCAAACTGATTCTTGACTGATGTAGAAAGGCTTAGCCCACTGTGTGCAATACCATTTCTGGGCAGGTGAGCAAGCTGCATTCTTCAATGGTCTTTGCATCAGTACCTGTCTCTAAGCTCCTGCCTTGAGCTCCTGCCCTGCCTTCCTTGACTAAAACATATAAGATGCCCCTTTCCTCCTTAAGTGATGTTGGTATATTTTATCCCGTAAGACAAAACAAAGTGGAACAAAAAAAATTGATATCAGAAAGTGGAATATTACTGTGGTAGCTGCCTATGTTTTGGGGGAAGATTGTAGCAGTATTTGGAAGTTTGGGTTGGAAAAGTCATTGAGGTTTTGGAGCTTCATGGGCTATTGAGGGAACTTGGAAGATAACGCCAAGGAAAATGAATATGGTAGAGGTTTGGCTTGTGAAGTTTCAGAGGATAACAAAGATTCTATTAGGCTCTTCAAGTGGTATTTTGGATTGAGAATCATTTTAAAGAGTGTTTTATTTATTCTTCTCTCATACAATATATCCTAACCACAGATTTCATTCTCTCTACCCCTCCCAGGCACCTCGCCTGTCTCCCAGATATAGTCTACAATTGTCTCCCCTGCCAGGAAAGAGCAGGCCTCCCAGGGACATCAACCAAACATGGCACAGCAAGATGCAATAAGATCAGGTACAAACTCTCACATCAAGACTGGGATCTCACCCAGGAAGAGGAAAAGGGTCCCAAGAGCAGGCAAAAAAAAAGTCAGAGACAGCTCCACTTCCACTTTTAGGATTCCCCCAAAAAAGAAATGAAATCTTTGCTTCGATAGGGCAATCAATGCTGCTTAGCTAGAGCTGAAGAATCAGCTATGATTAACAAGAGACCAACTTCATTTGGGTGAAATACCCTGGGAAGTATTTCCTCAGGGTTAGCACACGAAACTGTGGTCCAGAGGGAGCCACGGCTGTATGTCCAGCTGGCAGCTGAAGTTGGTGATATGTGTCTCCCATGTGGTACTGGCTTCGGTGGTATGAAAGCTGCAGGATTGAAGGAGTCACTGAGAGAAGCTGAGGCTTTGCACTGTGAGAGGTCAGGAGAGGTCATTGATGTAATGGAAACATCAGCATGGGATGGGTTCTGGAGAGAAGCCAAGGCAAGGCACTATGTGACAGGATAGATATCCCTGAAGAGGCCCAGAAAAGACACTGTTGAAGATGTAGGCTCAGCTGAAGTCAAGGCCTCAGCATATTTGAGATGCCAGGGTGGCGGGTTGACCATCCAGGTGAAGAGTAGAGCTGGTCTGAGTCTAGTACACAAGTTGTGTGTGCGTGGATGGCAGAGCTGGAGGAAAGGTTCTGCCCACAAACTCTTTGGAACCCAGAAGATTGTGTGTTCTAGACTGTGGACTGAACTATTTGTATCGTTGGAGTTTTAGTTTGCTTGTTCTTATTTCTACTTTCCGAGTACTCTCTTTTGGGTAAGAAGTCACTTAACTTGGTTTTGATTTTATAGGGACCTAGAGTTAAGAGACTTTGGGTATTTTAAAAAGACTTTAAACTTTTACAGTATTTGAGATTTTTAAAGACTTTAAAAGTAATGTTATGTTTTATATTGTGATAATAACATTAGATATTAGGGAATAAATAAAAAGAAAAGGTTAGATTTAATAGTGATGTGCTTGTATGTTATGTTGGCAATGGGTCAGTTATGCTGGTTAGACTAGTTCACAAACTAGAATAACCTAGAAAAATGGAAATTGAAGAACTGGCTCCATTAGATTGGCTTTTGGCAAGTCTACTATCTATTTTGGGAAATATTTTCTTGTTTATTGATGTAGTAGGGACATTCTAGACTGGTTGTATACAACTATGCTGTATAGGAAAGAAAGCTGATCATCTAGGTTATCCACTCAATAGAATCCTTCTAGTTCCATCTATTTACCTGCAAATTCATTTTCATTTTCATTTACAGCTGAGTAGTATTCTATAGTGTATATAACCACTTTTCATTATCCAGCCATCAGCTGAGGGACATTTAGGTTATTTGTTTCCCAGCTGTTGTGAGTAGAGAGAATAGCAATGAACACGGCTGAGTAACTGTTGTTTAGTAGGATGTTGAATCCTTTGAGAATACACCAAGGATAGCTGGGCCATATAGAAATGTTTTAAATTTTTAATTTTTTTTCGAGACTTCTCCATACTGATTTCAGAGTTGCTATACCAATTTGCATGCCCACCAATAGGGAATGAGTGTTCACCTTTCTCCACAGCCTCACTGGCATTTGTTGTCAGTTACTTTGTTGGTCTTAGTCATTTTTACCGGGTAAGATGAACTCTCAGTGTTATTGTATTTTGTATTTGTATTTTGTATTCCCTAATTGCTAAGAATAATGAATAATTTTGAGGTACTAATTAGCTATTTTTATTTCTTTTATTAAGAACTCTTTGTTTGGATCCCTAGTCCATTTTACAACTAGTTGTGGTTTTTGTTTTTATTTGTTTTTTTTTTTTGACTCTTTGGGTTTTTTGCTTGTTTGTTTGTATATTCTGGATTATTAATTCCCTGTGAGATGTATATCTGGCGAAGACTCTCTTCCATTCTGTGGGTTTCTTCTTTACTCGTGTTATTTCCTTAGCTGTACAGTTTTTTTTTTTGTTTTATGAGGCCCTAGGTGTCAATTTCTTGTCTTATCTTCTTGTCAAATGGAGTCCTGTTTAGAAAGTCCTTTCCCACAGCTATATCTTATAGGATGCTGCCTATATATTCTGGCAGATTCAGTTCTTCAGGTTTCAAAGTGAGGTCTTTCATTCACTTGGATCTAATTTTTGTACAGGGTATAGATATGGGTTTAGTTTCATTTTTTCTACATATAGAAATACAGTTTTCCTGACACCATTTGTTGAAGGTGCCATCTTTTCTCCAGTGCATAAATACTTGCCTCTTTGTCATATATCAGGTAGCTGTAGTTATAAGTACTTATGTTTGGGTCTTCTATTTTATTACATTGACCTACATATCTGTCTTGTACCAATACCATATTGTCTTCATTACAATAACTATATAATATATCTTGAAGTCTAAAATAGCAATTCCTCCAGTACTCTTTTTTCTGCTGAGATTGATTTGGCCATCAAAGTCTTTCCTGGTTCCGTATGATTTTTTTTTTCTGGTTTTGTGAAGAATGTTTTTGATATTTTTATTGGGATGATATTGAATCTGTAAATTGCTTTTGGTAGGGTATCATGTAGCCCTTGTGTGTCTCTCAAGGGTTGAAGCTTGGACCTTATTAGCAAACACACCAACCACACACTTAGGATAGACATAACACTTTCATGACTCAAGCTGGATCTGACCTGAAAGCCTCTTTCCTGTAGCCCTGGTTCCACAGTTTCAGAAAATATTATGCAAATTTCCAAGGGAGGGAAACAATTGAACTGTCCTTCTCAGTTGTAAAACCTATGAACCACAGAAATGACCAGAATGGCAAGATATGCATAAAGGTGCAAAAAGTAGCATTCTAATATTGTTGGCATCCAACAGCTGTCTAATTGGACTTATGGCCCACTCAACAGAAGGGAAATCATGCCTGGAATCTTAGCCAGGTTCCTAGGGCTAGTGCGGTCATGGTACCCACTTCTGCAAACATGGTGCTGGGGAGGTAGGTTTTCAGAGACACTGGCAAGGAGGCATGAAGTTTTCCATGAGGTAAATGTATCTTGTGTTTGTGTTATTGGTTGTTATTATTCTGTTCTGGACTATGTCTATATCTCAACAAGCTACAAAGGAGAGCTAAACAGCCACAGCAACACCCATGGCCCCAGTCCCTTTTTATGTTCCTCCCCAGGTAATCCCTTGCTTCCAACAGGGCTCCCTATCAGTCACAACATCTTACCTGCTAGCATGCTATTCTCTCAGGAACACAGCTCAGATGTGGCACAGACAGCAGCCTGCCAACAGTGCATACGAAGTGAGGTCTAGGATCCTAATTATACTTTGAAGAAATGAGTGGTTTGTTTGATGACTTCATTTTATAGATGGGGAAACAAACAGTTGTCTACTTATGTCAGATTTCTGCACTGACAAACACATATCTACATGTTCGATGCACTAGCCTCAGTCAGGGTAACGACCCTTCTCAAAGCTTATAATGCTGCTTAAAGTCTCATGTTGGTGATCCAAATCCTCAGTTACTGGGTAGTGTGTGGCCTATGCAACTATTTTCAACTCTTTCCCACACAATAAAATGGAAGTGAGAGCCCTTCTAGTTCAGCTGAGGCTCCATGGAGATAGTCTGCAGGCAGAACTGGCCATGGTGCTGATGCTTGGAGCCGAAGAGGATGAAGTCTACCACTGGGTTCATAGTCACTGCTTCAAGTTTGATGAAGCTTGTAGGCATAATGTTTTAGTGTACTGCATATTATTCAAATGCTGATTTCTCTGCCTCATTTCTTGTTTCAATCTGGACATAGCATTGTAATGCTTAGGTCAATAATCACCCCACCCTGTCTCATTTGTGCAAACAATTCTTACCACTTATTCTGTGTTTTGTCAATGAATGCTGATCACCTAATGGTTGGGCAGAAGAGAGAATAAGGCAGAACTTCCATCATCCAGGGAAAGGAGAGAGAGGAAGGAAGGAAGATTCGGGTATGCTATGAGGAGGACAGGGTCCAAGAAGATAGATACTGTGTGAAGAAACCATCTGAAGAGAGAGCTAGAACAATTTTAAATTGCAAGTATCATGGGGATGGGAGATAGCTAGATTAGTGTAGGGGGTAAAGGTAAGTCATATAACTGCCCAAGTATTGAGATGCAGCTTGAAATAAATCCTGGTTTCTCTGTGTGGTTATGAGAGACTAGTTAAGGTAAAGAAATTCAGCCACCAGATTAATAGAAATGTTTATACTTACATTAAAATAATTCATTTTACAGAAGCTTCTGAGGTTCTGGTGGTTAGGAAGAAGATTTTCTTCCTCACAGTTTCTGGGACTATAAGAAGGGGTGATTAGCCAGGCAGGCACAAGCATTGACCTGGAGAAATAGGCTCTGTATCATCCCTTAAGACACATGGGGACAACTTCCAGGATCTCAAGACATAAAAAGTTAAGCTCTCAAGTCCTTTGTGTAAGTGTTGTAGTATTTGCTTATAACCTGTGCAATTCTTTCATATGTTTACACCATCCACGTGACTATGCTAACGAGTACAATGTAAGCTCTGTGTAATAGCTGTTGTGAGGCATTGTTTAGGGGCAAATGACTAAAATCATCTGTCCAGGTTCAGAATCGGCACCATAGTTGTGCGGCACAACAGCCATGGGACACTGCTTTGCATCCAAGTCTAGCTGAATGCAAGGGCAATGAGACCATGAATGCTTGAATGATTAAATCATCCACAAATTAAGGATACATTTTACCTTACTCAGAAAAAAATGTATTTTCTACAACAATGACCACTTCTTTCAACTGAAGGCTCAGCCAACAGGTTTTCTAGTGCCGAGTGGCTTCAGACACAGAACCCTGAGTCTGAGTCCTCCCACAGACTACAGGAGACCCCCAAAGCAAATCTGCCTGGAAGGGTGGATCATCACATGTATATATCCACTGGCTTCTTGCAACGGAGTACTGATATCCACTGTTAACTTCTCTTCCCAAAGTCTTGATTAAATCTGGTTGGGTGTCTTAGGGTAAGGGGAGGGGCCTGGAGCTTGGGCTTCTACCTGCCGATAGAAGATAATTCCAAAATCTTGGGAGATTTCTCTGTCATTTAAGAGGCCATGAGAGGTAAGATGTAGACCATGTATCCCTAGTCTTTCCTGGAGGAAGCTCTTCCTTGGTGGTATGTTCTGATCAGGGGTGAATTCACATCCCTTGCTCTCAGAGTAGCAGTGACTTCTCCTTTAGCCTCGGCCCAAGAATGCTCATAATGTGTTCACCCTCCAATCATTTACCTCTTCATCAGAGGAAGTGGAGCTGCTGGACCCATTTGAGACAGGCTCCAGGTACACTGGGGTGATGAAGGTCAGTGGTCACTTAGATATTCAGGAGTAGACCTGAATGTTGGCTGCTGATGATCAGAGGTTACTAGGTTACCAGCTCAGCTGCTGCAGGAACCGGTCTCTCAAAAAGTGTCTCACTTCTCATGGGGATATGGTGTCTTCTATGAGGTCATAGTCTTTCCTGGGGACTAAGCTTTTCTTGAAGACATGGCCTCTCCTGAGAACACAGACCCTCCTGGGGATACACATCCTCCTGAGGATATAATTTTTCTTGAGGATGGCAAAGATATCCATGTAGCCAGCTTAGGAGAATGCTGGTTTCTAGTGGTGAGGTCTGTGTGGTCACAGTTCCCATGGAGATTATAAGCCCAGTTCAAGGGTGATTGCAGAATGACCTTGAGCCTGTGTGTACCTGTAGGGTGATTTTAGGCATACTCAGAAGCTCTTGGGAAGCAGCCCATGATCACGTGACATCTTTTCTCCTTCTTTTAAATAGAACTGAGTATTTCTTTCTAGTGGTGAGATGAACAGGGAGAGGAATTTATTTTAAAACCATAATGTAGAATTTCTGAGGTAAGAAAATAATCAGAGATATTTGGTAGCTTACTCTCCACTGAGCATTTTATACATTTGCAGAGTTTATGATTTTAAAATGAGAAGGCAGCTGACCTAGAACTGGCAGTCTTTGCTTTATTTATCAAATATTCTGACATTTGATTTTAAACTTGTGCCTGGAAGACCACTCAAATCTAATGGCTAGGAGACCCTACCAAGTCCAACACATACACAGGGGGTATCTGGTGTCTCCAGATACTGATGTCCTGACAGGAAAACAGTTGGTTTTCCAGGATTTGAACCTGGGGCTGCTTGACCTGACATGAACTAGGTTCTCCTCAGTAGCTGTCTTCTGTACTCTAGAGAGGTGGAAGAGCTGGGAATTTAGCTCACTGGAAGTGTGTGACTTTCTATCTGTCCTCATGAACGGTCAGGGTTTACTACCTTTCTTTGGAGGATCTGCACCCGTCACAGAGAGATGCTGCAGGTCGGAGAGGACCAAGAAGCTCAATGACTGCTGTCATCTAGAAGATTGTGTCTACTCTGTGTGGAGGCTCTTATTCCTATCTCAGCAAGTAATTTATCTCAAGATAGGTTTTTATTTTTATTAAAGAAAAAAATTATTTTGACTTAAGATCCTAGAGGGATCAAGATAGGCTCTTAAAGAGGAAAGAGGGGACTCTGTAGACTGAGGCATAGAGATGACTTTAGCTTGTACTTTGCTTGGATGGCTGTCTTCATAGACTGTTTCCTCAGCCCTTTCGCTTTTCTGGTTTGAATCAACTTCCAGCTCTAGGGTAGTATTTCTCAATGGAGGGGCTTTAAGAATCTGGAGAACCATAGCATATTCCTGGGCAGCCTTTCCCTGTCTTGTTTCTCCTTTGGCTTGAAGAGAATTAATGGTTTGCTGCAAAGCATCAAGCCCATGTGTGAAGCTTCTGTTAAAACAGGTATGCATGACTGATAACTCAGTCTGTCTTCACAGGGCAACTTTTGATCACACTTGTGTGAGTTCAAGGTCAACCATGGGGCCCTCTGGGTAACTATGATTCCAGTTCTCTGCCACACCATCTGTGGAGTAGCTCCCTGCTTAGCCTTTTCAAGTCGCCAAGCCATCTTGTCCACAGTTGACCTCACTCTGCCTTCCCTAAACCTTTTCTTCTCACTACTATCTGGCATTAAACCTGGCACCAATGTGCCTGAAACACTGTGAAAGCAAGCCTTTTGATGCAAGGTAAAACAGAGACACCACAGCATGGAGTGAGTATAACCTATGCAGAAATGAGCAGACGCCTTTGTCCCTGTGAGCTCCTGCTGGAATCTGTCACCTGGTGAGCACTGGAGCTGACGTCTAGGAACTCTCATCCTGACACATCTCTGTAGGTGGCAATTCTGGATTGTCAGAGAGGCTCCCTGTGGATTCCTCCTTCCACTCCCAGGATTCCCAGCCTATTATTGGGCTGTTAGGGGACAAGTGCCTTCATAGTGCCAGAGGGTTGATGGTGTGGTCTGTGCCATCAACCAGGTTAAGTATGAGGAACCCTATTAGGGAGAGTGGCCTAGCATGGAGGATGCTGGAGAGAGAAGGTATCAATCATTTTAGGATTACCAAACAATATGGAAGAAATGTGTCTACTTGACACAAATACCAAAAGCTCTCTTCAAAATTTAGCCAAGTGATCCTTTATATGAGAGCCAGGTGGGAAGGCATAACAGAGGTGGTTTCTTGTTCTCAAGTGAGTTATGGTCATATAGGCAGCCTGAGGCACTATGCTGAAGCCCCAAAAGACCCCAACATCTCTCCTTGAAGAGATGCCTGGCACTGCAATTTGATCTTATTATTCCTCTCTATGTAGTCAAGCCTATGGTTTTTGTGACATGTATTTACTTCTCTTAATCTATTTTGAAGCCAGTGATGACCACCCACATAGCCCTCATAGGACAATATGACTACATGTGAGTGGGCTATTTTAGACAAGAAGACCTGGACTTTTCCCCAGGCCTATGGCTAGTCTAGACTCAGGCTCTTGGCCACCCGAGCAGTATCAGGCATGGGCTCCATCTTGTGTAGTGGGTCCTAAATCTAATAAGAGAGTGATGAACTCAGGGGTGGTTTTGTAGGGTTCTTGTTTTCATATTGCTTTGTTGGGGATTTTTTACTTTACTGATCTTTACTTGTATATTGTGGTTTCCAATTTTGTGCTTTTGTGGATTGTCTGTCTGTCTGTCTCTGTGTGTTTCTTGAGCCTTTTCACTGCTTTTTTTTTTTTTTTAAATCTGGTTTCTTTGCCTTTTGAATTTGCCTGTTTGGTTTTTTAAAAATAGAAAGAAGTTGGATCTGGGAGGAGTTGGGAGGGGAAAACCACCATCAGAATATATTATATGACTTTTCAATTTAAAGAAGACAAAAAAAGAGCTGGTTTTCTACACGTAGTCATCTCTCAGATGCCTCTGTACACCTTGACAAGGGGCCTCAGCTTGGGCCATGTGTGTGTGTATGCCCAGGCCCAGATGCAATCTGTGCCGTGCTCAGGGTATCTATGATGGCACCATATTTGCCATAGTTTTATATTTCAAGGCATCTGCGAAGCAACTTAGTATCTAAAGTATTTGAAGTGTGTTAGCTGCAATTTGGAAGAATTATTCATTTTGACTTTGGCCCATCATTTCTATTGCCTTTTGCATTAAAATATTTTGACGTTTTAATCCATTATTATAAATTTATGCTATTTGAAGAATCTCTGAAATGTTTAATTAAGAACAAAAATAGTTCTTCAAAACAGACAGAATGCATGAGGGATCAGAAGCCATGCCTCACACAGGCAGGGTTTAATTATAGCCCCCTCAGAAGCACCGAATGGGCCTCGGGAGTTTTCCAGTGTCTCTGGAAATACTCCCTGAGTGTGACCTAGGAGAAATCAAGGAAAAGAGAGGTCTTATTCTGCAAGACCTTCTTACATCCCAGAGCTTTTTACATCTCTGTCATTCTTCATAACTTGGGAGAGCTCAGAATGCAGGCTCCCAGAGATCTTTGAACACATAAGAGGTGAAGGCGTGTGTGTGTGTGTGTGTGTGTGTGTGTGTGTGTGTGTGGGTGTGTGGCTGTGTGTGTCTTGCCCAGGCCTCTCCTAGAGACCTGAACATGGGGCTAGGAAGAGAGTATTGAAGCAGCCTCAGGACACTGCTCAACACCTGCTATGTTCAGATATGAAGCAAAGCCCATTGCAAGCTCACAGGGCAGACAATCCCACCTAGAAACAGGAATCTTCCCAACTGTACTCCCTCACAGAAGCCCCAAGACTCATGACTGCCTAATCTGTTTCCATGGCCCCTAATCAGGTGATCTTGTCCCACCAGACCACCTTCAGAGGGATGGGATTGAAGCCGTGACCATTATCCCTGCTCTGGATCAGAACTCAGGATACTCAAAAGAGGACTTAAGAGCCATCTCTGCAGACTCCGAGTCTGTGCTGAGGTGATGCTCACTCCCAGAAGGCCAGTGTGCAGCTTCCTAGAAACAACTCATCAAAATGCTTTAGGGCAGTTTAACATGCACTCTTGCCTTCCGTAAAAACATGTTTCAGATCTTATTCCACATGGATAGAGTCTTGAGCTTTTAAATGGGTTTTTGCCTATCTCTTTGTGCAGACAAGAAAGGAGCTTCTAAGAATGCAGCCCTCAGAGCTGCAGGCCAGAATGCCTAGAATTTTGCTTTACATGCTCCTACCAAAGGTCCTTGTGGGATTTAGGTCCATATCTGTGGGGGTCCAGTATTATAAAAGGGGTAAAGTGATAAGTATAATTTGGCATCAAGGTGACCCCAAGGATGTACCATTAACAGATGGGACAGAAACAGCCATTTCAGGGATTTGGTCAATGAGGAGGAAGCAGGGCAGTCTGAGAATTTGGTCCTCTAGTCACATACCAGGATGCAGGTGACCTAGGGTGGGGACATTTCTGCTTCAGTAGTCTCTCTGCACCTTGACTTCAGCTGCATCCTAAGTAGCTGCCTTTTGTCTGCATTCTCCAGGATTGTGAGCCCGACTCAGCTTAGTGAACCTCTTGAGGTGTCTACAGGGTATGTGGGTGGGGTTCAGTAACATGAAATTCAGTATACTCTGTAATCACCAAGTTCAGATCACACAATTGTCCTGTGGGCTCAGCAGCCATTCTAGGGGGATGGGTACCACCCACGGCTTCACCAATAATCATAGCCACAGAGAACATGGGAACACTTGTCAAAGAGAAACTAAAGGTAGTGATTACACACAACAGAACAGGTAGGCAGCACCACAGTGTCACCGGCCAGAAAAGAAACCTGTTTTCTCTGGGACTTTGTCACATGAGACCAAACAACAGAATCAGGTCATCAGAGTGTGCAGCACAAGAGACAGAGAAGACGTAGGTCCCTTGTTCCTCCATCTGACCAGGGATTTGTGTATGGACTCTTGGGTGGATTAGCGGGTCAAAAGTGAGCTGGCATCTATTCGAATGCAAGGAATCCAAGTCTTTAACACTGGTTCATCTCTCGCTTTGTTTCACTATGCAGGATGTTATGTAGAACCCTCTCCATGGTGTTCTGAGTGTGCTAGAGGGCTGAATTCCAGCCAATATCCCAGTTCAGTAATGCAGCTGAAGATGGTCGGAGTCCAGTGGGTTCCCCTTCTCTGGAAATGTTAAAGTGTGTGTGGGAGCAAGTGGAAGGTTGTGAAGTCAGACAGATGAAGGCCAGCACATCACAGCATTTTCCCAAGCTTGAGTACCTGTCTGTGGAATTAATGCCATCAAGCCTGAGTGTCTGGCTCATAGGACACGGGCAACTCTGTGGTTGCTACACTGCTATTGTCTGGGAATGCTGCCCTCAACTAGTGGAGCATTCACAACATGGCATTTTCTTTCCTTGAGTTTCATAATCTTTTGGCTTTGAATTATAAACCTCAATGAAGAAAGGAAAGCAATTAGTCTGGGGTAAGGGGCAAGTGAGTCAACCCCCAGAAGCAGTGCTGCTGCCACGGATGGTGAGAAGGCACCGTGATAGGCAGGAGGAGACCTGAGGCATGAAGTGACTGCTCTGTGACTGTGGAAGAATCTGTGCTTGGCTATTTATTCAGTCTCTGTAGAGTCTCCCCTATATTCAGTACCTTACTGAGCAATCAGCATGTCTGTATGTAACTGAATGTGGGTTTGTAAGGAGCTCAAACCCTCCTTGCAGTGAGAAGGTGCCCCAGGCTGAGGAAGATGAGACAGTGGTCAAGCACAAAGGAAGTTGCTTCAAGGATACTCTAGGCTGCCAGACAGAGGTACAGGGCTGGAATGTCCAGATCACCAACAATTACGTTCTTAGTGAAAGATCTACTCGTGGATGTGGTACTCTATCTTAGAAATGGTTGGGTGAGCGCTGTAGGCATGGTGAAGAGACTCTTGGCAGTTTCCCTGAGTGGCCTGAGATAAGACACCAGCAGCTACGAACAGACCCAGTTTCAGTATGTATAAAGACATTTGGCATTGGACTTGTGTACTGAGGGATCAGATCTGCTTCTCAGGAATCCAGATAATGACAAAACTATAAATGGGATAAAGAGATCCAGATGGCATGAAGGACTTGTTGCTCAGGGGACCCCAGAAGAGCTAGCTTGTGGCACGTATAACCTACTTACAGGAGTCTCTCCCATCCAGACATGCTGACAGGTAAGGGAAGCCTTCCTTTCTAGGCCTCCCAAATTATGCGGAATCAGCAAATCCCCAAAGCCACAGCACGTCAGAGACCAAGTGTGGATCAAGACACTGTACTGCTCCAGAGGTAAGGAGACCTGTAGAAAATGTTGTCTGTTTACAGTGTCCATGTGTGGAGCTTGTGTAGCCAATCTGGCACCTACCTTACTCTCATCCTCGGGGTCATTGTAGCCACATGCATCTATGAAATCCGGGAATGTCTCCGACCACCCATCACTAGTGCAGTTTTTGCTTATGTTTCCTGGAAAGCAAATTTCAGATGTTTGGTCCTTGAAAGCTAGTCTCACAACCAAGGTTGATATGACAAGCTGAAGCCCTAATCAGCAAGTGACTGAGCCTGCCCAGAAGTCTTTCCTTAGTTGCCCTGCATAGATTCCTTTCTTCCTGAGACCTGCCTGCCAGGGCCTAGGGGACATGAGTGGACACATTGTATCATGGAATGGTAAAAGCAGGATGAGAACAGATCACAACTGGTAAAGCCTCAGAGCTGATATTCTGAAGCTGAATGACAACCCTAAGCATATTCTGATGTCTGCGTCTGTCAGAGTGCTGGTGGCCAGGCCCAATGCTCTGGAGTAACCCTCTTTTATCCTTTAGTTTTGTAATTCTTGCCCCTCTCCGTTTGGCTGTCCCTCACCCTTCAATGCTTAAGAGCAGCTTAGAAACGGTTTCCACTTGGCTACCAGTTGGAGGAAAACACATGGTTGAGATCTAACTACTAAGAAATATAGAAGTTTTGTGATTTTTAAAATCCCACCACTTATTCCTAAACAATCTCAAATTTATCAAAAAGTGAAGCATTCACTCTATGTACAAAGAATGTGGCCGGTGACCGCATAAAGCAGAAAGAAAATGAAGTTCTGGACAGGCCTGATGGGAAAGAGACTGATAAGAGCATTAGTCAAATGGCCTGGCCTGACTCTTATTCAAGATGCTCAAACTGCGGAACAGGTCCGTTGGCTTCTATAGATCGTCTGTACTGCCCAGACACTCTGGATCCAGAATAGACAATTAGTTATTACAGTCCCTTACACTGTCTACAGAGTGGATTGAGAAGCCGGGTGTTCAAGAACTCTTCTCGAAACAAAAAAAAAGGGGAACAAAGTCTGCAATGGAACATTTTGGCTTGATAGATGTCTGTTCCTGCCCAACCCATAGGCCCATTGCATATTTTTTCTATAGGATGCCCTTCCTGTTTCAGACAGTTGCATTCACCAGACATGTGATGCTTGCATTTCCTAAGTGGGCTTCAATAGTTTTCTACCCAAGCCGCATTTTGGTATGGCCACTACTGCAAATTACCGATGCATCCATTGGCATGTGTGAGTCCTGATGACCAGCACTACTGGGTAGATGCAACTCCATAGTCTTTGAAGGACTGAGGTCCCAGTCTCCCATCACCTTCTCTGGGACTACTGTATCCCTCCTGAGGCCTCTGACTCAGGCCACACCTGACCCATCAACAATCGGGGTGGACTGCCTCTTTGCACTCATGGCCCAGCCCCTGAGGGAGATGTTGGTGACTGGACTGGATGAGAGCTTTTAGAGGTCAGAATATTGAGAATGGTTGAGACTCTCTAACATGGCCATGAATGACTAAAGAGGTAGGTTAGGGGCCCAGTAGGAGACCAAGACCCCAACAACATTATCATGCCTCACAGCTTTCCCCTCAATATCTGCCCAGATAAAACTATTTTTCCAGTTCTCCAAAGCACTGCACTTTTCTTGTTCTAGTGGTGTCTTCTAATCTATATTTTCCTACACACATTCCTCTGTGTTATGAAAACCTGGGATCCTGAGGCATGCATAAAGAACAATGTAGGACAGAGGTGTGGATGGCACCAAATTCTCTAAACTCTTAGGCAACCACAATCTAGTCAGTAAGAGCATATTTTGTGCAGTGTCCCAAATTCTCTCCCTAACCCTTACAACCTTGTGGTAATCTCTCTTGGGTTTACAGTAACCTTCCTTCCCTTTCCTCCCACCCTATCTCCAGTATCATGCATGTAAATTTTTCCTGCTTTGTCACTTGAGAGTTTATCATCCAGTCTTCCGCTCTGTTCTGCCCTGCTTGCCTATACAGGCTCCAGAGGTTGAGGTATTTCTGCTACCTTAAAGAAGAAGTCACTCAACATGGGCTGATGTTCTCTGGCTCCCTTAGGACCAGGGAGTAAGCACACGGCTACAAAAGAAGCAAGGCCCAACTTGCTTCTTTGGGGAAAAACTGACCCCCCCCCCAGATGAAAACATCCACGATCCCAGGAATCAATGCAAATACCTGGTCTGCTGTAGAAATTGCTGAACACTTTGGGGCAGGGCACCGTGACAGTTTCCCCAACGTCTGCAGGGCGCCAGCATGTGATGTTGTCCCAGACGCCACTGCAGGCTAGAAGGGGGAGGCAAAGAATTAGGTGCAAATCATGGGCCATGAAAACGCACTGCTTAGTTGGGTGGCAGGAGAACGAGCGAAACAGTCAGGAAGAATACTGTTAATTAGACAGCCTTTCGTCCAAGCGCTTTTCCCTGAGTTACTCACACAATGCTGTTGAGGTAGAGCAGCTTGTGTGTTCACTTTATACTTTTGAAGAAAGCAACAGTGCCTGTGATTGAAAGCATGCAAATAATTCAATGTACACTGTGTGTAGTTTTTTTTAAAAGTTCTATTTTTAAACTGATGACTAATAAATATATATATATACTTATGGGGTAGACAAGATGTTTGATACAATTTATACATTGAAAGATGAATGAATAAGTGTATCTATCACTTCAAATGTAATTTCTTTGTGGTAAGAGCATTTAAAAGGAATTGTTTTAGCATTCTAGTTGATGTTAACTATAGTCAACTTTCTATGCAATAGGTCATTAGAACACGCTTTTATTGCCTAATTGAAACTTCATACCATCTAAATAACATCCAAAACTGGCCTTTGGCGACACCATTCTACCTTTTGTTGTATGAAACAGATGAGATTCCACATAGGTGAGTTCTGTGGTGCTTGCCTTTCTGCACCTGGCTTATTCTTCTATGCTTTAAGTCCTCTGGGCTCATTATGTTATGACGAGTGACATAAGTTTTTTCTTTTATAATGCTGAACAAGATCTCCATTGTGTTTCCATACCACATTTTTAAAATAAAAGAGAGTCCTTATATTTTTCTTGCTGATTTTCACCTTCAGTGTGGTAAACTGGCTCCTCATGGTATTAAGTCTTGAGGAGACCTGGGTCTGGGAATACTCAGGAAAGAATTGGTAGTCTGGTAAGCTGAGCCTGGTTAAAGGCCGAGGCCATCATTTGCATACCTTAAACATTTCCAGACACTTAGGATATTAAATGACACCGTCTTGATTATGGTTTTATTGCTGCGACAAAACACTATGACCAAAAAGGCAAGTTGAGGAGAAAAGGATTTATTTGCTTACACTTCCACATTGCTGTTCATTATTGAAGGACGTCAGGACAGGAACTCAAAAAGGGTAGGATCCAGGAGCTGATGCAGAGGCAATGGCCAGGCACTGCTTACTGGCTTCTTCCTCATGGCTTGCTCAGACTGCTTTCAGACAGAACCCAGGACTACCAGTCCAGGGATGGAACCTACAATGGGCTGGGCCCTCCTTCATTGATCATTAATTGAGAAAATGCCTGGGTCTCATACAGACATTTCATCAACGGAGGCTCCTTATTTGCTGATGACTCCAGCTTGTTTCAAGCTGACACAAAACCAGCCAGTACAGATACTTTCCTTTGGGTTTGAGCTCGCTTCTGAGTTTGGCGATTTGATCCTTCCTGTGTGGTATTTCTAGATAACTAGGTATTCTGCTGTTCGTGCATTTGAAGGGCTGCAAAGCTGAAGGTAGCACATCACTAGGTCTTTGGAAGTTTTTGTTTGTTTGTTTGTTTTAGCTTCATTTACTTCCTCCAAAGGGCTTATATGAGTTTTACACAGGCTTGAGATTCAGCTTCACTTCCTTCTGTCTACTTTCCGGCTCAGTAAGGTTTGGGGCAGTTTCTGCAAACTTAACAGGTGATTGTGGGCAACCTGGGCTTTGGGCATGGTCTGAAGTCCTTGGGTACTATTGGCTCAAGAGTCGATTGTTCTGGAAGGGCTCATTTCTCTAGTATGAAGGAACCCGAGAAAGTCATGTGACGGCTGTATGGAGGTTTCTCGGACCTTTCCTCCTTGGCTGTATGCACTATGTGCAGCCAAGGAAGACATGAGCCAGTGTGAGCAGTGCCGTCGAGAGAACAGCAGCATTGAAGAACAGCTTCCATTCGACATTCCAAAGGCTTGAATTTAAAATCACAGAGGCAAAAGTTCTCAAAGGAATGAGGCAAGAAAGGCTGGCCCAGACAGTGCTCATGGGAAGCTCAAGTTGTGTGGCCTAATCAGTCTCTCTATCTCTCACGACAGATGCAAGGATAAGGAGTGAGTGCTCTTCTTCTGAGCAGCCACTGGGATGGGGTATTTAAATGCCTTCCACCCCTGTGTCCCTGGACCAGCCACTGGGGTGGGATATTTAAATACCTTCAACCCCTGTGCCTCTGAGTTTTCAGGCACTATTCTCGGCCTTCCCCTTAGCTGTCCATGGAAGCAGCCAGAAGTCCTCCTGTGGATGCTATCCAAAGAATTCTTTACTGCCCAGTGGTAACAGAGACACCCCTGGATGTTGTTTTCCTGCTTTAAGAGGCCAATGTGAAGCCTGACAGTCAGGCACAAACATCTTGGAAACCAGGTTAGGAAACATGCTCTGATGTAGCAGACAGAGGGGACCCTCACACACCTTATCTCCCCTTTTCCCTTTGGGCATCCATTTCATCTGAACCGTGGGTTTGTGAGTGCAGGAGTGCTCTAATGTGAGGAGATGGGAAGGATACAGAAGAGAAAAAGAAAAAAGTCCCTGCAACTTAATAATAGGAATTAAAGCAGCCAGGGCCTTTGTTGTGACAGCTCAGCTCAACTGGCTCGTGATGGAGACGCAAGATAAGGTCAAGTGTTTATTATAGAAAGTGCTTTTTTTTTTTTTCCTTCTTACCTCAGGAGGAACCAGACAAAGTACTTCTTGTACCCTGGCCATTCCTTGCATAGAATTTGCTGTGGCCAGAACTGCCATCTGGCAGGACACGGAATTTGAGTTCCACTTGGAACCTATGGATGTGCCAGGCTTCCTAGGTCATGATCCAGAGAGGAGAGCCAGGAGCAGAGCAGATTCTCTTGAGAGTACCCGATAAGTCCTTTAGACCCATATCTCCATGTAAACCGTCAAAGGGACTCCCACTTTACATATGACATGGCTGTATAGTGGCTACTCTACACTATGGTCCAGCATTGTTTGATCAGAAGTTCCCTCACTGGAGGTGCCTCAGTGCTACCCATGGACTGAATTCGGTAGTGCCCTGCAGGCCATCTTTCGGTGCCATCTTAATCTTCATACATCACATGACAAGGCTCCCACTTAGCCTTCTCTGCTCAACAAGTACCAAGATTCAGCTGTCATCCATAACTCTCCCTTTCTTCCAGGGCAGTTTCCCTGCACTGTATTAACTGTCCGAGGAAGAAGGTCATGGAATTCCACAGGTACTAACTAGTCAGAAGCTGTAGAGTCAGGTATGGAGGATAATCTTAGGCCAGCCTCTAAGACCTGCTCAGGGATCTGTTCTCAATGCGTCCTCTCAACACCTGCTTCCATAGTCTCAGACTCACTATGTGGAGAGGTGTCATAGAACTTTTTTTTTTTATTAAGAGGAAGAATATTATTTATTGTCTTCCCATGTAGTCAGGCTTTCACATTTTTCATGTTATGTGCTTATAATATGGTTATTTTCACTGGCAGCATGATATTCCAAAGTCTGAGTTTAAGTTAAATCCCCATTTCACGACTTCAGCATCCACTATGTTTATGAAATAATTGATAGGAAATACAGTAATTAAGTATAGAACAGGGATAAAAAGAATGCATGGGTTTACCTTTTAAAAGGAATTGGCTTCCCCCCCCCCCCCCCGTTGAAGAATACTTTCCTAAGAACACTGGTTGATGAATATGTAAAAAATGGTCAGAGTTAGAGAATCACCAGATTTCTCCTACAAACAGTAAACCCAGGTACAAATCATTAATAGATACTGAAACAGATGGTGCTAAATGCTTCTGAGGCCCTGCTGTTAAGACAACCCAGTAGCAGAGCCTATATTAACACATCTAGTAATCCTTAGGTTTGCTGACCTGTGCAGGGCGTATCTTCTTCGGGTTCACTTGTGCAGGGTATACATTTTCTAGGGTTCCCCTTCTGGGAGCTCAGCTGTGTGTAGTATGCTGATTTAGGGCTTCTCTGTGTAGGGTAGGGAGCACCTATCCAGAGCTATCCTGTGTGAGGTACATCTGCCTGGGTACACCTGCCCAGGGGCTCACCTTCTTGGCTGCCCACTTGTGCATGGTATTTACTGTGAGTGTCTTGTGCAGGCACACCTGTCTAGGGTCCAACTGTGTTAGGCATACCTGTGTTAGGAACGCCCTCCTGGTGCTCCCATGTGCCCGGTACACTTGTGCACCCTTTTTGTCTTTGCTCTGCTCTGGTGTCTATTGAGCAAGAAGGTTTTTGTGATTTCTCTAAGTGCTACAGTTTTAAAGCAATAGTTTAAAAAAAAAAAAAAAACCTAATCATCATTGTGCCATCAAATCCACTGATCATCTCTGCCTGTCATCAGCCTCAGAGACGGAGCTGGATGGAGCTGGAAATTGAATTGGGAAAGGTAATTCTTACAAGTGGTTTGTTCTCCTTTGAACTACATTCATCTATTCTGACCTGAATTGTCTCAGATTTCTGTTCGCTGACCCCACAGATATGCTATACTGTCTTGGTAAAGGAGGGTGTTGGCTTCTCTGCATTGTGACCACAAAAAGTAAATCCTTGGTGGTCTTCTGAAGGAGCCCTGGGAAAAGGATGTAAGGCAGTTTCAGAATGGCTGCCTACTTACCTGGCTGCATACACCCAAAGACAATAGGCTTGGCCTATGCTAGTCTGGCCCTCAGGCTGCTCACAGTCGAGAGGCCAAATCAGATCTGTGTGGAATTGTTACCCTCAGCCTAGTTGTATGTCCTAGAGCCTTGCAGGAGCAACTGAGGCCCACAGAAACTTAGCATGTTTTCATTATCATTTTACTTGGCTTGCAGCTCAGAAATCTCAACTAATGCCACTTTTGGACACCTAGTATTAGGTGGGGCACTCAGGTCCTCCACCTGAATTGACCATGCAGAGTGAATGCTTTTATTCCTGAACAAGGAGGCATAGTACAGATGTGGCTGTTCTCTGAACAACTCCTCCACGAGCTGCTGTTAGTTATTTTCTTTCAATTTTGAACACTCTTTCTTGTGTGAAGGAGAGAGGCCACAGATGCTGGAACCTCATTAAAAGATTTATGAGGTCTCTCCCCCAAATGATAGATACAAAGAGTAAATAGTTTCTTGGGGTGGGAGGAGAGGAGACTCTTTATTGTTGCTACCTGAAAATTGGACAGGGAATGACAGTGTTGCTGCCATAAGTAATCCAATAAACATAACAGTTCATCAGACTGACCTTGGGTGCAGTGGTTTCTTTTTGCCTGTTTTTGGTATCCCATCCAGGGTAAATATGTATGTTCACATCTGCCCTAGTAAAAGTCCAGAATCCACACAGACAGCTTACAACCAGGACTTTCTTGTCTTAATGTTCACTGTACACAAGGCTCCAAAGCAATAGATGAATCTACACAGGAAGCAGGAAATGGACCACCTGGGTCTGAATTTCACAGCCCCTAGGAATGTGATGTACTGGCTTTCCCTGTGGATGGCTGTGGATTCTGTCTACACAAGCTGCTAACGGTAACAATAGTTGCTATTCTGAGGGCTTTGGAGTCTCAGTTAGTTGCTCTGAGGGTAGGGAGAGGTTACAGGAGCTCCTGCTGGGAGGATTCACCCCTTTCTTTTGTTCTAAGGATGCTTCATTTGTTCTTAAAATATTACCAGCGAGCTCAGAACTCCGTCGATGCATTAGCTCATCTAGGTGTGCTGCCAAATGCCGTTTTAGGAAAGCTGCAATTAGGAATAATGACGGTAACTGAACTGGGAGAAGCACAGCAAAGAAACCTTTTGAGGGAAATACCCAAAGCAATAGCCCATCAAAACTAATGAATGAAGAAGCATCCAAGGAAAGCTTGCACTTCTCAGGAGATGGTCAATGTGGGTACAGATGATCACACACTGGAGCTATAAGATATTCCAAAGACTATTAATGGGACAAGCTTAGGGTTCATCAGAAACCTAACCATCCGTGGAGACAGAAGCTAGCTAGGACACTGTTCCTTCCTATTGGTCCTGCAGTTTTAAATGGGTTGTGGTCATGCTGCTTACGTGTTGGGATTACGAGGCTTTCAAAAAGGGTTTCTAGGGGCTGGAGACATGGCTCAGTGGTTAAGAGCACTGACTGTTCTTCCAGAGGTCCTGAGTTCAATTCCTAGCAACCACATGGTAGCTCACAACCATCTGTAATGGGATTCAATGCCCTTTTCTGGTGTGCTTGAAGAGAGCAACAGTGTACTCACATAAAATAAATACATCTTTAAAAAAAAAAAAAAAGGTTTCTAAACATCTACTGTGCTTGGTGCCACACTGTGGATGGAGTAGCTCTGTCTCTCAGGAGACACTTAACAAAGAGCTTTTCCTGCAAGAAAGGGTAGCAGACGTTTAGCCTGGGGTGTGCTGGTGAATGAGACCACTCCTAGTATGAGAGAAACAGGGGCCAATCAGGTGAGGCTAGAAGGCTCTTCAAAGCCAGGACTCCATGTGTTTGGAGTACCACATGACATTGTACAAGATCCAGTTAAAATACTTATATCTTAACGAGGGTGTGGCTAGAATTTCATCCTCAGTCTCTAGGGTGATGTGTTAGCTACCAGCTAAGACCTGGAAACACCATTTACAGGGAACCGATGCTGGATGACATTGGGAAGTCAGCTCACACCTGGCTTTTGGATCTAAAGCAGCAGGGTTTTTTTGGGTTAAGGTGGGTCTCAAAGGTTGAAACCAGATTCTGGTACTTGAGTTACTTTTGTACCATGATTCAGACTCAGAAGCAACACAGTCTTCTGAATGAACAAAAGGATTTTTATAAAGTAATATGAAGATCTGGACGGAGCCAACTTTTTTGGCGGGGGAACTCTGCCAAATCCAATAAAACCCCAGTATCAGTACAACAGGAGTCACTATAATCCATGTGGAGAGACCTGCTTAGTCACTGCCACTTAAAAATTGAGTGCAGAATCTAGTCCTTAAGATAGGACTGGTGGGTACCTCACCAATTCGTGTGCTGAATGTTTGCAAAATGTTGATCCTTTGACTCATTAGGATATTCACAATGCTTGTGCTGATGGCATAATTTCCTCCCATATGAAATACTCTGGAAGCTTTTCTCCAAAGTCTACTGGGGTGCAGGGTCTGGCTATTACTTCAGGAAGTTCAAGGCTGGGCAGAGCTGGGTAACGTTTTGTGTAGCAGCAGATCCCATCTGGAGAATACATCCCTGGCATGAGACATCCTGCCAATGGATCTCAAGATAATCTCCCTCAGATTCATGATCAGGACTTAGTGACTTCCCATAACCACCCCAGTGTATCTATTAGCAGGCCCTGACTTATATCTAGGCAGGAACTGACCCAGGCATGGCGACCAAAGTACTGGCTACTCCAGGAAGTTGTGAGTCCAACCCTACAACCCTACATGGAAGTTAATGCCAAGCCATCATTCAACCATAGCCAGGATAGAATTGTATCAATGTAGAACCAGAGAACTGTGTTTTCCAGGGTGCCTAGGACCTGGAAGGTTAGCAGTCAGTGCCTTGGGCCAGGAGTCAGTGATGTCATTCCACCTTCTTGGGAACAGACGCTATCCCTCAACGCCTCAAGGCCAGTTCTGAGACTTAAATACTTCTTCCTGTTCTGGCCTCTGTCGTGAAGGACTGACATGCTCCTGAGGTGACTGGGCTTTGCAGCTAGCACTTTCTCTTTCCAGGTAACTTTGGCCCTTCCTTCTGTACAAGACAGAGTCTGAGCATTGTCTGTCACTCCCTGCTGGGCAGAGCCCGTGCTGGATCTCTTCCTTCACCAGTGTGCCTGCGTGGGAGCAGGCTTAGTCGTCCCCACAAAAGGTGGTTTCCCTGAACTCTGAGCAGCTTTCTTCTTTGGAACGGCATTGCACACTGTAGCCTCCAGGCCTTTCTGCTCTTTCCTCCTTGTAGTTCGGCCTCTTGCTCCCTGAAACGGCTTCTGGGAGTTGCTTTCCCCTACCACTTCCACAAGAAACATTTTCATTTCTCCCCTGGAATGCTATTTGCTTGTCGTGTTTCTTCATTTCCAAGGATGCCCTGACCTTCCTAAAGCATAGCTCATACCAAGACACTGCCTCTCCAAAGCCCTCAGTGTATCTCCACCCTCGGGGCTACACATATCCGTTCTGCTCTCTTTCCTCATCTGTGCTGATGTTCTTAGTCTGCCGCTGCTGCCATAACTGCCTCCTACTTCCTATATCTGAGATCAGCCTGGCTCATGTGTCTCACGCCAGTACCAAAGTCCCAGGTGGAAATCTCCTCTCTCCTTCCTTGTGACTCTCAGTATATTTTGGTACAACCATGTATGTTACCATTCTGTCTAAACTCCACCCCCACAGTTACCTGGCAATAGCAAGGTAGGCCTAACCCACTATAAAAGGGGCTGCTTGCTCCCTCCTCCCTCTCTTGATCTCCTGTTCCTCTCTTGCCTTCTCTGCCTCTACTATCCTCTTAACTCCTCTCCCTATGCCCTGAATAAACTCTATTCTATATTATGATACTATGCCATTATGCAGCTGGTCCCTCAGGGGAAGGGATGCCTCAGCATGGGCCTGCTGAGACACCCCCATAGAACATATTCTCTTTCTCTTTATCCTTTTTATAAACATATCAATGTGTGCATGTGCTTATGTTCCCAGACTACTTTAAATTACAGATTAACCTCATGGAGGGTGCCCACAAAGTACAGCTCAGCTTCATGGTAGGCATGCATTTCATTCTTATCCATACTTGTGGCCTATGGTCACACTCAAGTCTTTCAGGGCAGCTCAGGAAAGGTTAGGCCACAACTAATTCCATTTCTGAGCAGCTCAGACTCTGGGGTTATCTGTGCCACCTCATGTGGTGTCCGTCCAGTGAGTTGTCTCATCTAGAAAAGCCACAGCTGCTCCCAAAAGCCTTAACTTCTATCCAGAAAAGATGCAAAGAGGTTTAGGTCAAGGTTATAATGTGGAAAGCAATGCAGAAGAGCAGCCAGATCTAGATCTCAGAGAGAAGAACACAGGGTGATGCCTGAAACCTCACATGCCGACACAGGTCCAAGGAAAGAAAATACTCACTTCACCAAGCAGGCGGTGACCTGATAGAAATCCTCATCTGACAGGGAGTTTTGAATACACAGATGAAGGAACCAAATGAGACTTAGAATCTGTGGCTCAGCATTTAAGTGGCACTCCTGTCTCTGAGCGGACACTGAAGAATGAAGCAATGTCCTTCTAGAAAATTCTGCTCTGTTTCTAACAAGCTGTGAATGCAAAGACAGTAGGTGTAGAGGGTCTAGGGCCTAGAAAGCCCTCCTGTTTGGACTCAATGTCCTTAGCCTGAGATCTTGGGCTTCTGGGAGCAGCTCAGGACCCCTCACTCTTACTAAACAGAGAAAGGCTCAGGCACTGCAAGAGTGTGCATCTTCCCTTGTACTGAATACTTTGCAGTGGCTACTCATTGTTATAGGCCTGTGTCAGGCATATGACACCATTCCTGGACCTCAGAACCTGTGCCAGTACACAGCCTGGTTTTCCTCTTGCTTTAAGCTTTCTCCTCAGGGTCTAATTGTCACTGACCAAGAACTGCATCACACAGACCTTGCTCTTTACTGGGTCACGAGAAGCTGACTTAATTTCATGATTAGTGACTTGAAGTTCATGAGGTGCTGGTGAGATATTTTATTCCTAAGAACATTAGGACATTGTTTCTAATAGGGAAACATTGTCATCCATCTGAAAGTTCAATGGCTGAAAGGAACCAAAGGGATGTACTAGATATTACATAAACTTGAAGGAGAGTGGAGAGCAGACACAGTCTCCAAACTAAAGGAGAGAAGAGAGATCAAGACACAACAAACATATGGATGGTTTTCAAGGGCAGTGTGCACCGGGACTGTCAGCCTCACAGGGCAAGGGAGGACAGGCATGGACATGCTTCTCACTGTAATACTTTTCTGTGTTCATCGTCACTATTTCTTAACACTAATTTCTGATGTAAAAAACGTTCATTAATTCCTTCTGTAAACGCCAGTTCAAATATTTTTAAAGGTACAGCATAAAAATTGTGAGATGTAACAGGAACCAGACATGTTCTCTTTCTCTGTCTCAAAAACAACAGGGTAGAAGGATTAGTGGCCAGTGTGCTGTGGTCACTGGTGACCACACACCATTCCTGGATAATAAAAAGAAGCTGTCTCAGTTTGTTAAACGTTCTCCAGTGTGGGCTCCTGAGCCCCTCCATGGGTAACTTCTAAGGAGACTCTGTTTGCATCTGCTTCTCTTCTGATGATGTCAGATGCAAACAGCCTTGGGCAACAGTTCCTTTGGGCAGTCTGGCAATTAAGGCACCCCCCCCCTTTGGATCCTCAACTTGCTGTCAGGATTCTAACAACCTGCTACTGTCAGGATTCTAACAACCTGCTGTGGACGCTGAGGGTTTCCTAGCAAAACACATCCTTTGACAAATACCACCCTTATTTTTCAGGGAGGGGGTTATCAAGGTGTGCCAGTCTAACTTTTGTTCTCCCAGTATCTGGAGTGGCCATAGATGTGGGCATGAGGTGAGGCGAAGCCACAGGAAAGCTCCTATGCTGACTTCCCAGAGAATTTTCCTCCACCCTCAACCATCTGTGACGTTAGGCTCCTCATCCTGTCAAGATTAACCTAGTCTTAGCAGCAAATCAAAAATTAAACTACAGGACTCCAAATATCTCCATGGCTTTCTGAGTCCTTTTTAGAATTGACATTGGTTTCGTATGGATTTACTACATCTTTTTGTTTTGTTCTCTTGATTCTTCATAAAGCAAAGTGGAAGAGTTCCATATTAGGGATGGGGAAGTTTTTATTTTGCCAACATGGAAGCTACTTTGTTTCTAACTTCTGGGGTTCTTCTAGACCAACTACACACTGCCACGGAATATGAAAGCAGCTCTCACAGATGTTAGGAACTCATCAGTGTCACTTGTGAGTGCATGAGGATATGTCCTGTGGCCTTGTCCTACCAGAAGTGCTCCCTCAGCTCTGGCTCTGTACAGCCTCTGGCTCCCATTGCCAGCAGCATCTTCATCCTGGTAACCTACTGCTATTTATACTCTTGGCATAGGAACTCTGCATATTTCAGAGAGCAGATGAGAACTGGGGTCACAGGCTGTCTCTTCTGGGAGCTGCACAGTGGCTGCTGATGGTCAGCTCTGCTCTCCTGAGGGTGACTGGCTAATGATCAAGAAGTTCTTGCAAAACAGAAAGGTGGATGAATCAGATTCACACCTATGTTTTCTGTAAGCTAATACTGAAAATAGAAGCCTGCAACATGAAATGTCCAAGTAGGCACCCATTCTTGCAATGAGGTCTGTCTATATGACAAACAAAGGAGAAGTCCCACAGACTTGATCCACCTGGCCATGCCAAACAAACACCAAGGAAATCTGAGCAGTTTTCATAGACTCCAACTAGGCTGTTCATACAGGTTGTCCTCTGGGAACCCAGGGAGCTTGTCTCAGCATGGTGTCTTGGAGAGGGCTGCTCAGCCCAGGACTTCAGTCATCAGCAGCTCTAGCCATCACTGGCCACAGAGGTCTGCCTGGCTCCCATTTTAATTTCATTTTTAAAAAAGATTTATTTCTATTTTATATATATGAATGTTTGCCTGGAAGCATACGTGCATACTACGTGTATGCAGAAGACTGTGGAGTTCTGCAGAGGGCACTGGATTCCTCAGAACTGTAGTTATAAATGTAGTGCCATGGGCTTTGGGAACCCAGAAAGTACTCCTAGCTACTAAATCTTCCACAAGCCTCATGTCTAAGTTCATTTCCTCTTCCTCCTCTTCCTCCCCTTCCTCTCCTTCATCTTGTTATTGTTACCATTATTGTTGTTGTTTGGTTGTGTGTGTGAGCCTTTGCCACAGGATTGCTTTTCTGAACTCTTGAATTTTTACGGAACAGAGACAGCCTTGGTGACCACAGTGCTCATCTATATCTCTCATTTGTTGCCAGCTGAAGCCAATTCTTTAGTGCTAGCCCTTCATGGGGGCAGTGGGACTGACCGACTATATTTGTGTCTATGGACTGAGGTCAACTAGACAATTTGGGGGCTGTCTGGTTCAGAACCACACATGAGCTGTAAAATCACAGGTGATTAAAGGAAGCTTCGAGCTGAGCGGAAGCTTCACTTTCAGATGAGGAAGCAGGGGTCTAAGGCAGGTAAGAAAAAGGCGCCTACTTACAGCCTTTTGGCCTAGTGTGGGAGCCACTGACCAATCTGTGGTACTAGAAGCTTGAAAAGTGTCCCCAAAACTGAAGTGCTAATAACATTCTTTAAAAATGCACCATAAGACTTAACAGAAAAAGAATTTAGAACAATAATTTCTTATTGTTTATAAGTCAAAATGATAACTAGCTCAATAATTTAGGCTAATATAAAACACATTATTAAGATTAATCTCACTTCTTTTTAAAACTTGTTTTAAGGTGGCGCCTAGAAATTTCACATTAGTTATATAGCTCTAACTTTTTCTTTAGGTAAGAGGTTTAGAGTGGAGTGTCAGATTTGAGTCTTTCTAACAAACATCAGACTATGGACTTTAATTTCTTTCTTGAAAAGGCCGTACACATGACTATTGAGCAGAGAGATCCCAGACAACAGGCTGTGCTGTTGATACTTGGGCTGATACCCAGGGGTCTTTGGGTCTATGAACATGAAGGAGGCATAACTCAAAGGCCTGGAGTCTCAGAAAACTTTCTGTTCCAATCAGAGGACAAGCTCAACAAACTCACAGTATTGCAACAGGTATGTCTTTGGAAAACTGAAGTCCTATTTTCCTGCTTGCTTCTGACAAGTTTCTATCATTCTTAGCTAAACCAACTTCAAGGATAGCTAATATTTTAGATCCAAGAATTCAGATATGTGCTATTATTCTCTGGGAACCAGAGTTGACTTTGCAGAGCGTGACAGAGCTGTAACATAATGTTAGAAACAGTTGTCTATTCAAACCAGGGAATGTGTTGGTGTTAAGAATTGAGGTTTTCTTTTAAAAGGTTTGCTGAAATCCCCACTGTCACAAGGCTACATTAGTTTTGCTTGTGGCTCACCAGAACAGTGTCAAGTGGTCCTATTTTTTAAGGTGTAGGTGACCTCCAATCACTCACTTAGGGAAGGGGCTGAGAAGTGTAGGCAACTAGACCCCCAACCCCCAGATTTAATCCCCAAACCCACCTCTGTGATTCTCTGTTTGGCTGCTTAGCAGCTCTGCACATTTTGTCTCTTCTTCCTGTATTTCCAGATGAAAGCGACATTCTGGATGGATGCTGCTCACCTGTTAAAGTTAAAGAAATAGAAGTAACTAAAAATTACACAAAAGGGGTTAAGCAAAAAATCTACAGGAAGATCCAAAGCTTCACATTTCTAAATTTCTTTGAAGCTGAAATTAATTTTAAAGTAGCTATTTCATTTTTCCTCGTGTGGTTATTTAAAAAAAAAGAAAGAAAGAAAGAAAGAAAGAAAGAAAGAAAGAAAGAAGAAAAACTTTACTATTTATTTTGTGGAACAAACATAAAATCCAATAGAATACCTTTTCTGAGCAGGAAAATAAACTGGCATCATATGTTGTTATTACTAACTTAAGAGCAATGGGCCATTAGAAATGTGCATCTCTCAGAATCGAAGAGCTCCCATTTCATACTCTTTGGCTTGCTTAAGTAAAGCAAGTTAACTCTTAGTGGCTGTGGGGTGTGCACAGATACTCTGCGTGCCGAGGACCCTCTCTCTGCGATCACGCTGGAATCAGAATAGCTTAAGTGAACTTTCATAAGCTTCAGGACACACTCAAAACTTAACCCTGTTTGTACAGATAATATTGTTATCATTGTGCGACTTGGTGTGAAGCGCCTTTTAAAAATGAGAGGGGTTAGATAGATGAAAGAGGCAGAGCTGAGAGAAACAGATCTGATCCAAGGAGCCATGGAAGGTTTCTGCAAAGCTTTCACAGGGTCCTCAGACACTGAAGCTGAGCATGCCCGCCAGAGTAAAGACTGCATCTGAGCTCACAGTCCAGGAAGACAGCATTTTCTGATCGCTGTTATTATGAGGACCTAGTGTCCTCCCAGGCTGGGTTGCTTGTGGAGCACTCGCTCTCATTACTTGTCTCTGTCTGTCTGTCTGTCTGTTTTGGTTTCTCCCTGTGTTTAGTTATCCTACTGTTGATATAGGCCAGCTAGCATGGAATACAAGTTCCTAATGGAATCAAAGGACAAAACTCAATGTTGGATTTTCTGCCACATCCACTTCATTTAAAGACCAGCTTGAGGTACTTTGGATTTCCCAGCTCGTTGCTACACAACCACCAGAATGCAGAGATCCGAACGTAGAGCAACAGCCCACTGATCTGAATTTCATCTGAACGGATGAGATAATAAATCAAGGTGCTAAAAGCCTGCGATCTCTGACATTCCTGGAACATGGGGAACGATGACATTTCGGGACGCCTGAAAGGTTAATGTGAATGGAGTCCCGAGCTTCACAAGCATCCCCGTGAAGCTTCCCTCGGCAGCCCGTGGGGGCGGAGAAGATATGCTCCAGAAAACTGAAATTTCATCAACAATGACGGATGGATTTCCTTAAACAACCCCTCCCCTCTTGCTGCACACGCTTAGCTTAGTTGGCTGCCTCAGCCGGAGGCCTAGATATGTGTGGAAACCTTGAGCTCCACAGGGATACAGTTCTCAGAGCAGAGAAGGAAATGCAAGAAATAAGACTCAAACCCTTCTTTTCTTTCTTAAGAAAGGTTTTCAAATAAAGGGTAGAGTTCGGAGAACTACATAAAACCAATGCAACCTATGTAAGAAACTTCGGTTCAGGGGTTCCTTTGGCTCTCTTAGAAAGAAAAAAAAAATAGAGTATTTCCAAAAGGAAACTTTCTTAGCCACAGCACTTTTCCTCTGTCACATACTAAACAAACACACAGACCAGGAGATGGAAAGAGAAATATTTAACCACAGAGTAACAACAGTTTCCCTAGGAAGCAAAGCCAGAGCAGGTGGCCCAGGCAGTGGCCACTCTTCTTGCTGGGCTCTAGGGGTGTCCCCAAGCACTGCCAGACCAGGACCCAGGTCGTCCCGGGGGCGGGGGTGAAGGAGAACCTAAACCCCACTTCTGGCGAACCCGCGACGGCGGTGGGAATAGGAAAACTGCCCGTGAGCCCAGCAGCCCAGGGTTCGGTAGGGCTTCAGTAGGACGCATTCTGCTCTGGATTGTCTCCGCTGGCCCCACGCTCCGCCCGCTCGTGCTGGGACTCGGAGGTGAGCCCAGCGGTCCACTGCAGGATGCTCCTCTTTGGGAAGGGGGTACGGGTTCACTCACCCGCACCAGCAACCAGCAGTAGCAGGTCAGCACCACCGACGCCCTCATCTTGGGCTCAGCGCGCCGCCTCGGTTCTTGGCGCCCTCAGCAGCACGGTCCCCAGCTCGGGGCCTCCCAGCGCGGATTTCCTCAGTCTCGCGCCTATCGCCCTCTCCGCCTTCCAGGCTGCAAGTCCCAGCCCCGCCCCTCGGCCCAGTCCCCGCCTCACGCCCCTTCTCCTTTTTGCCGAGCCTCTCCCTGGCACTCCGGTCCACCAGATCTCTGTCCAAGCATCCCTCCCTCCACCCCTGCTTCTCCCTGTAGTTCTGGGTCCTGAGCTTCACCCCGACCCCTTCCTGGCCTGGGTACTTCTTTTGTCAGCCCTGCTCGCTTGCGCTCCCTCTTCCCAGGCTCCCCTTGCTAACCCAGATGTACTGCATCTCTCCTCTGCAACCCTGCTGTGAGCTGTCATGCTCAAGCCTTTGGAGTTGGAGTAAGCAGGTGCTCACCTACGAAGGGTATTGCCCAATCCCAAGTAAGGGAACCTGAGCGCTGAAGTAGCATCTGGCACTAACTTCCTGTGCAAATTCGAAGTCTGTAGGCAGCTCAGGGAAGAACTGCAGAAAGCGGCTGGACGACCATGGATGGGGCTGCACTGGTGTGAGCAGATAGAAAAGAGAAAGCTCTTGTAAGGTTTTCCCTGGAGAGCTCAAGGCCAAGTTGAACAGAAAGCAGAGACTACATCAAGGCAAAAGCGGGTCTGCCCATTGGCACCCCAGACCCTTAAGTGTCACATGTGTGGTCCATTGTATACTAGGCTTGTGGGGAACCTGCCACAGCTCAGCTGTGGTTTGGCTGTCGACAGACCAATCTAGGGAAGAGTAGAACGCTACCAGCAGACAATAGCACTAGATTAAATAAAGCAGGCCAGTTTTAAACTTCTTATTCAGATATAGTTTCAAACCCAAAGTCAGACTAAAATACTACAATATGTATCCTTCACACTTTGGGGTGACTATTTGTCTGTTATCTTTCTCCCTATTGAGTTCATCATGTGCTCTATGACACCAGAGCCCCATGTACCCGAGGACCTAAGTTTCTATCTGTTGTCTGTCATCCTTCCATCACCTGTGCGTCTGTTTGTGTCTGTCCATCAGGGGATCTTATGGAGGAGAAGGTCTGGGCAATAGGTTTGGAGCCTAGGGCCAGGAAGTCTGGGCTCTGGCTCTCTGTTCACAAACCCTCTCCACTGCTCCAGCCCGAGAATCTGATCCACCTGCACATTTGTAAGTCACAACGATGACCTCTGCACTTCAACCCCAGAGGGTTACAAATAGAATTAGGAGAGCCAATACATGAATAGTTTCGAGGGATACATTCTAAAGTCACGGCTGGATGTTAGGGGTCAAAACTGGGTGAGATGCCAGGACTCCGCCCACAGCAATGGCATCTATGATGAGATGAAGTGATAGTACTGACAAGAATGAGATACAGACAGGGGGAAACAAGAGAGGTTTGTTCTTCCTAGGGGTGTCCCAGAGAATCGAAGGTCCCAAAGAGACTGGCCACCAGTGAAGGTCAAGGTTCCTCAGATAGAACGTTAGAAAGAGGTGTCCTGTGGAACATGACATCCAGTGGTCATCCCTGTGGCAGCTAAGAAAGCGAGAGCAGACGCCTGACAAACGGAGTAGGGTCATTGCTGTCTACAACAGTTGGCTTGCCCTCAGAAAGAACACCCATAGAGGCTCCCTAGTCTGCTGTTCTGCTATTCTGGTTTTGTTTCAAGAGTGAAAGATGGGATTGGATTTGCCAGTGAGTTTACTTTGTCTTTCAAGATCTCTTGATTCTTCCTTTCAAGCTACTTGAATTGGGGTAGAGGAGGGGGGGGGGGAGAGGGAGAGGGAGAGGAGAGGGAGAGGGAGAGGGAGAGGGAGAGGGAGAGGAGAGGGAGAGATGGAGAGAGGGAGAGAGAGAGACAGAGAGAGAGGGAGAGAGATAGGGAGAGGGAGAGAGAGGGAGAGAGAGAGGGAGAGAGGGAGAGAGGTGGAGAGAAGAAGGAGAGAGGGAGAGAGGGGGAGAGGAGAGAGGGAGAGGGAGAGAGGGAGAGAGAGGGGGAGGGGAGGGGGAGGGGAGACGGGGAGGGGAGGGTGAGGGGGAGAGGGGAGGGGGAGAGGAGAGGGAGAGGGAGAGGACAGGAGAGGGAGAGGGAGAGGGAGGAGAGAGAGGGAGAGAAGGAGAGGGGAGAGGAGGAGGGGAGAGGGAAGGGAGGAGAGAGGGAAGAGGGAGAGGGGAGAGAGGGAGAGAGGGAGGGAGAGAGGGAGAGAGGGAGAGAGGGAGAGAGGGAGAGAGGGAGAGAGGAGAGAGAGACTCCCTTGTGCCTATGGGTGACTGCTTGAGTCTATGATGGGACTTCGCACTGTTCACAGCCTGGATCTGGACCTGAGTTCAGCCTTGTGCTGTGCCCCCCAGCATCCTCCAGACCTGCTCTCAGCCCCCCACTTTCATCTCCACCTACTGATGTCTGGGCTCCCTATCCCTCTCACACTGACATCCTCTTGGGCATTTACCTGGCACCTCCCACTTGAGTGTCTGTTCTGGTTTCCAGACTGTAGAGTTTCAGACCTGGTTAATCACGGAGGCTTCTTATACCCAAAGCAGAATTGGGGTGGTGATCTTCACATGTCATTTTAGCTAACCCTCCGCTCTCTTAGGGTGTGGTTAATGAGTCCCTTTGCCTTTTTTTGTTTTGTTTTTGCCAGTGAAGTTTTGGCTCAGCAATGATAGCCAAACGGCTAGCACCTTCCACATGGAGCTGGTTCAGTGAAGCATTCTAGAAGCCTATATGAACACATAAAAAGGGTTCTCAGGAACTGACAGACAACACCCACTAACATCCACTGACTCTCCCTCGGAAGGTGCTGCTGCCTTCTTATCTACAAGGGCTTTGTGTTCAACATAAAATCTTCAACAACAACAAAGAATGGAAGTGATTGTTTCATCTCTATTTGTCTTACTTTTACAAAATGACATTCTTTCCCGGTACTTCTTTCTGACACCGCCCTGTAATGAGGGGAGCAATTTCAGGGGAGTACATAAACTGAATCTATTTGCTGTGCCTGGGGGGGATGGTTATGAAAGACACATGACCCATTAGGGGGTACAGCCACAGTCATCTCCAGGCTTCTGCACTTCTCATGTGCACAGAAGGAAAGCAACACGCGACCGATTTGTAAAGGGCAAATCTCCTCCTTTGCAAAATGTATCAAAATGTATCAGAGGATGGGTTGGTGCTCATTCGACTCCTGTTAACACTCTGCGAATGAAATTCTTGTTTTAAATGTAAGATTTATATGCATTTCATATGGTTATGAGTCTTTAAAATGAAAATGAGTTTTACCTAATATTCTGTCAAAGCTGGGAAAACAACCTTATGATTTATTTTATTGTCCAAATTTGAAAGGCAAGACTTCATGTCTGTGTTTCACAGAGGAAGTCAGTGAATGGAGCGTCTCACCTCCAATGGAGCGTTTCATGGGTGTCTCACCTCACTATCAAGTGTGACCCACCCATACCTGAGGCTCAGTTTTTCTAGCACAGGAGCAGTTCATAGTATCTGTAAAAATATAATTTCTTTCATTTTAACTTTTTCTTATAATTTATTTTTATATTGAGCTGAATGGTAATCTAGTAATACATGTGTGTTGAACACAAACACCTTTCTAGATTCTGAGCCTGGTCCTCCCTGAATGGTCAAGGTTCTCCAGGAAGTCAGAACCAAGAAGAGAGAAAAGAAGATTGTCTAGGGCTCTGTTTTACCTGAGTACAAAGACTGAGAAGCCCCACAACAAGCTGTCTACTAGCTGGAGAAGCAGGAAAGCTAATAACATGGCTCCATCTGGGTCTGAAGGCCTTGGATCCAATGAAGCAGATGATGCAATGCTTAAATCAGTCCAAAACTCAAGAGCTTCTGATTTCCAGAGTTGAAATTCTTAACCTGGAGTTCTGATGCCCAAGGCAGGGTGTCCTGCATTCTCTTCTTAAATCAATAGAGGGGAAGACAGCTTGAACTCCAGGAATCAAGGGAGGGTAGGTAAGGGATGGAGGTGGGCCATGGCTGCATTCCTGTATAGCTACCTTCTTTATCCAGATCTGAGCTCATGTGCTCTGGTTCAGGTTCAACTCAGTTGTGTAATCGAACCGAAAAGAACGACTTTGCTCTTCAAATTTTGAAGTTGAAGCACAAGTTATGCAGAATAAATAGCACGGTACTTAGTGCTAAGTTTTTCCTACACACATGCCAGAGAAGGAATGCTCTATATGAAGATTCAGTGAATTCCAGAATCCAGGGGCTCCTTCTCTATCACTGAGCCATCACATGACCCCTTCCATACAAGCTGTGGGCTATTTTGTGATTGTTGTGCTGTGTTTGTTTTTAAGGTGTTCTCATGGAGCCTGGTTGGCCTCAGACTCTGTTCTACATTAGCTAGGACTGACTGTGAATTTCTTTTTATCTTCCTCCATCTCCTCAGCAGTGAGACTATGAGTGTGTGCCGCTATGCCTAACCATAAGGCTCTGTTTACACTTGAGAATCACAGCATCTGAGCAGATCAAGAGGCCAGCCCGCGTGAAGCCAGTAGAGGACTATGGTGTTTCTGCCTCCGCCATTTGACATGTGCACAGAGCTCTTGCACTGTTTCATGTTCACAGGCCACCACGACATTGCAAACTCAGTGAAAGCCTGTTGACCTACCTTTATTTCCCTGTCACTGAGCTGTCTGAGTAGAATCAGGTGTGGTGTTAGTAGCCTGAGTGTTCACTAGTCTCCTTGTCTTTGCTCCCTGGCCTGTTCCTAGGCAGTCATTCAGAAAGCCAGAATGTCCTACAGACCATTCAACCGAAAGCAAGCTTTCACTGAGTTTACAAAGAGAGCTCATGCTTGTTATTTTGGGAGTGTGCTGTCTGCTTAGGAGATTAGTATCCACACAGGAGTCACAGGGCAAACAAGCATGCTTTCTCGTGGTTTTGCCCTAATATGTTAAACTGGCCAAACAGATGGACAGATAGTAAGTAAAATAACATTGTACTTTTAACACGAACCTTCTGAGTGGAGGCTACAGCGGAATGTGCCATTTGATGCTCTCTAAGTGAAGAGTTGGAAGGGTGGCTAGCCTATGCACTGTCCACATTTCTTCTGAGAAATCCCCTTTACTCTTCTAGAGGACTCCTGACTGATTACTTTGACCGGTCTCCATCCCCACAGGAGTTTGCAGTGTTTGTCTCCACACAGTGGAGTTTCCTTTTGGGCAGGCATGGTTAAGGAAGAATGAGAAAAAACCAGAAGAGGGAGCTAAAAAGCAAAACTCAAATGCTACTATCTAATTCCTCCTCCTCCTCCTCCTCCTCCTCCTCCTCCTCCTCTCCTCCTCCTCCTCCTCCTCCTCCTCCTCCTCTCTCTTCTTCTTCTTCTTCTTCTTCTTCTTCTTCTTCCTTTCCTCTTCTTCTTCCTCTTCCTCCTCCTTCCTCTTCCTCTTCTCCTCCTTCTCTTTCTCTTCTTTCTTTTCTTTCCCTCCTCCTCCTCCTCTTCCTCTTCTTCCTCCTTCTTCTTCTCCTTTTCCTCCTCCTCTTCTATGCTGTCTATAGGTGTCAAGGAGTTTATCAGAAAGACAAATTTGTTTTGCCATCTAAGAGAAAATCTCTATGATAGCCATTGACCTATCTGAGTTTGTCTGATTTCATCATGTGCTTCTTGTTCAGGGCTTATGGGTGACTTTGCAATGACCTCAGGATTCTCATAGTTTCATCAGGTTTAGAGCCAATGGATATCACAAGACATCGTGTGTGTCCCTAAGCATGAACAAAATGATCCCTGAAGAGTGCTTGGGGAGCTGTGACAGCAGCAGCAGACTCCTGCTGTTTCCCAAAGGATGCATCTTGTTCTTCTAGTGTAAATGCCCTACTGATGTTGAGGATACTTTGACTCCCCCAACAAGCCAAGTGAACACATAGTGTTTGTCACAGTGTAGTGATTGTCTCCTGCTGGTTGATGTTTCCTTCCTCAAAGAATAATGATTTGAATTTGGAATAAGAGTCCAGAGATTCCAAATTCTCTCTCTGCTCCAGGACAGATGAGAACACCAGGGCTAGCTAGTGCGGTGGAGGTGGCCCTGAGGGATCCTCTGAGAACATCAGCCTGTACCTTGTCCACAGTTATCGCCCACCCTGTTTTTCTAGTGGGAGAAAAAGATCTTGTTTTAGTCATAATTTATTTAATTATGAAAGTGTGTGAAACATCAAAGGATGATCCAGTTTGGAGCAAACCTTCAATTTCAGGATATAATCAGAGTTCAGTAAGTGAAATTAAAGAACTCTGAGGCTAACATTGCTTAGTTTTGTGATGCTGTGCTACATTCTCTTTGAATAAGAAAATATTCAGGGCTGGGGGGCCAATATTGAGTGCTTGTCTGGAATTCAAAAAGCCTTTGGTTTCATCCCCGATGCTGCAAGACGAGAGGAAAAATAATACTTTCATTTTTTTTTACACTTCTTGTCATGAAGTGCTCTTGGAGAAGCAATATTTTAATTAAATTATTAGGGAAATGAAATGTACAAATGGAGTCTTGTGAGTCGGGACAGACTGGAGCATCAGGTGAGAGGGAGGTTTGGGGATGCTGTGCAGGACATGAGTCTCACTCATTTTCCTCTTCAGTGGAGATCTGCACTGAGAACTGATCGATGGTCAAGCTCCACTGTAGGTGCATCACTCCCACCTCAACCCCTGGTCCTGGCAACCGATACCTGTAGCATTCCCAGAGACATTGTTCCTAGCTTAAAATGTATGGGTTGATGTCACTTGCCCCAGCCCCAGAAGTGCTGCAAACTTCGTTTTTGCAAACACTCATGCTGTCACTCCTGGATCGAAGGAACTCATGCTGGATTCCCTAAGCAGTAACACTCGTGTACCTGGGTAGTGCCTATACGTATCCATGTGCACCATATATTCACCATCAGGACTGTGTAGGTGTGTCCTACTCTTCACCTACCCAGTTCGCTCTATGCAATGGCCTGTGGTGATGTGTGAAATCTTGCTATCCTGTCTCTCTCATGGGTGCTTCCTGAGGCTGTAGTGTTCTGGCCAGGGGAGCACTGCCCCTCAGTGGACAGTGTCTGCCTCACACTATCTTCTGAGACAGTAGGAGATTCCCAGTGTAAAGGTGAAACAAGAGGCCTCCGAAAGTAGACCATGAGGAGGGGCCCTGAAGGTATTGTCTGCCTGACTACAGGGCTGAAGGAACATCTGAGCTGAGAGGCCAGGACCTGTGCAAGCTATTGTTAGAACCAGCCTTCTCACCAGCAACACAACAGCACAACGTGTGTGAAACCAAGCACGAGGGAGAGGGTTTTGAGCGTTCTCTTTTAGATTCCACGAAACATTTCCTGGAAAGATGTCCACCAAATGTGAAAGAGGGCAGCGTAGAGACCTAGCTTCGTTAAAAGTTGGCTCTCTGTCTTGGAGCTATAACATCCAAGAGGAGATGCTCCACTGTCCCCCTAACCCCCAGAGAAGGTGCTACACCAACAACAGTGATCACACAAGTCAGTGATCTGTCGCAGATTCTAAGTAGCAGTGATAGTCTTTTTTTTTTTTGGTTTTTTTTTCGAGACAGGGTTTCCTGTGTAGTCCGGGCTGTCCTGGAACTCGCTCGGTAGACCAGGCTGGCCTCGAACTCAGAAATCCGCCTGCCTCTGCCTCCCAAGTGCTGGATAAAGGCGTGCGCCACCACCGCCCGGCTAGTGATAGTCTTAAACACAGCAGAGCAAAGTAGTCGAGATTGACACATATCCTAATAAGTCAAGCTCTCAGGACAGGGAAGCTGTCATTCACCTATGGCTATTTGGGCACATGTAGCTGATATGGTGCATGCCTGTGTGTGTATGGTAATGTGTGCATAAATATGCATGTGTAGCTAGTATAGCGATATGTCTGGATGTAGTGGGGCATGTGTATATATGTGCAGTTGGTGTCTGTGTGTGTGCATGAGTGTGTGTGTAACTTTGTGTGTGGCATGGTATGTGTGCAGTTGGTATAGTACATATATCCCTGCATATGTGTTTGTGGGTTGTGTTATGTGTAGTTGGTGTGGTGGGTATGTTTTTATGGCTGGTGTAGAATGTATGTATGTATTTGCAGCTGGTGTGGTATATCTTTCCATGTGTGATATAGTATGTGTATAAGCATGTAGCTGGTATGATGTGTCTGGTGAGATTCATGTATTATGTATACTGTAGTATTGTAGCTGACAGCTTGTGTGTGTGTGCATGTGCTATGATGTGTATGTGCGTATCTATGCATGTGATACGTGCGTGTTGTGGCATATGTGTCTGTATGCTGTGTTGTGCCTGTGTGTATTGTGGTATGTGTAGCTGGAAGCTTGTGTGTATGTATCTATGCATGTACTGTGATGTATGTGTTGTGGTGTGTTTGTGTGTTGTGGTGTGCTGTGTGTGTGCACATGTGTGAGCATGTGTGTGCTATGGTGTGTATCTGTATGCTGTGGTGTACCTGTGTGTGTTGTGGTGTATGTGCCTATATGCTGTGTGTGTGTGTCTGTATGCTTTGGTGTGTGTGTTGTGGTGTGTGTGTCTGTATGCTGTGGTGTGCATGTGTTTTGACGTATGTCTTTATGCTGTGGTGTTTGTGTGTGTTGTGGTCGTGGTGTGTGTGTGTGTCTGTATTCTGTGTTGTGTGTGTGTGTTGTGTGTATCTGTATGCTGTGGTATACCTGTGTGTGTCATGGTATATTGTCTGTATGCTGTGGTATGTGTGTTGTATGTGTCTGTATGCTGTGGTATGTATGTATGTTGTGGTGGTGTGTCTGTATGCTGTGTGGTATGTGTGTGTGTGTTGTATGTGTCTGTATGCTGTGTGGTATGTGTGTGTGTTGTATGTGTCTGTATGCTGTGGTATGCCTGTATGTGTTGTGGATGTGTAGCCGAGTTGTGTGTATCTACTTACCTCATGGCCATTATTTGTCAGCACTTTCAAGCTTGCCATCTTTGTGTAAGGAAAATAGCTTCATGAGAGAGCAGATGGCATGCAGGGAAGCCTAGTTCCTTTGCAAGAATGTCATTGCCCCCAGGGCTTCATGTTTGGAATTCTTTTCAATAGATTTGGGGGTTTTCAGACATTTACATGGGTTCAAGGACTTTAAATGCTACATAACTGAAAGTCAATACAATATTGCTTAGCTCACCGGACAGACCAGGGGAGGCAAGATATTAGATGTCATCTTTCTCTGTTCTCCTTCTCTCTTCTTTCTTTTTCTTCCTTACCCCCATCCTTCCTCTTCTTCCCCTTTCCCTTTCACCCCTCCATCTTTTCTTCTTCTGTCACTAAGCCAAACTACCTTTTGGATGACCTGCAGCACAGCTGTCATCTCAAATTAGTGTTTAAAAATAAAATGATATTAAAATAATTACTCAGATAGTTCAGACAAATATACTCGTTCTTGCATATATTTTGTGCATGTTGTATATGCATTCTTGTATATGAGTGTGGACATATATGTGAAGGTCACAGAACAACTTCAAATGTCCATCACCTTGTTTGAAACAGAGTCCCTTGTTAACTGCTGCATGCCCCAGGTTAATAGTGAAAACTATCCACATGTCTACTGATAGATGAGTGGATAGAGCTATGGTATAAATAGGCATTGGAATACTAATCAGCATTTTAAAAGTAGGAGATACTCTCATTTGCCACAATATGATAGATCCAGAGGATTTATGCTAAGGGGAATAAGTCAGAAAGATAAGTATGATCTCATTCAGGTAGAATCTAACTCACTGTTCTGGGACCAAAAGCTGATGACTTTTGGCAATTTCACAGAGAAAGAAAAAGAAAAGGAAAGTCACACACACACACACACACACACACACACACACACACAAACACTCACACTGATTAGGCCTGACCACCTGCTTCATCAATTTTACAAGCGCACATGCATACCTATATACACATATATGTATGCACATGCATATTGACAGACATATAGAAATATAGAGATATTGTACATACATATAGACACATACACACACACACACACACACACACACACACACACACGCGCGCATGCACGCACGCATATATTTGGTGGATGGAGCAGGAGCAGAGCCCCGACAGCTACACTTTCTTTCTTCTCTCAGTCTTTATATACCTTCTTACACAAAAGTTCTTTATAAAATTACCTCATAAATAAAATGTTACACCAAAGAGGAGTTACAGAAGGATGTTGATAGTAAATTCAAAGCATCCTATAAGCTCATTATAAGCTCAAAGCAACAGTTTCACGTGGCCTTGCTTTATCATAGTGCACACACCTCTTGCTTCATCCTTAGATCTGACTTAGAATAAATGTTTTCCCTTGATCACAAATCTGTTCCAAGCCTATTTCTCTTCTTAGTGCAATTATGAAAGCTCATTGTATTCCTTACTATGTAACCTTTACCAACTTTTCTATGAGGAGGAGGCACATTCTATACTTGACTCTAACTTTATTACATCTGTCTGGCAAAACAACTAAAACCACTTCCTTAAACTTTGTTCCTAAAATTATTTGAATCAAATCAAGAATTCTATAAAGTCATTAATTCATCTAAACAGCATTAATTTATGACAGTTTATCTTCATGTTGATCTGCAGGAACTTTGCTCAATAGAGTGGGCTGATGCCCAGGAATCATTTGACTATGTAATAAAGGCAGAAGGGCATATCAGCAGTGAGAAGTAGTCCTGGGATGAAGTCTCTGGGGCTGTGCCTCTCCAGACTGCACCTATCACAGCCATGCAAAACAATGGCCATCTCCAGGAAACTCGCTTGCCATAGCCTTTCCTAGATGGCTTCTGTCAGAAACATAAACATACACATGTGCACACAAAACATACACTTGTACACATACAAGTATAGATATTCACACATATGCCCACAAACATGAAAATAAAATACACACATATACACATGTGTACACATAAACATGCATACATCAAATACACACGTACATATACAAATATACATACGTACACATATAAATACGTATTTGTAGACATACAAGCATACACATATGTACACACGTAAATATATGATGTATATACATATCCATGTACTCATGCATTAATATATAGACATACATAGACACATAACCACATACGTGTACATGCATAAATATACACTTGTACACACATAAAACTATAGATGTACACATGTATACACAAAAACATGTACACATAAATGTAAACACACATACACATGTATACAAACATGTATATACAAATAATCATACACATGTACACATACATAAATACACAAATATGCATACCCATACACATTTTTTATTTATTTTTATTTTTTATTGGATATTTTATTTACATTTCAGATGTGATCCCCTTTCTTGATTTCCCCTCCCTAGAACCCCCCATCCCATCCCTCCTCCTCCTTTTTGCTTTTATACCATTTTAATTACATGTAAGTATTAAGGTCAGTTCTAGGTTGAGGAACTAGCAATACAATAGATGCACATAGTCAAGGAACAAGCACGACAATAAACACAAATAGTCAAAGAACAAGCAAGGCAATAAACAAAATTCTGTGACCACTCCCATGATCTCTGTTTTCTCGGGGCTAATCAGGATGACCAAAGCATCTGAGCCTACTTCCCTGTCCTATCCCAAAGTCATTTTCATGCCTGAAGCCTACTTCTTCGTTCTAGCCTAAAATTTAGATTTCTGTCTGAAATTTCTTCTTTGTTCTAGCCTAATGTGGGATTCCTGCCTGAAGCTCACTTCCTTGTCCTTGGCCAATGTCATATTCCTGCCATGAGCAGCCCATTTCCTTGAGCACATAAATCCTAAGGTTAGCCCCGAAACCTAACAATAACCCTAACACTCTAATTCTACCCTAACCCCTAGCCCATTAACCCTAACTCCAACCTTCACTTTCACACTTGCCTACGTTGGCCTCTCAGGGAATTAATTCATGAACCTTGTTTATGCTTAATGTACATGTATTTGTGTACATGTGTATATATGTTTACATTTAGGTTCCATGCTAGCCTTCAGTCTAAGCTCAGCCAAACAGACCATTCAGGAATGTTGATTGTCTTCACTGACAATTATACTTTCCTCTATAAAGTAGTGAGGGGATGGTCTCCAATCCCACTCTGGCATTCTCACACTCGTCCAACGCTTATTTTCCTGGATAAAAATTGTTTCTACCTCATAGCTACAATCATCGTTTGAATATTCTCAACCTTCAAGCAGCGTACCTTATTTTTCTCTCCAAATGATGGTCACGCCTTGTAGGCAGCCGTGTTTACAGTTGCAAAGTCGTATGACTAGCACCTGACAATGTAAGCAGCTGGCTTCCAGAGCGGCCAGCTCAGCTAAACTGGTAAACAAGTCCTTGGAGCATGCGTCAGCCTCGTGCCCCTCCCGAGCGGGCTTATGCTAATGAGGTATTGGCAGTTGAACCTATCCTGAGAGAACACATCACCCAGCCCGCCTTGGGCAGTTATATAAGCAGCTCATTTCTGCTGCTTGGGAGCCCAAGCCCAGCCCAAGCCCAGCCCAAGCCCAGCCCAAGCCCAGCCCAAGCCCAGCCCAAGCCCAGCCCCATCCCCTTCCTGGTCCAGGCCCCCGTCCCTAAGTCAAGAGTCGTTCCTGGAATAAAGCTGACTGAGAAGGATGCGACTGTGTCGTGTCTTACTTGCTGGCCAAGGCGGACGCGACAATGCCTCATGTTTTAAGACTACCAATATATATTCTAAGATATCATAGGCATAGCTATTTTCTTAGCTTCTGTAAGATGCTGTTCTTGAGCTGTGCTATACAAAGCTTAGTAGGAGAGTGTGTGCTAAGCTTTCATAAAGCCATTGCTTTGATCCAAAGCACAACAGGAAAAACAAATACACTGTTGTTTAAGCAGTGATTACATTATGGAGACTTGAACGGGAACACCTCATTTCAGGTATCACCCCCTGAAATAAATGACTGGCTACCTTGTCTGTGTTATTATTCTCTTATATGATCCCTGGACTTTCAGTGAGTAAGGAATGCTATTTTCTGACAGCCTCAGTGGTTTAATATAATTTGGGGAACTTAGAAAGAAGGAGGGTAACCTACCTCTGAACTGCAAATGAAGTTGATAATATATTATTGTCTTGGCTTCCTAGACTCAAAAGTTTAGTCTGGACTTTTTTTTTTTAAACTTCAAGCACAACAAACACAAACAGTCAAAAAACTTAACTGACTATGGACCACCAATATGGCTGGGTGCTAGAGTACTGTCCCTAAGTTTAATATCCAGTATCACAAAAACTCACTTTTTAAAAGCCCACATGATCAATTGTTATTCTTGCTTTATTTAGGGAAAAATAACAAGCCGTAGGAATTTAAATGAAAATTTCCTCCATATGCTTCTGTATTTGAACACTTGTTGCCCACTTAGTGGCACTGTTTGGGAAGGTTTCACAGGTGCAGCCTAGATGGAGAAAGTATTTCAGTGGGGACAGAATTTCAGATCCAAAATTCATCACATCCAATTTGCTGTCTCTGCTTTCTGCTTGCAATTCAAGATGTGAATTCTCAGTTTCTCCTCCCCACTATCATACTATCCTCACCATTATGGGCTCTAAATGTGTGAAAAATAAGTCAATCAAAACCATCAAACCCAAAAAACCCAAACCCAACAAAACACCAACTCTTCTGTAAGTTGTCTTGGCCGTGGTGTTTTATCACAACGAAAGGAACATTGGTACCATTCCTGCCCATCATAGTAAAGCTTGTCTTTTACAACATCAACATGTTGGCAGCCAAAGTACATGACTTGAAACTGAAAATGGACCCCCAGACAGAGTTATTAACAGGCTGGCAAGTCAAGGATGGGTAAGATTCTGCACAGACCCTTACCAACCTAAGACATATGTGCATTGCTTTTGATAATGCATATTCCATGATGGGTAAGTAAGGCATTCTTTTCAGAACAACCTAAGACAGGCTCAATCTTGTTTATGAAATAAAAAGGGAGAGCTTTTGGGGCTGCTTGGCAGGAATCTGACATTGGTCAAAGACAAGGAAATGGGCTTCAGGCAGGAATCTGACATTAAGCTAGAACAAAGAAGTAATTTCAGGCAGAAATTTAAATATTAGGCTAGAACGTAGAAGTAAGCTTCAGGCATGAAAATGACTTTGGGCTAGGACAGGGAAGTAGGCTCAGATATTTTGGTCATTCTGATAAACCTTTAGAAACAGTGATCACAGGAGTGATCACAAGACTTTGTTTATTGCCTTGCTTGTTCCTTGACTATTTGCATCTATCGTATTGCTAGTTTCTCAACCTAGAACTAACCTTAATACTTGCATGTAATTAAAATGGTATAAAAGCAAAAAGGAGGAGGGGGGATGGGATAGTGGGTTTATAGGGGTGCAGTGGGGAAAGGGGATGACATCTGAACTGTAAATAAATAAAATATCCACCCCCCAAAGTTGGTACCAGAGAGTGGGCTGCTGCTATGAGGAACCTCCCCATGTAGGGTTTTTAAAGGATCGTGGAAGACTTTGGACCCTTGGGTGAAAAAGTAGTTGAACACTATACTGTAAGCAGAGTTTAAATAGACATTTTAGTAGGAGCCTGAAAGACAGTAAATTTATAGAGCGATGCTGACTTTAGAGGCTTGTCAAAAGATTTCAGAGGGAAGAAATTATTTTAAAAACTTGGCTAGAGGCCATTTATGATTGTTTTGGCGAAGAATCTGGTCACTCAGAGAGCTGCTGCAGCCAGGAGAAAGGGAGTCTGTGTGAAGTTCTTGAGTCTTCAAGAGGCTGTCAGATGCCATTGTATAAAGTCGTGTAAGTGAAGTCTGGGTTGTATTGGAGACCCTAGGATGTGAGACAGGGCAGAACCAGGAGATGTCTGTCAGGAGCTCAAGAAAGAGATGTATGTTCCAGGCAGTACAGGTGGAGGTTGAAGCTACCTAAGCTCTTTGAAATTAAAGTCGCAAATATGGAGCTATAGGATTTAGTGATTGGTCTGCTGGATTTCAATCTTGCTTCGGTCCATTATTTCCCCATGATGCCCGAATTCTTTCCATTTGGAATGGTAATATGTATTCTGTAGTATTATATATCAGAAGTACGTAACTTGTGAGGTTTTTGTCAGTATGTTTACAATTAAGTAAAATCTTGAGTCTCAGAAGAGACTTTGGACTCGTAAACAGTGTTGGATCCTGAGAAGACTATGGGGATTTTGGGAGGTGGACTAAATGCATCACTTTTCATTATGATACGGGCAGCAGCTCATGGGAGTCAGGGAGTAGAGTGTTTATGTTTGAATAAAGATGTCCTCCCAAAGCTCCCATATTTAAATAACTGGTCCCCAGTTGGTGGCGTTGTTCAGTGGAGGTTTAGGACGTCCAGCTATGTGTGAGGAAGCCTGTCATTCGTGGCTAGCTTTCAGAGCTCAATCTCTCTGCTTTGTGCTTATAGCTCGACAAGAGCTCTCAGCTTCCCATGCTTGCCAACTGCTACAATGGTATCCCTGCCAGTGTTGACTCTAGCCCTCTGCACCTATAAGCTCTAGTAAACTTTTAAAAGGTGTGAGGTCAGTTCTTTAGCACAGTAACAGAAAAGTAACTACTACAGAAGTTACAAATAAAGCGTATTGTTCCAACAATTTGGTCTTACTCTGGTTTGCTTATTACTTTAGAGATTTTATTTACTTGCCATGTGGGATACTTTTTCCATATCTACCTTGCTGCCACTCTCCAAAAATATTTTCAACTTTCTCCAACCATTCTGATTTGGTCTCATAAAAACAAATGGTTAAATGCTAGAAAATAAAGCTAGACAACCAACCCAACCTAACAACAAAGCATGTAGCAGTGTACCATGACGGCCCTTCCAGTTTTAATGTGAACTACTTAGAAAACTCATTGGCACTTGAGATTCATATTTTATATAGAAAAATCTTTCAGATTGTTATCATTGGCTTTCACTTGAAATATCAGAACCCAAGTCTTGGAATGTTCTTAGCCAACAACCTACCAGTTTCAAATGGACTTCTTAGACAAAATTAATTTTGCCTTTCTTTAGCTTTCATAACAGTATGACTTACTATAAAACTTGGACCATAGAGAGGCCAACTTTTAATATCCTGCATTTGCAGCACCACAGCCATGAATCAGACTTCACCTCCTTAACTGTTCTTTTCCCAGAGACAACACATTTCTTAAGCTTATTGTTGGAGATCCCAAGTATGGAGGAGTGAGATAACTCGTCTTGAATGTTTCTCTCATATACTTTAGAGTTGGTTGGAGGACTATACAATGTATGCATGTGTGGAGTTACCAATCTATCTTCATTAATGTGTCCAATGACACATTAGTACAAAACCCACAAAATATCATACATATTTGCTCAAGTGAAAAATAGCTTCTATAACTCGCTGTTTTATTTTTCTCCTCATTTTATGTTCTTTCTGGATATTGACACTGAAATATCTGTTCAAATACACTATGTCTCATGAATATAAAAACGCCGTGTTCTCACTTATTCAATTTCACATTTAACTTTTTCTTGTCATGAAAAAATAAGATTAAGTGTGTTGAATGTCAAGATGAGAACAAGGAAACCTCTGTTAGTAAACTATGGCCCTCAATAACATCACCAGGAACAAATCAACAAGCAACATTTTATTCAAAAACACAGAAGCTGAGGAGATAGCTCGGTAGTTAAGAGCGTTTGTTGCTCTTTCAGAAGATTCCCAGCACTCACATGGCAGAATGGTCTGTAACTTCAGTTTCAAGGTATAGAATAGTCCCTTTCATCTTCTGTGGGTGCCACACACATGCACAATGTGTATACATATGTGCCACACTCATACACCACAACAAAACAAAAATAAAGACCAACCTTCACAGCTAAATGAGACCTCACTTTTCACACTATTCTAGCCCTTCCAATGATTTCCTACATTGTCTTGTTCCCGATGCCAGAGAAAGCAATAAAAAATGCCTACCAAGCACACATATGCTCATCCCTATTAGAACTGAGGCTAACGGATTTACTTCCTGGTTTCAGCTAAATTCTAATTAACATGAATCACAGACAGAGGACTCTACCCATCCTGCCAACCCATGCAAGGAAATTTCTCAAGCTTTGCAACTTTAAAGGGGTGAGCCCAACTGCACTTCATTTATCATGAATGTAATTCATATTTATGAATACTGAAAACTTTCTTTGTTAAAAGGGCAAATGTCTTTGAACTGTTTGTTCTGGATGCTTGAATTGAGGACCTTATTAGTTTGTGTTGCTGTGATACAATTCCCAGAGAAACATAACTTAAGGGAGAAGTAAGTTCAGAGGTGTAGTCTGCTTTTTCGGGAAGGAGCAACAACGATTCATGAAGCTGGCTCAACACCCAGGAAGCAGGGGGAGGGGCAGGCAGGATGTGCTCTAAGTCACAAAACTTCAGAGCCCGGAGGACTCCTGCTACTTACTCCCCAACTATATTCCCTCTCCATGTTACATCCAACCTATGGACAACTAGACCCTATAAACTCTTCACCAAGGTGAGCCTGGCTCACTCTGCCTAACTGCCTTTCATGCACCCCACCTTCTATGGTCTACCGTCTATCAAGACTAAGTCTTACATCCAGTGTCTCAACATAGACTAAGCACCACTTGGAATGGCACAAACCTTGAGGCTCAGGTCGGGACCCTTGTAGCCTTATCCTAACATACAGACACATCTAATTCCATATCCAACCTCTTCACCTAACCTAGCCAGATCCTGCATACCATTCATCAGGGTTTAGATGACTGTCTGATCCTTCCCACCATGTACCTGTGTCTCCACTCTTCCCTAGATGGAAAAATGAACACTGATACCTTGCTGCATGCTGTGAGAAATGGTCAGCTGAAGCTTCTTCAAACAGGTGGCTTTTTACACTTCAGACAAGTTCTTCCTTTCACCTGTGCAAAACTACCTGGGTTAATGGAGTCAAATCTCAGGTGCATATGCAGCCCTGGCATCCTTCCCTTGTGGACCCTGTGGTATGCCCTCCTGGTTTAGTAGTGAAACTTGCAGGTGGGACCAACCCCAGAACAGTCATATGCCTATTTGGCAGTGGACTGAGCCAGTGTTCCACCAGGCTGGCTGACTTCAGATGGTAGCAGCAGCAGCAACTATTCTATATCGTGCTGCTGTGTTGGTACCACCCTTCAATCTGTTCAAGAAACACCAAGACCTCCGCATTGCTCTCTTTCTTGCCATGTGGAGTTTACTGTGTCTAACAGGGACTGGATGTTCAGCAAGGGTATGCCTGTATTGGGGCTGGCCACAATTCGAGGGTGGCACTGCATGAGAACCTCAAGGGTATTTTTCTCCCTCCCATCCTGGGCAGGTAGCAGTCTCAGTTCACAAATACTCTGAAACCTTTCAGCCTGACACATCATGGCCATTTAGGAAAAATCACTTGAAGATCCTGGGAGTGAAATGATTAATAGACTCCCATCATTGCCCACGAATGCATTAGTAATATTTGTTATCTAGCACTTCCTCTTGGATAAGGAAAAAATACTCTTTATAAGCACTTGTTACAAATGAGTCTTATTCTTCTGATATATGTATGTAAAAACGGTGCTTTCTCATTTTCATGAGCATATTTAGAAATTTTTAATACGTGATACAACCCTAGGTTTTGAAAGGGTATTCCATGAGAGCTTTAAGAGCTAATTTCTACCAGAACAATTAGTAGTGTAAATTTTAAGCAAAAAACAATGGTTTTAGACCATTTATACTTGTAGACTTCCATTATCAATTATATTAAGAGCCTATATATTGACCAACGCTCTATTACACTTCTTATGCTGTCACAGAACATAAATATTATACTATTCTTTGATTTGTGGACTTTGGACAAATCGCAATTTTTACTATGTTGTCTTTACAAAGCTTTGTGCCTTGATGTAAGACTTTAAAACAGTTATGTCAGCAGTGTTTCATTCCAGTATCAACTCTGGTGTTAAGGTGTGCAAAATGGTAAAAGCCTGTCACTTTTTCTACACTTGTAGGGTTTGTCTTGGGTGTGAATTTCTGTTTAGTAAAAGCTGAAGAGCTATAAAGAACTGTTTGGTTCTGCACATTTGCCAGTTTTTGTCTCATGTGTGAATTCAAAGTTTTGTAAGAGATGGCCAACAATTAATTTTTTTCTATATTAAAAAGAAATTTTTGTGATTCTTTTTAAAGTGAATTCTGTGGTGTCTGGTAAAGGATTGTAAACCTTAAGAATTTGGCATTGTTCAGATTTGTAGGGTTTCTCCTCAGGAAGAATTAATTCTCTGATAGTGACTTATAACTAACAGTCAGTCAGACTTTGTTACATTCACTGCCTCTGTAGGGCTCACCCCAGTTGAATTATAGGACATCACACAAGTTTTTGACAATGAATAAAAGATTTACTAGATTCTTTACATTTGTTAGTTTTACTCATGTATGAATTCTCTCATGTTTTCTAAGGTTTGAACACTGACTAAAGCATTTCCCACATTCATTACATTTGTATGGTTTTTCTCCTGTATGGATTCTCCGGTGTTGAATAAGGTTGGTGCAGTGGATAAAAGCTTTGTCACAGTCTTTACATTTGTAAGGTTTCTCTCCTGTGTGAATCCTCTTGTGTTTAGTAAAAGATGAACGGCAGTTAAAGGCTCTGCCACATTCTTCACATTTGTAGGGTTTCTCTCCAGTGTGAATTCTTTGGTGTTTCCTAAGGCTTGAACACTGGGTGAAGGCCTTTCCACACTGTTCACATCTGTAAGGTTTCTCTCCAGTATGAATTCTCTGGTGCTGACTGAGGGTTGAGTTTTGGGTAAAGGATTTGCCACATTCTGCACATCTGTAGGGCTTCTCTCCAGTGTGGATTACTTGGTGTTTCTGAAGGCTGGAACACTGAGTAAAGGACTTCCCACACTGTTTACACTTGTAAGGTTTCTCTCCTGTGTGAATTCTCTGGTGCTGACCAAGAATTGAGTAGTGGTTAAAACTTCTGCCACATTCTTCACATTTGTAGGGTTTCTCTCCAGTGTGGATTCTCTGATGTTTTTTAAGGCTTGCACACTGGGTAAAAGATTTTCCGCACACTTTACATTTGTAAGGTTTCTCTCCTGTATGAACTATTCTGTGTTTTCTGTAACTTGAGCAATATTTAAAGGCTTTGCCACACTCATTACATTTGTAGGATTTCTGGGAATGCTGAATTCTATGCTTAGTAACCTTTGAAGTTTTATTTAAACATTGTGTCACAATCTATGCTCTTGTAACAATTATCTTGACTATAGTTACACTGATGGATAGTAAGCTTTGAACATTGAGTAAAGAAATTATCACAACTGAAAAGCTGCTTTGGAAGAGTACACTGTTGTTTGTTGGGACTCAAGTCATTATATACTTTGTTACACTGACCAGACTTCTCTAAGAAAATCACATCATTGCAATTATTTAGTAAAGCTCCACTACTGAAATCTTTGCTAGTTTCCTTATACATGTAAGGGGTTTCCCAAACATCTGTATCTCGATTTTGGCTATGCAATAATAGGTCAGTAGCAGGCAATCCACAATCATTAGAATTGTGCTTCTGGCCACAGGAGACGGCTATTGGCTGACTAAAGAGTAAGGATTTTTCAGGATAGGAAGACTTGACTTGATCACTTTCAGAGATCAGTCCTCTGTTTTTTAATTCTCTGTCTAAGGAACTGTTTGAGTGAAACATTAATCTATCTATCAGATCTTCCAAACTTTCTGTTAAAGTTAAGTCATGCTGAAAAGTTTCCTGTGGATATTTACAGTTATAGACAAATGGCTCATCAAAAGTATCTGGCCTAGCACGAGTTTTTTTCAGAGCTGTTTTCTGTTCTTGATCTCTGTTGTCAATGACGTCTTTGGTGTTGCTTGTGAGCAGACATTGCTTTTGCCTACCACGGCAGGCTGCTGTTCCTTTATTCTCATCTACATTTGCACAATCTTCCCTTAAGTATAAATGCTTAAGGCTGCAACTTCCATGAGTCACTTTTGTGAAGGAATATTTTAGGATCTGTTCTGGTGAAAAGTTCTGGGTACAATGATGAGATAGAGCTGAAATAAACAAATAAATGAAAACAACAAATTAATTCAATAGATACTAGTGATTACAGTTTATGAATACATGTGAAGTTATACTAGATTTGAACATTTGGAGTTCCATATTTGAAACAGCTGGAGAAATCCCAGTAGCAGAGGCTGAAAGTTAACTTAAGAAACAAAAAAAACTCCACCAAAACAATACTCCCAAATCAAATCAAACCACGCTGAAACAAACAACCAAAAAACAATAAAAAACAAAACAACAACAAAACACCTTAATGACAAAATTAAACGTGTACACCCTCCTATTACCAGGTAAGGAATCACAGCACCCCAAGTAAGCACAAAGCCAAGCAGCGTCACTGTAGCAGGAAGTGAAGTTTGTTACTTTGGTCAAACACAGTTCTTCTTTTCCTATATAGCATAGCTCATTAGGAAAATTCAAATCTCCATCTCTATCAGGAAAAAAAAAAAATGAGACAGAGGACTTCTGTTTTTTGGTCTGATACCGGACTATCTACAATGACAGGTAGTAGGAGATACCAGGTATATTTTACATGACAGTTTTGTAAAACTGAGACCAAAGGCAAATACTATTTTGGCACCCCAAACTGTCACCAGGGAGAGAGCCTATGTTAGCTAATAAAATTTGAATAAGGACTCATAACTCCATAAAAGGTTTGTCTCCCAAGGACAGATTTTGGAGTCCTCAATAATCAAAAGCATGAATGCAAACATCTGGTAGAGAAAAAAAAAGTAACTTTCTGAATATAAAAAAATTACTACTGTTTGTTGATTTCATTGAAAAACAAACTTAATCTACTTATCATGACAGCATGCTATTTTTAAGTATATATTTATACTGGGATGACTGTATCTACTTAACACATTATCATTTCATATAATAATAATTTTTGTACTTAAACACCATCGATTTTTCTAGTATTTCAAGAAATATATATTAAATATACTCATGATCTATAAAATTCTGAATGTTCTCATGCCTATCTTTATTTTTTTTCAGTTAAGTCTAGATTTTTAATAAATAGCTATCGTCTAGTAGCCTTATGCTTATTTTAGTAATATGCATCCTGGACCACTACCTCTTCAGCAGTCCCCCAAGCTGACAGTCACTGGTCATGTACCCACCCACACTCACTTTTCATTCTGAGATTAACTTCACAGATTGCACATTAGGATGTTCAATTCCCGTGTCTGCCTGATTTCATAGTGAGCCCTGCCCTTTTACCCAGGCTGCATAAAACTAGGTGATTTTGATTTTCATTTATATTGCTGAGTATGAATCCACTGTGCATACGGACCACAAAAATCTTAAAAAAAAAATTATTTTTTATTATTTCCAGAGATGTGTGTGTGTGTGTGTGTGTGTGTGTTGTGTGTGTGTGAGTGTATATGCCTGTGAATATCAGAGGCATCAGATCCCTCTGGAACTAGAGTGACAGGCAGCTGTGAGCTACTCAGTGTGGGTACTGGGAACCCGCACTGATCCTCAGCAAGAGCGGTTTTAAACACTAAGCTCTCTTTTAAACCCCTGAATCATTTATGCATTTGGACTGACATTAACTTTTATTCTAGTTAATACAAATCATGTTGCATTAATTAAACACTCTATTGGTGGCTTTATCGAGAGAGTGATGTACTACTGTTGGGCTTTGCTGGAACAAATGCATGCTCAGTTTTTAAGGTGCCTGCGTGCGCCACCCCCCACGCCTGTTATACTCTGCTGCTGACACTTTTGTAATGGACGGACTTCAATGAATGTTAACGCAGTACACAGAGATGACTGACTCAGTGGGAAGAACATGAAAAATACTGCAAATTCACCATACAAAAACCAATTACATGAATTATACACACAGAAACAACCACCTGAAACACTAAAATCAAGAGAATGAGAATATGGACAAAGAAATAAACAGTTATAAGCAAATAAAACAGGTGATGAACTTAGTAAGAAATAATGGTAGAAAACTAGGAATATGATGAAGAAAGCATCAGAATTTAAGCACTTTAATTAGTTGCTACATGCTGAAAGACAGGGAGTAAGAATGACCCATGCATTAGACTCAAGTCACAGAGGTAATCTTGAGAGGCGTATGAGTGATGTGGCCGCTCTACGATGCTGTAACATGACCTCAGCAGAGCTCTTAAAAGAAGCACTGCAGTCCAGACATAAGACGGAAGACACAGTGAATGCGCTGAAGGGGCAAAGTCTAAAACATACTGCACCCAGCCAGCCCACTCTTCTAAGTCAAGGAAGAATACAGGCATTCAAGGATATACACTGTAAATGACCACCACCACTAGACTTCCCTAGTACCACGAGGCAACACAAATAATAAAACTGAAGAGCTCCGTGGAAAATCAAACACAGAGAAATCAAATTCCATGGACTTAGGAGGATGCACAACACACTTTTAATTTCCGAATAGAGTTTAAAAGACAAAAGCAAAAGCTTAATTAAAAACCTGTCAATATACGCTGACACGCTCCAAAACAAAACAGCCGTGTTAACGATAGTATCACAGGAAAGAGAAATGTTAAGTGTAAAGAAAATTTGTATGGACTACAGATTACATTGTCAGTGCAAACAAAAGAAGGGAAAGAAAATTATGCTGTATCATAGGAGACTCTTAAAGATGTAAGGATTCAGGTATGCTAAAAATCATGAGATAAGGGGTCCAAAGAGAGCTGATATGGCTACAATTATGGTATAAAAAAAATACACTTTCAGAAAAAAAAAGATGTGAAAATAAGATACAATTTAAGTTAGAAACTCTAATGAAAGAAAATAAGCACACTGACATTTTTCCCCCTTTTCTTTATCAACTAGACAGAAGCTAGAGTCTTCTGAGAAGAGGGAACCTCAAATGAGGAAACAGCTCGTAAGACTGGCTTGTGACCAAGCACAGGGAGCGTTCTCAAGCCCGACGACTGATATGGGAGAGCCCAGCCCATGCAGGCTGAGCAGGCAGAGAGGAGCAAGCCAGGAGGCTGCACCACTGCATGGGTCTTTCCTGTCTCCTCGTCCCTGCCCTGTTGACTTCTTGCTCTGACTTCCCTCAGTGACATACTGGAGTGTGGACCTGCACACTGAAACCCACCCTTCCCCAAGCTGCTTTTGGTAATGGTGTTTTATCGAAGTCATAGAAACTATAGCAAAGACAAACACGAATGGCCATTTTTCTAGGAGAGCGTAATTGCAAATAAACACATTACAACACACTTCCCATTGCTCAAATATACGAAATAAGCACTGAGATTTGAAGTGAGATATTGAAAGTACCAGGATAATATTGATTTCACATCCCTATTTTTCATATTATAAACCAAAACTGGAGAGAGTACTCATCAGGAAACAAATCCTGAAAAATACTATAAACAATTAGGTTTACAGACACAAACATCATCCTGCATTATCTGGTACGACACAAAAACAGGTCCTAACAGCCGGGAGAGTACTGAAGTTCATTCTGACTATAATGAAATAATGGACATCAATCATGGAAGAGAAGTACCAAAGAGTGTCACGATAAATACGTGGTGATGTCCAAATGAAGACATATTTCTCCTTAAGGTTAACTGCAGCGTTATTCATAGCAGCAAAGTGAGAGCAACCCGCTCCCTGACAACCACAGATAAAGACAATTTGGAATATGCATACAGTATTACACAACACCGTAGAGTGCTCCTGGACCTATGCCCTTCTCACCTGAGTCCTCCACTTCACTCAGTCCTACCCACCCACCCAGCAACACTGCCACTGCTTCATTTGGTCCCACCTACATACCTAACCACCTGGGAACACTGTCTTTGGTCCACTTTACATCCCAATGCTCTTCTGTGTATTTCTAGACAGGTAACCAGATATGACTTAGAGACTCTGAGACTTAGTTATCAGAAAAAGGACATGACCTATACTACCGCTGCCTCTGTAACAACTGAGGTAACTTGTCTTGGTACTGGGCTCAACAGAAGAGATTCGGTAGAGGATTCAAGAACAACACTGGTACAAACTGGTTTCTCAAAAGACATATAAGACGACATGCTCAATTCGCAAATGCTGAATTTCTAACTACAGTCAAATCGAAGCTGAAGAGGAGAAACTAAACTTTAATATGTAGATCAGAGTGCTCTGTGCCATAGAATTGTTGCAGTTACCACTACTGTAAAGGCAGGATGTATAGTGACTCCAGAAAGAGCAAAAGGACAACGACAAGAATAAATGGGAACATCTTTTATGTATGTCAAGGATCCCACAACTGTTGTTTAAAGCTCAAGTTTGTATTGGCTACGGGAAGCACAGGTGGTGGCGGTGTGTTGGGAGCTCCTTCAGGGATGCTGTCCTCACCCACAGAGACCAGGTTTCCGTAGTTCTCCACCATCACGTCCCTGTACAGCCTCTGCTGAGCAGGCTCCAGGCATTCCCACTCATCCGCAGAGAAGTCAACGGCCACGTCGCGGAAGGTCAACTGCTCCTGAAATAAAAAACCAACACAAATAAATACCACACTGTCACAGTTCCGGTGTCACCCAAGATGACCAGAGATTCTGTGTCAGCTGAGAGGAAGTGAGAGTTAGAACGGCTATGATTGGGGCAACTGAAATTGTTCAGCAAGGGGCTTTTTATAGCGTGCTAATATCCAATCACATCTTACCTGAGTAAATGTGACACACTGCCCACCACACCGGTGTAAATATTACAACCGTGTGACTTTTAACATGGCACAGTATTACCATCAAAACATGCACTGTATAAACTAACAGAAAACACTATCTACTGTGTAACCGAAGAAACGAGACAAGAGAGCCACAGAGACGGATGCTGATTCTCATTCAGGCGTTCTGGACCGGAGTCGGAGTTGCTGAGGACACAGCTCAGCAGTTATGCTGACGTCGGTGTCCAAGGCCTGTTCATTAGCAGTCATGAGGTACGATTTAATTTTTAAAGTGATCATGCATTTTATTATGACAGGAAGTACGGCACGAACAATCTTTTCATGGGAACGATTTTATATGTTTTTCTTTCCTACATTATTTTGTCAAAAAATAGCGAATGGTCAAACCTAAGTTTTAACCAAATGCACCTGCTCCAGCATTAAGATTTTAAGAAACGTAAAGTTAAGAAACTAAAACAAACTTCAAGCAGCCTTCACATGCGGTTGGGAATGGAAATATATTAAAAAGGCTGCAAAACTGATCAAATAATATTTATACTTTATTTGTAAAAATAAAAATAGTAGCTATAAACAATACAGTATGGCTGTGCATATATTTCCCAGTGATTGACAGTACATAAGGCCCTGGGCTCCTCCAGGGGAGATTAAAAGTCAGTCTGTCTGTCTGTCTGACACACACACACACACACACACACACACACACAGGGGCTGACCTCCCAGTATGCTTAATCCAGATGTGGAAGACACACACTTTTCATCCCAGCAGTTGGTAGGTGGAATAAATCCAAGGCCACCCATAACTTTACAGAAGCCAAGAGTGCAAACCTGAATCATATTCTATTTAAGGAAGATAATACAATACCACTGAGAATGTATTTAAGGATGTCAAGCTACAAGCAGAGCTGCGGCTTTTCAGTCACTTACTAATTGTTTTGTATTGTAAGGTTTAATTTGAACATACTTGGAAATAGATTTGTTTCTTTGGCTAAAAATAAGAGTGATTAAGAACTGTGTATATGTGATACTGAGCTGGAATAAAGTGAAAATTTACTGCACAATGTCTGTCTATTTCATTACAGAAGAGGAAGTAGCTTAAAATAACAACAAAGAAACAAACAAAACCACACTAACCGGAAGTAAGACAAGTAGAGAAACAAATGTTTGGGAGGTCTGAATATGCGGTTCTACAGCCTCTAACTAGAGACATGTTCTCCCTAGGAATCTAGTCTTTCATCCGTGAGATTCTTTAGCTTGAAGTCCTGAATGTCAGACTTTTGCTTCCTAGGTATATCCACAGTTTTACATGACAATATTCAGTGTTGGAAAAAAAAAACAAAAGCAATAAACTTCAGAAGCACTTACATTTCATTCCTCAAAATGAAAAGTATGCTATCTTACCCTTTTCAGAGAATATTAACATTTCATTGTTATGTGATAGCAAATAATTCAATAAACAACACAACATTTGTGGAAATCTAAAGTTAACTCCGAGACAACTAGGAAGAAAACCAGGAATGGCATCGTCGATGACATCAAATGTAAGTTTGTCTTAAACACAATTTGAACAGTCTGTGTTTTCAGGTAAGCTGACGGAAGGAAAAGAGCTGCACACGGTGTTACCCATGAACAAGGAGGACCTTCCAGAAGCTGTCTGTGACACATACTCTGTTTGTGGCATCTAGGTGTGGCATCCATGTACCACGTTTAGTGCCAGGACAACTATGAATGTGGCCCAGTACAAAAGGTTTACAGTTTAGGTAAACAATTTGAAAATAATCTTTTTCAGTAATTTATTTAATAGATTAATTAAGCAGTTCTATAACATGAACCATGTTGATAATGTCTTTTAGAAGGCTGGACACATCTTAAACCTTCTTAGTTGATTTGTTTCAGAACTAAACAGGAAATACAACTGGAAAATGACATGTTTAGTTCAAGGTTGGTAGTGAAACCATCCATTATTTTTGAAGTGAACAATGGCCTGTTTCTTAGATGATACCTATGATGAGAATTCACCACAGACTTGTCACTTACACCCATGTATCATTATGCCTTCGGTCACCACATCAGAAAGTGGATAGCAATAGACACTAAAGGTAGATGACATGAAGGTCTCATTTTTATCCATGTATATCAAAAAGTTTAATTTTATTCCTGAAAGGCACAGTTCTCAGGGCTGAAATTTACTCATTTATGCTTATCTATATTAATCATGAACTCTCATAAAAGACCCCAAGTAATGCAAAATAAGCTGAGAAGAAAATGAAAAAACTGTGATGATCGAATCACCCTCACTGCTTTTTAGAAACATTCTGAATTACCACCGACAGAGACTATGAGACCGTGAGTGGAGGATGGTGGTTCTGTCTTCTATTTGACACTCTGCAAAGTACTCAATACCAACTCTGGAGACAAAAACAAACAAACAAACAAACAAACAAACAAGCAAACAAACAAGCAGACACACACACACACACACAGAATTCTAAAAAGAGGAAGGTAAGTAAAGAAAAGAGGAGGGGAGAGAAAACAGAAGCCTCTCTATATAGAACAGCCTAGAAAAGCCAAGGTTACTTAAAGTAATGCATAGAATGTACATGATCAGGAGGTGGAGAGTTGGTCCATGAGACCTGTTACTTTAGGAAGTGAGGTTTCTGCAGTCTTGAGGCAAGGTATGAACGCCAAGCTGATCTAAGTCACAATATGATGTGTAAAATAAAGGCTTCCTCGCTTCTGTTTTGTGGCTCCATTTTGAGTGAAAAAGCAAAATGACTCTGTGGCTCATCTGCGCACCAAACACGAGGCAAAAACCTAATTAACTGCTCATACAAGTAAAAAGGCTCTAGACTATCAATTTAATAAGGTAGACTGTGAACTGTAGTGACCGGTGAGCATATTAAAGTTGTATCAGAGAGGTTGGGCCTGGGAACTAATTTAGAAGTCCAGATCAATCAACAGCATTAACGAGTGCTCACCTGGAATCCATCGTAAGAGCACATGACCACCCAGTATACGTGACAAGGAATCATCAAAGAGTCCCAGATTTTCCTGGCTTCATTTTCTATGGTCTCTCTTGTGAATAATTTCGCTCCTTTGTAAAAAGGAGCCGTGTCTTCATGGCAGGGCTCTTGTGTTTCCCCAGCAGGTTGAATACTGGTTCATTAGTATCAAGCTGGATAGGCCAGCGAGATGGGGGATACTGAGGAACAGTGAAGGCAAAAGGAACCTCTTACCCTGGAGTCTGCTTGATGTCGCCTCAGATAAAAGTCACAAATTACAACTGGACAGAATCTGCTGTGAAAGTTGCTTTCAGAGAGACAAAGTTCCTTTTATATACAGATATTTCGAATTAAATATTGAAACACCAATGAACAATGCTTAAGAGCTAAATATACCCAATCTCCAAATATGGCCTTAGTCCTTTCACATATTTCCTGAGAAGTTCACAAAACATTATTAACTGCCGTTTACATTAAAAACACTAATTATTCATGCATGCCTCATAAGCTGTGTTATCTGTGCATAACGGGAACTGGCCTATGATCTTATTTAATTTCTTCAGCAACCTTTTGAGATGCAACTTCAGAACGCACTGAAATCTTAAAAATAACTGTTTACTGTAAGGCAGTTATTACAGACTGTGAAGAAGTCTATATCCATACATGGGTGTATCTTCCCCTTTCTGAGAACCTGTTTCTATTAACCTTCACGCTCAAATCTATGTTATAACCTCTTCCCAACAAACTTCAAGTCTGGGACACACTGGCTCATCCTGAAATTCCTCTCTGTGATAAAGGATCCCAGCTTCATCAGCGTAGAGGTCTCTGAAAAGAATTCCTCATCTACAAGAACCAGCATGAAACTGCTTCCTGTGTACACCCACAGCTGCTAACATCTTCACCTGTGATGGCCTTTTAATATGTATCAGCTTTTTATCTCTGGTTGCAATAAGGCCTCTTTGAACACTGTAATCATTAACCCTCTGTAACCATTATAATACACACACACACACCACATATACACAATTATAATGGTAATGCATATAATAAAAGAATCTGTAATTGCTAATGGCAGCTGTCAAGGAATATCTGACTGCCTGGTAGATAGCAGCTAATAAACTAGCTTACTTTGTAAGAGTATTCAGTTTTGGAAATGTGTCCATTCATGTTTCTGACAAACCACTTTCATGACACAGGGAGAGGGGAACTCAATTTGTAGCGTTTCACTGGAATAAGCAGGAGGTAGTCAGTTTGCTTCCAGTTTACTCAGCTGGCTCCTACAATGGATATCAAGACCATCCCCACATACATGGGACACTCTCAAGTGAAGAGACATTTTATTAGTGCTTCTTCAGTTCTCGCAGACCTGTAGGCCTAGATCAGAACATGGCTCAGAGGATGGCTATACTGACAACAGAATCCTTTTACACACATACAGCTGCATACACTGTTGACCGCTAAGACCCCTATCACACAGAGATAGATGTCACCAGAAAGGGAGTCCTCCAGACTTACAATCTACAGAGAAAGCCTGCACTCTGCTTCAGCGCCATGTCCTCTTCCCTGCTGCCAAGTTCTCTGCTGCTGCTCTCAGGTAACTGTCAGCTCTTCCTCTGACATCAGCCCCAGGCCACAGAATGAACAGTATACAGAACTGACAGTGACTCAGAAGCTGATGGAAGAATTCAAGACTCCTGAACTGAGAAGCACAAGTCAGCAGGCTAACTGTAAAGTCTCGAGAGCCGCTGAGCAAACCCACAGCTCCTGGAGCACACAGGTCTTATGTAAAATCCACACGAGTTATAAAGGCCGAGGGGAGGGATTATGTAGCTTTTCCCTCATGGTATAAAACAATTATCTCTTCCATATCATAATACAGGAAGAGTTAACCAAGACTAAGTTAACTCTGGCAAGTAAGCATGACAAGAAAAAGCAAGAAGCATGGTAATCATTAGGTCTATCACAAAGACGACGTGGCTGCTCAAATCCCTAAGAGACAGAATGAGATGGGGCATCATGGAACTCGATCCTGGGACTCTGCCTACCTCATCCTTATTCGTCCCACTTGCACAAGACCATGGAAGATGCTAGAAAATGCAGGAGTGAAAAGGTTAATTTAAAGTAGGATGCTATGATACAGCCTTCATGGTTTGGACATACTTTATGGGATAAGACTTCTCAGCTTTGCAGTTACATGTTCCTATAGGCAAACCCAATGAATTGACTAGTTTTCAAAGCCAGGTTCAATGGAATCCCTGTTTTACAATGGTCATTGTACCCTAACTAGACTGATTACACTTCTGCTCACATCTTCCAAGGAAAAGAAATGCAACAAAGTTTGTAGGTTTTCAAAGAAAAAGCTTTGGGGTTGAAGTGAAGAAAGGACACGCACGTCTGTTACTCAGACCCCTGATCTGTGTTAAGTCAGCTCTTGTACTAGACATCTGAATGCTCCTACTTCCCCCAACCCCCAGCTTCCTGAGCCTACTGGGTTATGCACCTCACCGCCAGCTTTGTGAGGTTGTGTCTTTATTGCTTTGAGATGAGGTCTCACATGTAGACTACACATGCTTTGAATTCTAACTTTCCTGTGCCTTACTCATTAATGGGCTTCTGGAAGCCTGAATGTGAGGTACATACTCTCCACGTGAGCCCTCTCCTCAAGCTGCTCACACTACCTGACTCCAGGTCTACCTATTCTTCCTAGAAAGAGTTTGTCTGTAGTGAAGGATCCAAATTAACACCTTTCATTGGAACCTCCAGGTTCTGGGAGAAGGGGCAGCTGAGCACATCTTCTGGCTTCAATGGACGGGGAATTTTTCTACGGGCTACAACTCTAAGACGCACCAAGTGCTGTTTACTCCAGGATGAAGTTTCACAGCGCATTCTACCAATAGCTATCTGACAATACGGATTCTAAGAACTTGAATCAGTAATTCAATACACAGCCAACAGGTGCCAGGCCAGCATTATGAATAAGTGTCCCATGAACCACAGAATCAACTGACCAAAGCTCACAGAGGCTCACAAAGACTGAAGGGACCATCAGGGAGCCTATAAAGGTCTGATGTAGGTCCTCTGAGTATTTGTTATGGTTGTGTAGCTTGCTGTTCTTGTAGATCTCCTAACAGTGGGAGCAGGATCTGTTTCTGACTCTTCTGGGACCCTTTTCCTTGTATTGGGTTGCTTTGGTCCAGCCCTGACATCTGTCTAGTCTTACAGTAACTTATTATGTCATGTTCAGTTGATATTCCTGGGAGGCCTGCTCTTTCCTCAAGGGAGGAGTGGATCTGGGAGAGAGGGAATGTGGGGGCGAGCTGAGCAGAGGGGAGGGAGGGGAAGCTGCAGATGGGATGTAATATGAGAGGAGAATTTAGAAAAAAAAAAAGTATTCCAGTAACCATTGGTGTGTTCGAAAGGAAACCTGGGCACAGAACTGTTTAAATTATAAATTCAGTGCAGGCTGTTTTTAAAAACATGAAGCAGAATGACCATATAACCTAGCAGTCACTAAGGGATCAGAGCCATAGCGTTGAAGAAATGGCTACACCACCATGTTGACTTCAGTACTTAGTGACTAAGACATGCATACAACAAAAGGGCTTCATAGGTCAGAGTCTACCAGCTCAGGGCATCCAGCTGCTTCTCACTGCTCAGGCCTATTGTCTAAGGAGAGGACACGATGGTCACTATGTGCTACAAACACATAGTAGTTGTGGACACATGGTGCCAGGCCCATGTGCTGGAAATCACTAAAGCACAGAGCGTGGGCATCATGTAAGAGGAAAACTCAACCCAAAAACACTGTGCGAAGGTATCTGTGGCTTAGAAGTCAAAGAGTTAAGTACAAAAATTAAATCAAAAGAAACAATATAAAAACAAACAACACAAACCCAGGGTTTCAGTTGAAAGGGGGAACTGTTAAGAAACAAAAGACAAATCCCTACAAAATGACATAGCCCTTGCATCCAAAATGTCAGCAGATGTGATTAAATTCGCAGACCTGCAAAAGATTGGACCTAAGAATATTTCTTGCCTCACCCCTCTCTGAGGATTTGTGGGCAGTGAAGGTTAAGTGGTTGAGAGATATTTTCTAGTCTGTTGTTGCCACTAATTAGATCCCAGGCTCCTGTAACTAACCCCTAGGTAAATAACCCCAATGAAGTTCCTTGGTTCATGAAAAGAATAGACTTTTGTCTATCTTAGGACAGCTAGGAAAGAAAGGGGTTATACTGGGAGGGGGCAGAGAGAAATAACGGAGGCTATGTTCAAAATACATATGCATGTATGAAAATGTCATAACGAAACTCATTAGGATGAATAATTAATATATACTGACACAAAAACTTTTAAGAGCCAATAATAAAGTGGCATTCATCAAATCTGGAGAAAAAAAAAACGATGTCAAAAGCTGTCTGATTGAAACTAACACCACGGTGACCCATCCATTGATATTGTTTGGGAATGGCACACCTATTTATTTGCAAGCTGGGGAAAAGGTTTCGGATCTGACCTCCTATTTCCGGTACATCCACAAGGCGCGAGGGGGAAACGGGAAAACTCTGGGAGGAGGAAGACCTGGGAGCCCAGATGCTGTCCCACAGGAACCTCCACCGTGGAGACTGGGTTTTCTGATGCTCCTTCAGGCCATCTCCAGCAGTCTGCTGGCTGCACACAGAGAGGCCGCTGCAGGGGAAAGGACTGGAAGCAAAATCAGTGTTTGCCCTGCTCCTCCCTTCCGGGGCACCCGAGGACGCCAGGTCCCCACAGCCGCCCAACTCCGCCCTAGGCCGAGCCGACCTGGCCCGGAGCCCCTCGGAGCGCAGCCTCGCGAGCATCGCTCACCATCTCCATGGCTCTCCTGCATCTCCAGCACCCGGATTTCGTAAGGGCCACCGGGGCTTCCAAAAGCTGGAAACCACGCTCACATTTTCCAACACAAAGGTCGCAGACCGGGTGTGGGCTCGCGAGATTCTCACGTCCGCCCCTCGCTTCTGTGAGCTTGATTGGCGTGTTCTCAGCCAACACATTTCCACCAAAGTGACTGCCGCCAACCCCGCCCCGTCCTCCTGGACTTGATTGACACCAGATAACACCAACCCACCGCCGAATGAGGTCTGAAGGGCAAGTTCTAGGCTGAAACTGTTTTAGAGGCGGGCTTCTGAGGATTTAGTTTCCAGGGAGACCTGTGGCTTTTCTTTCTGGGTTTTGTCATACGACTCATCACTTGTACGTGTGTACACATACGGTCCACAAGTCAGAGAACATAACGACAATTATTTTTCCATTTCCTAGAACTTGTTTGGACTCGTTCTCCTGCCTGGGTTTTGACATAGGAATCATTTCCTAAGTCAGCATTGTCCAGTACAAACGAGAGGTTCAATTTAAACTTTTCTAGTGTTCACTTTAAGAAATTAAAAGATCTGTGTGTGCTAGACTACGCTTCATATCCGAGTGTTAACACGCTCAGAGGCCAGTGAGGATGCACCTTTCCCTCATAACCGGCTTGGAAGGAGACCCCTCTTTCCCCCGTGACACTAGTTTAAGAAAAGGAAGCATCATAAGGATGCTACAAACGGCCTGGGAGAACAGGATCGTACCTAATATAATGCTAGTAGAAAAGGGAAATGCTTGTGTTATGGTTGCTTGAAGATTTTATTTTATTTCATATAACACAGTTTCTAATGGGACAGTTATCAAGGCTCTTCAAGATTAATGGCACTTGCCAATATATTAGCAGAGAATTTAGTAATTGATGATCCATTTATAGACTATGGCTACAAGGATGACTTAGAAGATAGAAAGGGTTGATGTCTTTGGTCCTAAATTCTCTTGTAAGTGTAATGGGAATATTAACTGCAGTAGGATACTGTTTGCTTGCTTTCTTTCTTGCTTGCTTTCCTTCCTTCCTTCCTTCCTTCCTTCCTTCCTTCTTTCCTTCTTTCTTTCTTTCTTTCTTTCTTTCTTTCTTTCTTTCTTTCTTTCTTTCTCTCTTCCTTTTCCTTTCTTCTTTCTTTAGTCAGTGATATTTTATTTTTTTAGATTTGTTTTTATTTGTTTATTCTTTATTCTTCTATCATATATTTTACATCCCCATGGTAGTGCTACCCCCATCTCCCTTCTCCCTCAAATTTACCCAGCCTCCTCCTCAGAGAAGAAGAGCAGACCTCCCAGGGACCAAACACTGCATAACAGGCTACAATATGACTAGGTACATACCATCACTGTGTGAGGCAATCCAAAAGGAGGGAAAGGGTCCCACAAGAAGACAAAAGTATCAGGATCATCTCCTGCTCCCACTGTTATGAATCCCACAAGAAGACCAAGCTACTCAACAGTAACTGATATGCAGAGAACCTAGGTCAGACTCCTACATGCTCTCTGATCTCCGAGAGCTGCTCCGAGCCCCAGTCAGTTGATTCTATGGACCACGTTCTTGTGGTATCCCTGATCTCTCTGGTTTCTCCAATCCTTCCTCCACCTCCTCCACAGGACTCCTGGAGCTCAGCCTGATGTTAGTCTGTGGTACTCTGCATCCATCAGTTACTGGATGAAGTCTCTTGATGACAATTCTGCTAGGCTCAGGTCTCAGAATACTCTTCAGACAGGACAAACTGTAGGTCTAAGGTTTTGTGATTGGGTTGGTGTCCCAATCCCTCCACTTGAGGTTTTGCCTGGTTACAGAAGGTGGCTGGTTCAGGCTGTGTCCCCCATCACTAGGAGTCTTTGATAGGGCCACTCTCATAGATTCCATGGAGTTTCCACTGCACTAGACTTCCACCTCGCCCCCTAAATGCCTCTTCCACAATCCCATTAATTCCTCCCAGTATATTTTCTCCCTGCTGCACCTGATTCCCCTGTTCCCAAGCCCACCTGCCCCAGTCCACCCATGAAATGTATTCTATTTCTCTTACTCAGGGAGATTCTTGCAGCACCCTTTGTTACTTAGCCTCTCTGCGTCCGTGGGGCGTAGCATGATTGTTTTTTACTTTACAGCTAATATCCACTTCTAAGTGCGTACATACAATGTTTGTCATTCTGAGTCTGGGTTACCTCACTCAGGCTGCCTTTTCTAGTTCCATTCTGCATTACTTCTTGTATAAAGGAGCGTAAACAAACAAGCAATCCTCGTTGAAACAACAACCAACAAACAAATGCCCAAAGCTTGTTAATATAACCTAACAGTTTACCTATTAAAACAGACTATCTGTCCTATGATAGTCAATGAATGCTACATAAGTTTTTAAACAATTAATGTAAATTCAAAGACAAGATTGATAAAGTGAAGGAAAAAGAGGAGAGGATTATAAGAAATAAATAACTATGTTTCATTTGCAGTATGAGGTACATTTAGATCTCACAGACTCACAGATAAGAGACACTAAGGATCTGTGTTCCATATCCAGTAGCTGGCCCTGCTTGACTAGTAGGTACCCTCCGTTCTCACTGGCCTGAAAAATAACCTCACACATGCTCACTCTGTATGTAAATCCAGTAAACCCGTTGTTTTCCTAAAGTAGACTTTAGGGGAACAAGCAGACATTTGTTTACATCGACCCAGGGAAAGAAATCCTGGGACATATGAATTCATTGAAAAATGTCCCATATACAGTCACCAAGCCCAGATACTATTGTGGATGCCAAGAAATGCTGTCTTCTGAGAGGTTCTGCAGAGCCTGACAAATACAAAGGCAGTAGCTCACAGTCAACCATTGGACTGAGCACGGGGTCCTCAATGGAGGAGTTAGAGAAAGGACTGAAGGAGCTGAAGGGGTTTGTAACCCCATGGGAAGAACAACAATATCAACCAACCAGAACCCCCAACACTCTCAGGGACTAAACCATCAACCAAAGGGTACACATGGAGGGACCCATGGCCCCAGCCGTATATGTAGCAGAGAATGGCCTTGTTGGGCATCAGTGGGAGGAGAGGCCTTTGGTCCTGTTAAGGCTTGATGCCCCAATGTAGGGGAATGCCAGGACAGGGAGGTGGGAGTGGGTGGGTGGTGGTGGGGGAACACCCTCATAGAAGCAGGGGGAAGAGGGATGGGATAAGGGGTTCTGGGGGCGGGGGACCAGGAAAGGGGATAACATCTTAAATAAAGAAATTATCCAATTTTTAAAAAAGAAAATAAACAAAAAATTAAAATAAAAAGAAAAATGTCTTTTATGCCGTCAGAAGGGAATTATTTACCTTTTTTTTTTTTTTTTTTTTTTTTTTGGTTTTTTTGAGACAGGGTTTCTCTGTGTAGTCTGGGCTGTCCTGGAACTCGCTCGGTAGACCAGGCTGGCCTCGAACTCAGAAATCCACCTGCCTCTGCCTCCCAAGTGCTGGGATTAAAGGCGTGCGCCACCACCGCCCGGCTATTTACCTTTTATACCCACCGTCTGGATAGTTCTATGTCAACATGGTATGTCATCTGAAATGAGGGAAATTTAAAAAAAAATGCCCCTATAAGATCAGGCTGTAGACAAGCTTGTTTTCTTAATTAGTGACGGACAGGGGAGAGCCCAGTCTACTGTGGGTGGTGCCATTTCTGGGCTAGTGATCCCGGTTTCTATAAGAAAGCGTGCTAAGCAAGCCAGGAAGAACAAGATAGCAAGCAGTGTCTCTGCCTCAGCTCCATCCTCCAGGTTCCTGCCCTGTTTGAGTTCCTGTCCTGCCTTCCTTAAATGATAGAGTATGGTGTGGAAGTGTAAGACAAATAGTCCCTTTCCTCCCAGATTGCTTTTTGGCTATGTTGTTTTGTCATAGCAATAGTAATACTAACTAAGACACCCATGATCCCCTCCCCTTGCTGCTTCCCACAAAGTTTTATGTTTTTTAAATTTCCCCTATTTTATTAACAATAGATTCTTTTCTCATATACAATATGAGTGAACACCATGTGGTAACACAGGACTCTTAAAGGAATGTCTCTGTGAAATCTCTCCTCAGAGTTCAGAGAACCCCTTGGGGAAAGAGGCGGAATGTGTAAGAGCCAGAGGGTGGGATGGAGAACATCAGGGGAATTCACTGAGCAAGGCTCATATGAACTCACAGAGACCGAATCAGCAAACATGGGCCTACATGGGTCTGCACTAGGTCCTCTGCATATTTATTATAGCTCTCCCCTTAGTGTTTTTATGGGACCCCTGAGTGTGTGGACGAGTGGGTCTCTGATCCTCAAGTCTTCCCTTGGGACTCTTCTCCTTCTGTTGGTTTGCCTTGTCCGACTTCTTCTATGTGATGATTTCTGTTTCATTCTATATTTTATTTTGTTACATTTCGTTATCTGAGCTCTTCTCTAAGAAGAGACAGAAAAGAAATTGATCCGGATGAGGGGAACTGGGATTAGTAGAGGAAACGGAAACTCCTCAGGATACATTGTATATGAGAAAAGAATTTATTGTTAAGAAGAAGCTGGCTTTAAATCTAGATGCTGTATAGTGTCTGCAGCAGATTGTGGCGGGCAAAGGAGCCTTCTTCATGAGGGCATCGATGGCATCCAGCACTGCTGTCTTTACTGAGGCTTCGTTCCTGAACACAGATGCCACTTTCAGGAAGGCTGAAACAACCTTCTCAGGGTCGGAGGTATCAGTTTGCTGGACTATCAGCACAGAGACCTTGGGACCCAGACGAAGCAGCTTCTCTGGGGAGGACGATGAGGAGGAGGAAGAAGAAGAGGGGGCAGTGATTGGGATGTTAAAATGAATAAATTAATGGAGAAAAAATTAAAAAGCAAAGCACTCGTAAAAAAATGACCCATAGTGAACAATGCCTTGAAGTTTCAGAAAACACAACAACAACAACCACTACCAAACAAAAAACAGAGGGGCTTTTACCTCAAGTGCACTTTGTTCCATGAATTGTTTTTGGATGTGATTTTGTGCCTCTTGTGACAAACATTTACATTTATGAGACATGGATATATACACGATGTTGCCATTTCCCTGATTGAGAGTCTGATATTTCTGAATAAGTGTAAATTTTCATACCAGATATGACGTTTGTCCTAGCATCGACAAAAAAGAGGGAACTGTGATGTTATGTCCCTTGGATAGGTTAGCGATATTGAATCAAACTTTAGTATGCATGCCTGTAACATTGCAGTACTCGCCGTTACCACTAGAGGGAGCTCATTCTCCAAATATGTTCGACATCTATGTTAGACTGTGACTTTAGAGTTGAGGAATTATGCATAAGTGAACCAATCTTCTGTAGATTAATTGCCCCAAATACTAACAAATCGCTCCCCCAGGTTTAAGAGGTTTACTGTTCATTCTGAACAAACCTAATGGTGTCATTATTGATTCTCCTTGCCTCTTCCTCCATCACAAATGGGAAAGGCATACCGTCATTAGTCAGATTAAAATACAGTCGTATACTGCGTGATTTAGTTGGCATTGATGGCAGGAGAAACTCAAACTGGATTGTAGCAGGAACTGCAGGGCCGCCTCTATGTAAACGCTGGGGGCCGGGCAGCTGCAAAAGCATCTCCTGCAGGAGGACGTATTGAGGACTGCCCGTGATACCAGCATTCCTGCAGGAGGACTAATTGAGGACGCTCTAAGAGAGCAAGGATTGCTGGTGCAAATAATGCCAGCCAATCAGGAACTGCTGTTTAGAATACATACTTTCTTGGAACCAACTGAGGCGTGGATGGAGGGTATTAAAGGAGCTTGCAGCAGTGCTCAGATGAGCTTGCTGTAGCATTTCTCTCCTGCTCCCGGAGTCTGTGTAACTGACTCTGCACCAACTTGTCCCCAACCCCCAAGGGCAGGTAGGATCGGGCGGGAGCTGTTCAGGGCACAAACTAACGCTGAGTTTCTCGTCTCAGATATCTAAATCTACATATTCATAGTCCTCATCTGGCCTCAAACTCAAGATAATCTGCCTCCCTCTGCCTCCTGATTGCTGGGATTAATTGCATGCACCAGCTTCATATTTAAATTGTTTAAACATTCAGAAACAGAAGGAGCACTCCCAAAGTCCTTGTTATGAAGTTAGTATAACTCTAATATCCAAACCTATAAAGACCGAATGGATAAATAAATTCATCAATGTAGCAGGATGCAAAACTAACTTGCACAAATCAATAGCTTTTCTATACACAACATACAGAGAAGCTCATGGATTCACTTATATTCGCAGAAGCATCAAAGAAAATAAAATATCTGAGGATAAATCTAACAAAGAATGTGACAGAAATCTACAATGGAAACTTTAAACCTCTGAAGAAAGAAATAAAGAAGGTCACTAGAAACTAAAAATGCTCATGGATTGGTAGAATAACATAGTGAAAAATGACCATTGTAGTAAATCTATTTACAGATTCAGTGTAATCAGATCATAACCCCTACCTCATTCTTTACAGAAATAAAAACTATCCTAAAATTCATATGAAATCTTTAGGAATGTAGAAGAGCTGAACAGTGGGTATGTCATAAATGAGATTCGAGCAAGAAATTCTCAGTTATTATAACACAGTTTGGTGCCTGACATATGATTAATGCTCTATGCGTTAAAATATGCAAGAGAGACCTTTGGGAGAAGAGTAGAATGACCTCATCATTTCTCATTCCTTGAGCCCTTGGAAGGGAGCCTGCCTAGAAGCACTAAAGGGTAAGAAAGGAAACTGCTATTTTACCAGGAAAATGTCTTAATTGAACAGGATGAATGTGAGAGCAGTCAAACTGGATGGTGAAGATGAGAAGAGAAGAATTAGTGGAAGGGCTGGAGAGATGGCTGAGTGGTTAAGAGCACTGACTGCTCTTCCAGAGGTCTGAGTTCAATTCCAAGCAACACATGGTGGCACACACCATCTGTAAGGAATCTGATGCCTTCTTCTGGTGTGTCTGAAGAGAGTGACACTGTACTCACATACATAAATAAATCTTAAAAGAAAAGAATTATGTGGAAAGCAGTAGACATCAAGAGGGTTTGTTTTAATATCACATGATTTTCTGAAGTGGACATTAGTTCTGATTTGAAAATACAAAGGAAAATACATTGTAGCGCCCTCTGCGGTAACCTTGGGCAGTTCAAGATGATGTTAATTTCACAAGTCTTCATCCAGTAATTTTATTGGTTTGAACTGAAATGGATGGGCGTATACAAATAAAGGGTGCTGTCATCTACTAAACAGCTCAGTTGATGTTCCTACAGCCCAGAGACAGAGAGGCCAGCATTTCTGAGGTCTCCATAGCCTTTCATTGTTCACTGGATTAATTCAGAGGACATACCATGAAGTTTGGGCAGAGCTGGGTTCTTGCTTTGACAGTTTTGAATGGTAACATAACAGAACTGGGAGATTTAGTGTATATATTTGTGTGTATGTGAGTGTGTGTGTCCATCTCTTACCTATGCTGTTGTTGTGTTCTCAGGTGTTCACTGTGAAGTACATGTGGTGCAGTCTGGAGGAGGGTTTATTCAGCCAGGAGGATCTCTGAGACTCTACTGTGAAGGGTCTGGGTTTACATTCAGTGACTACTACATACACTGGCACGCCAGGGTCCAGGGAAGAGTCTGGAGTGGGTAGGTTTCATTAGAGACAAACCTAGAGATCACACAACAGAATATGCTGCATCCGTGAAGGAGAGATTCACCATTTGAAGACATAATTCCAAGAACACTGCCTACTTCAAGTGAGCCGCCTGAGAGCTGAGGACACAGCAGTGCATTACTGTGCCAGAGAAAGAGGCACAAGTCGTAGATGGTAGTGTGAGCCCAGACAAAACCTTCCCTCAAGATGTGCTCAGAACCATCAGTGAGTGTTCAGAACCAGCAGGGGGCACTAGAGACTAGCTGTAGTCCCAAGTGGAACAGGGGGTGGATTTAAATTTCATGGCTTTACTATGCTGTAGTTGTAAGTTTCTGGATTGTGTTTTGCATTTTTACTATTACAATGCATTTTTATTATTTGTGTATGCGTTCAAAGAAAAAGTGAAAGGCAAAATGCATTCTAAAGGGAGTTAGGCATTTAATACAGTAGTACTTTCTGATAATGTTAATTTATGTTTCCATATATATTAACAGAAATCTTTTAACATGTACTAAAATACTTAAAGGGTATACTACTGTTTATATATTGATTATGTCTATATATTTACAAGTAGATATTTAGGAAAACATATGAATGTTATAGGCTTTTCCGTTAACTGCATAATATGACTATTAAAAACTTCCTAAGCAATCAGACTTAATGTTTAAACAAATATAAATGATTTGACTCATCCAGGACTTTGCTATATAACTCCTCTCTATGCCATATTATTTCAAATAATCCACTTTCATACAGTTTTTCATGCTATGAAAATATTATGAATTTGTGTGTTTTAAATGTGCCCATAAAATTTAAAGTGATAGATGCATTAACAATCTTGATACAATTATTTCATATTGTACCCTTAAACCTTAAAATGAATTTTAACACATAATTGTACAACAATCAATTGAAACTTTTCTATATTTTTTAAATTACTAGTTGTATCAATCTCTTGTCAAGCCATGGTCTCCATCTGTCTGTTTTCTAAGATTTCTCAGACATTTCTGAGGTATTTCCCTCGCATATATTCTGAACCATCCAAAGTCTACATGAGTAGCAGAACAGTAATAAAGAATTAAGTTCCCAGTGTTTAATAAAACACAGAATGTTAAAGTGGAAAGACACCAGTGGTTTTCAGGCACAGAATAAGCAAGAGATGTTAAGATTCCAGAAGCCATCAGCATCCAGCCCCCAGTACAGTTAGAGATTGTTACAAGGCCGGAGACCATCAGTCTTTCATCCAACTCTCTGTTCCACCTCAGCTCCGAACCTCCAAAGCTGGGGCAGCCTGCAGTACTATTTATGTAATTTATGTAAATTAAAACTAATTTCACATGAAGACTAGTTAGAATGGATGATGTGTGCTCAGGTGTCAGCATGAAATGTGTGAAAAAAACCCCACCGAGGATCAATAAAAATACTTTAGATAGTTCTTGGATTATATATGGTGAGCGTTATTGAGGGGCAATCACAGGTTCATGTGTACTGACTTAAAATAATATTATGGGAAGTTTCGAGCTCTATGAGACTTCTGGCTTCTGAGAGACAGAACATCAACTTGTGAGGAGGTTTCCAACAAAATATTCTAAGAACTCAGTGTAAGGGCCCAAACTTTGGCTCCAGTGTGTCCACAGTCTACTAATAAAATGGAGCTTTGGTTATAGTGGTATCTGAGGTCAATACAGGTGTGGAATTCTGACTTCTGAAGTGGAAAGTATCACTGGAGAACCTGTGGTCCCAGACATCTTTGGGTCTTGTTTCTCTAATCACAGACTCCTGATAGTAGATGAACTTCAGGTGGTATGAAGTTTGTTATTACTCTGACTGCAGCAGGCTCATAGTGTTCAGGGACACCTAGGTTTGACACCACCTAGTTACCTCAGTGCTTAGTGTATGGCCCTACCCTTAGTCATTTTAATATGTAGCTAACATAAGTTCAGTAACTTTTTTGAAATCAACACCATTTTCACCAGTCCTGAAGTTAATGCAGATTTTACTCTAAGAAGAGACATATAAACTCAAATATCACAAAAGATCTGAAGAACATGTCAAAATATGCACACTTCAACAGATGTATAAAGCACAAGGAACTAATACAAAACCTACAACACAACAATTACCCGAGACACAATACAAACCAGCCAGTTCCTATCTGAGGGAATTAAAAATTACAGAAATAGATGAAATGTCTTAGAAAGAATGTGGAGTCTTAATATCCAAAAGAAGCAACAATCACACAGAACAGCCAAACAAATATGCATGTTTAAAGGGAATCTATTCAAGATCTTGACAAGACAGTCTCTAAAGCAAATGCAATAGTTAATAAATTGGTGGGTAAAGCTTTGATTGTAGAGGAAAAGTAGCAAGGAGATTAAAACATTGAAAAATCATCATACAAAAGTACTTGAAATGAAGGAGATGGGGAGTGAAACAAAAACTACAACAGATATTATCATTAACAGACAAGACCATTATGAAGAATGAATTTCATTGATGAAGGATACAGTTGAGTAAATGATATAAACAGAGAATTATAAGGAAAATATCAGTATCATGAATGGTATTTCTAGGAGGTCCAGTGTAGAAGAAGCAGACATAAAACTGAATGAAAGATATGAAGTAATTAGAGAGATTATATCAAATTTACAGATAGAAGTAGGCTTCCAAATACAAGATGTATGTAGAACACCAAATAGTTATGAGTCTGGAATATTACAATCAGGATGTCAAATATCAAAACCAAAGAAACAACACTAAGAGAAGCATCCAAAAACCACCAATTCACATACAAAGATAGAATGACAGAATTACACCAGACCCTTTCTTAGCAACCACAAAGACTGTAAAGATGTGGAAGGCAATATTTCAAGCTCTGAAAATGAGCAACTGTGAAACAAGAATGTTATACCCTGCTAAGCTATCTTTCAAAACTGATGTAAAAATAAAAGTATTTCAAGAAAACACAATTTGGGCCAGCTCATGATAATCAAGTTGGCACTGCAGAATGTAGTAGAAGAAATTATTTAAACTGCCAAATTTGTTGCTGTAAAATCTTCTAACTGAAGGAGACCAGTAAGGAAAACACAACTCAATAATTATGGTCTAAATTGCATGCCTAGATTGGGCAGATTTACCACTACACTATTCTAATTCCTGGCTATGAGATCCCTTATAACTTGCGGTTTTTCCAGGCCGGGTGCTTGTCCTTCCAGCTCCAGCTCCTCCATCGTTGGCTTCCTGCTTCTACCTCTGACGATTTCCTTCTGCCATCGACTTCCTTCTGCTTCTGCTTCCTCCTCCCTTCTGCTCTACCTTTTATATCGAATTCCTCTCACTCTCTCCGCCCCTAAGCATTTTTCTCTGCCTCCCCTTCTACTGCCCAATCACTGGGTCTAGCCTTTATTTTCCAAGTTTTAATTGGACAGAAGGTTTACAAGACGTCACTTGTAAACAATTGTACAGATTCAATCATCCTCTGCAGCCCTCCAAGGAAAGGGAAACTAGGATCAAAATACAAGGCTGAGGCTATCCACAACAGCAGGAAGTTCTTAGTGGAATGTTTTACATGAAGGAAGATGAAAGGTAGCCTCACAGCTGACAAGGAAGCTAGACAAGGGAAGAAACAATGGTGTCCAAGACTGTAGCTCATCAAACCCTCAGAACTAATATGGAAACAAGAAAATAAATAAACAATGTGTGTGTAATTTTACCAAACATGCTACTGGCTTCTTGTGTGCTCAGCCTGTTCTCAGACCTCTCCCTGTTCCCTTTGTTCAATCTGGCTTAGCTAACGGATCAAAGCAACCATGTCCCAACCTGAGAATAGGGAGCTGCTGTCCATGCTCCACTGGGTACCTCTTCCTCCTGCTAGCTTCCACAAGCCACCAACCCATCTTCTCTCTTTCTCCTCTCACTTTAGCTCCATGGAAAGAAAACAGTAGACAGTTTTCTTATTTTAAAACTATCCATATCACACAATTGCTGGGCACAGAGATCGCTTGCACTAACCTTATCAGCTAGCCTATATCAGCCATCTGCTGGTGGTGGAGGCCACTGGTTCTGCTGCCCTAAAACCTTATATGGCTGTTGTGTCCTCATTCCAAAGCTTGACCTGAGGGCTCCCTTCCCTTCCTTCTGGAACATGAAAGTCCCACATTTCCATTGCCCAGCAATTGACTTCCACCTTCTTTATGACCAAATCAAGAACCAATTAGGGAACCAGATTTTAATATCAGCTCCTCCTCCTCCAAAACAATATTCTAGAAAAGGAAAATCACCCAACAAAATTATAGGAATAGAAAACCTCTTTTTATACTAACCTTAAATGTAAATGGCCATGATACACCAACAAAGTGATATAACAAATGAACTGTGTAAAAAAAAAAACCGTTATATTCTGTCTTCAGGAAACACGTTTATCAAAAACTTATCAAAGGATGAAAAAAATTAATCAAGTGGAAAACATAATAAAAAATTGTGTAGTTATTTCATATCAGTCAATTAAACATTAAACTAAAATTAATTACAAGAGACTAAAGGGGTCATTTAATAATGGTAAACAGAACAATTAATCAAAGAGATATAATATTTTTAAACCTTTATGTTAATTTTTGGATCCATAATTTATTAAACAAACACTAAAAAACAACAGTCTACATAGATCCTGAAACAGTAATAATTCTGGGAATTCAATACCCTTGGCCCATGGCTGTTGGGAGGTGTGAGCCTCCTAGTGTCTGTTCACCTTCAGGAAGAACCACATGCCCTGAAAGAAAAACAGGGTAAGTTCTGTATAAAGTGTGGAGTTGTCACCGAAAATCCATCATAATGCCCGTTTCCCCATTCAAGAACTAGTTCAGTCTGAAGCAGAGCTCTGTGGCCACTAAGACACAACTTTGTATTACTGTGCAGGAGACACAGTGAGCAGGTTCCCTGTGTGCCCAGAAACAAACTCCTCTGCCCACTGTGCCTTCTTCCAAGATTATCATTATCATCTGAGAAAATTGAATAAACTTCTCACTGCTTAGAGTTTGTATTTTCTGCTATTGATTTTAAGGTTGTTACAAACACAGGTCAATAAAAAGATGAAGCTGCTGATTGATGAATAGATGGAAATCTCAAATATGTGAGCCAGGAACTTGACACATCAGTGAAGTCCCATGAAATCACTCTTTTTTTGTTTTTTTTTTGTTTTTTTTTTGTTTTCGAGACAGGGTTTCTCTGTGTAGCCCTGGCTGTCCTGGAACTCACTCTGTAACAGGCTGCCTCGAACTCAGAATCCGCTGCCCTGCCTCCAAGTGCTGGTTAAAGGCGTGCGCCACACTGCCCGGCTAAATCACTCTTCATAGAATGTATGTTTATAGTTGCCAGCTGAGGTGGATATCCCTACACTAGCAAGAGTCTACATTACTGTACCAATTTGTGAACTATATGTAAAGACTCACCAGGCCTAGAACACTGTGTCATCAAGGTAGGAGAAAATCTCCCCTTCGAGTTTCTCATCTGTCTTCCATGTAAGAACATAGGGAAGTGATTCCTAGATGAGTGAACAGAGTCAGTGCTCTTCATGATAGAGTGAGGGTCTCTTTCAAATATACTGCAATCCCAAAATCACTTACAAGAAGTGTTGTGTACTGAGGGACCTGTTCTTGTATGTTATCTACTCTATGAAAAGGAGAAATGAACTCTCTTAAGGACTCCTGAATCTCCTATCATAGACTGATACTCTGAATTCCTAAAACTTACATATATCATCAGAGTCAGCAGCAAATGAGGGAATGCAAATCTCTCCTGGATACACCCAACATTGAGTTGAAAAGCCAGAGGCCTGTGTAGTCACTAGTGTGCAGTCATGGACAGGCTTACTTCCTCATTCCTGCTGCTGATTGTCCCTACATGTGAGTGCCAAGGCTTCCTAAGGGATGAACTTTTCTATTCTCACCCTACTTCAAGCTTACCATCTTCATTTCTTTTTCTCCACAGATGTCCTATCCCAGGTTACTCTGAAAGAGTCTGGCCCTGGGATACTGCAGCCCTCCCAGACCCTCAGTCTGACTTGCACTGTTTCTGGGTTTTCACTGAGCAGTTCTGATATAGGTGTGGGCTGGATTCGCCAGCCTTCAGGGAAGGGTCTGGAGTGGCTGGCACACATTTGGTGGGATGATGGTAAGTACTACAACCCATCCCTGAAGAGCCGGCTCACAATCTCCAAGGACACCTCCAGCAACCAGGTGTTCCTCAAGATCAGCAGTGTGGACACTGCAGACACTGCCACATACTACTGTGCTCGCAGGGCACGTTGACACAGCCTCAGGTTTCATCTGTACAGTATTTCAGGCTGGTTCTCAGCTGTGTTCCTTCCTATTATATCATAAGAAGATATGGCCACAGCTTCTCTGATGGTCTCTGTGGCTTCCTGTTTGCTCTCAGGTAACAGCTTTCTATTCCTGTTATTCCCCCTAGGTCCCTATTAAGCTGTTCAGAAATGATTCTGTCTGTGTTTTGTTTTATAAACCTTAAGGATGTTTTGTGCCTACACCAGGTGGTTCAGAACTATGCTTCCACCCAGTCTTAGGCTTCAATTTCCCTCAGTAGAAGATTCCAAGTTACTGAAATGTTCATTTTCACTGATCAGTTGTAAATTGGTGAAGATGGGAATTCCCGGATGTGTATTCTCAAATTGAGTGATTGACCAAAGAGTGGCCACAGATACTCCCAAACAATTCAGGTTGTTTTGAAGTCTATTGGTTGCTCTCCACAAATTAATTTTAACACTATATGGTTCAAGACAATAATATATCTCACTGAATACAGAGAAATTGATCTTGTGCCCAAGTAGAAGCTTATTCCTACTGATTAGAGTTGATAGTACTGGAAGCACTTTGTATGGTATGGGATAAGAAAGGTAATAATCAATCTAGCTATAAACCCTGTTGTTTACAATAGTTACCTTCCTGTGGGTTATGCTGGTAGAATAGGGGCACAAATATTGTGGGATTAATCATTTATTCTTTGATGTAATTTAAAGCCTATGAAATTAGGGTTAGGGCTATTTAAGGCTGACCTGCTAGAATTGCCAAGAAACTGAAATTGGTAATGACATGACTCTAAGCCCAAATCATGTGCCACTGCTCTGTTGGAGCAACATGTCAATAAAAGGATTTTTATTTACATAACCATACACTTCAACCAGTAACTCATCTAACCATCATCAGAGACATGTTTTGCAGTAGATGGGAAGCAAGAGAGAACTACAAATGGATAATTTGTAGAGCACTGGTACTAAATGTGTTGTCCTCATCAAACCTTCCTCCCAGGAGTAATGGAACATGGCAAAGGAAGATCACAAGAGCCAGAGATGATGAATGTCTCTAAAGAAACAGTCTCCTCCAGACACAATTGACTGATGCACATATAAACTCACATAGAGTGTGGGAACAAGCACAGGGCTTAGATAGATTCAAGCCCTTTGAGTCTCTGCAGAAAAGGGAAGTGGACATGTCCTCCTATCACTAGCTAAGAATCTATCTGCAACTGGTAGTAATTTACAATGGACAATTGGTCTTCTTCAATGGAGTCTCACTGTTTCTAAGGGCTTATCAGGAATGACCAAATATCGGAGCCTACTTTCCTTTCCTAGCCCAAAGTCATTTTCATGCCTGAAGCCTACTTCCTTGTTCTAACCTATGATTTAGATTCCTGTCTGAAATTACTTCTTTCTTCTAGACTAATGTCAGAATCCGGCCTGAAACCCACTTCGTTGTCCTTTGCCAATGTCATATTCCTGCCAAGCAGACCATTTCCTTGTCCTTGTCCAATGTCAGATTTTTGCTAAGCAGCCCCAAACACTTTTGCCTCTTTGCCTTTTTTATTTCATAAACAAGACTGAGCCTGTTTAAATATCACATGATTTCTGAAGTGGACACTAGTTATAACTTGAAAATATAAAGGAACATACATTGCAGCACCTACTGCAGCACCTACTTGAAGTTGTTCAAGATGATATTCAGCTCACGAACCTTCATCCAGTAACTTTATTGGTTTGAACTGAAAGGGGTGGGCATGTACAAATAAAGGGTTTTGTCATCTACTAAACAGCTTAACCGATGTTCCTACAGTCCAGAGATAGAGAGGCCAGTATTTCTGAGGTCTCCATAGCCTTCCATTGTTCACTGGATTAATTCAGAGGACATACCATGTAGTTTGGGCAGAGCTTGGTTCTTGCTTGATGATTTTGAGTGGTAACATAACAGAACTGGGAGATTTAGTGTATATATTTGTGTGTGTGTGTGTGTGTGTGTCCATCTCTTACCTATGCTGTTGTTGTAATTCTCAGGTATTCACTGTGAAGTACATGTGGTGCAGTCTGGAGGAGGGTTTATTCAGCCAGGAGGATCTCTGAGACTCTACTGTGAAGGTCTGGTTTACATTCAGTGATTACTACATACACTGGTACCGCCAGGGTCCAGGGAAGAGTCTGGAGTGGGTAGGTTTCATTAGAGACAAACCTAGAGATCACACAACAGAATATGCTGCATCCATGAAGGAGAGATTCACCATTTCAAGCATGATCAGAACACTGCTACCTTCAAGTGAGCTGCCTGAGAGCTGAGGACACAGCAGTGTATTACTGTGCCCAAGAAAGAGGCACAATAAGTAGATGGTAGTACTTCCCTCAAGATGTGCTCAGAACCACCAGTTAGTGCTCAGAACCAGCAGGGGGAACTAGAGACTAGCTGTAGCGCCAAACAGACCAGAGGCTTTAGTATGCTGTAGTCATAAGTTTCTGGATTTTTTTTTTTTTTTTGACATTTTAGCTATTACAATGCGTTTTTAATTAGTTGTGTCGGCATTTAAAGAAAAAGTGGAAGGCAAAATGCATTGTAAAGGGAGAATATGCATTTCATACAGTAGAAATTCCTGATAATGTTAATTTATCTTTCCATATATATTAACAAAAATCTTTCAACATCTACTAAATTACTCAAAGGGTACACTATTATTTATGTATTGATTATTTCTATATATCTATAAGTAGATATTTAGGTAAATATATGAATAATGTTATAAGCGTCTCTGTTAACTGCATAATACAACTATTAAAGATTTCCTAAACAATCAGACTTAATGTTTAAACAAATATAAATTATCTGACTCATCCAAGAATTTGCTATATAATCCTCTCTATGCCATATTATTTCAAATAATACACTTTATACAGTTTTTCACATTATGAAAATTTGTGCATCACTTGACCAGCAATTAAGACAGACGTCGTCGTCCTTCTCGTAGCTTTATTGCAGGACGAATTTGATTATGCGGGAGTGGGGTGGTGGTACAGCAGTGAAATGAGTGCTTATTATTGCAGGTGGCTGGACTGTCTTGATAGGTTAAGTGCCAATACTCTAAGCATAAGCGCTCGGAGGGCTCAAGCAAAGCATGCCAAGGATGTTTACCTTTAGCTGTGCACGCAGAGGCACGCCATTGGAATGCGACATAGACTATTGGCCCTTTATCTGCACGAAATGTGAAGTAATTGAATCAGGATATTACATTGAAATTACTTCATGTGTCTTAACCTTAAATGATTTTTATCTCATTAACAATAATCATTGAATTTTTTTTCTTAAGTACTTCATTGATCTCTTTCAACCTGATTTCTGTTTTCTAAGACTTCTCGGACCTTTATAATTTTCCCCCCATATATTGAACCATCCAAAGTCTACATGAGTAGCAGAACAGTAATAAAGAGTTAACTTCCCAGTGTTTAATAAAACACAGAGAGTTAAAGAGAAAAGAAGCCAGTATTTTCAGGCACAGAATAACAAGAGAGTTTAAGATTCCAGAAGCCATCAGCATCCAGCCCCAGTACAGTTAGAGATTGTTACAAGGCCGAGACCATCAGTCTTTCACTCAACTCTCTGTTCCACCTCAGCTTAAAATCTCCAAAGGCCAGAGCAGCCCTCAGCACTATTTATTAATTTAGGTAAATTAAAAATAATTTCACCTGAAGATTAGTTACATGTGATGTGTGGTCAGGTGTGAGCATGAAATGTGTGTAAAAAACTGCTACAGAGGATCAATAAAAATACTTTGGATAAGGCATGAGTTCTTGGATTAGATCTGGTGAGAATTATTGAGGGTCCATCACAGGTTCATGTGTTTCAATTTGAAATAATATTATGAGAATTTGAAGATCTATGAGACTTCTGGCTTCTGAGAGACAGAACATCAACTTGTGAGCAGGTTTCCAACCAAATATTCTAAAACTCAGTGTAAGGGCCCAAACTTTGGCTCAGTGTGTCCAGAGTCTACTGAGAGAATGGAGCTTTAGTTACAGTGGTATTTGATGTCAGTATAGGTGTAAAATTCTGATCTCTGAAGTTCAAAATATTACTGCAGTACCTGTGATTCCCAGACACCTTTGGGTCTTGTATTCTCTTAATCACAGACTCCTGATAGTAGATGAACTTCAGGTGGTATGAAGTTTGCTATTGACTCCAGAAGGCTCATGAGTGTTCAGGGACACCCAGGTTTGATATTACCTAGTTACCTTGGTGCTTATTATGGCCCTACCCTTAGTCATTTTAATATATAGTTAACATAAGTTCAGCAACTTTTTATCATCAACACCATTTTCACCAGTCCTGAAATTGATGCAGATTTTACCTAAGAAGAGACATATAAACCCAAATATCACAAAGAGATCTGAAGAACATGTCAAAACATGCACACCTCGACAGATGTATATAACACAAGGAAACAATAGAACACCTACAACACAAGGTTTACCCGAGACACAATACAAACCAGCCAGTTCCTATCTGAGGGAATTAAAAATTACAGAAATAGATGAAATGTCTCAGAAAAATTTGGAGTCTTAATATACAAAAGAACTAACAATCACACAGAAGAGCCAAACAAATAGCATGAATTAAGGAATCTATACAAGATCTTGACAAACAGTCTCCAAAGTAAATGCAATAGTTAATAATTTGGAGCATCAAGCTCTAATTGTAGAGGAAAAATAGCAAGAATATTTAAACATTGTAAAATCAACATACAAAAGCGCTTGAAACGAAGGAGATGGGCAGCCAAACAAAAACTGCAACAGAAATTAACATTAACAGACAAGATCACTATGAAGAATGAATTTCATTAATGAAGGATACAGTTGAGTAAATAATATAAACAGACAATTATAATGTAAATATCAGTAGAATGAATTGCCGGGGGTGGGGGGCAGTCCCAGCGTGGTGGGTGAAGTTTTCTTCTCTCTTCTTCTTGTTGGTTCTTCTTGAGGCAACCGAGGGGAAGAGTGTCAGCGATGGGTAAGACTTGGTCTTAGGAGATATTTAGGGTTGCTGTATAACAAAAGTTTACTTATCTAGGTTACTATGCTACTATAGCTGACCTGCCTTCTGTTTGATCCTCTGGCCAGAAACTGCAGTTTCTGGCACTTAGCATCTCAGCCCCAAACCAGAAAGGATTAAGTAATATCCATTGTACTCTTTCAGCAGGAACTGTGGGCTTTAACTTGTCTGCTAGTCTGAGGTCTCAGGAAGAAAAGACACTTAGAGATGTGGTTATAGCATTTATTACTAAGTTGTTAAAAGTTTCCTGTGTAAGCTATCTAAGGGGAAAGCAGAAAGGTCCTAAGTAGGGAAAAGGAAAACTTCTATTCTATCTGGGAAAAGGGAAAATTTCTATTCTATATACTACTCTAAATGGGGAAAGGTAAAAAATTCTATTCTATCTCTATTCTATCTCTCTATTCTAACTAAATCTCACCTCTTTGTCCTCAGTACTTATACGTCTTCCAGAATACATTATCACATGTTACAAAGTTCATCATAAGTTCATACCAAAGATCAAATCATAAATTGAAATAGAAGTTTACAACAGAGACTGTTTACATGCATATCCATTAGGAGTAATTATCTGGCTAAACATCCATCATCTGTCTAGTTCCACAGGTTCACTGAAGGTTTAAAACCATAACTAAGAAATTAGTGAAGTTTTATATAAATAAACCCAGGCAATATTTTATCATCTGTCCTATCACCTATAATAAATCATTAGTTCCCTTTTAGTGACCTTTGGCTAATTGTTTTACAACCTCTTGGAATGTGCTCTGAGCAGGAGAAAGTCTGGTTGCTATCTAAGAGCAATTAACTGATGACACTTGGGAGACTGGAGAGTTCTCATTGCAGTTTTGACTATCAGAAAAGGACTTAATAGCAGTCACGTTATAAAAGAGCTTAGTAATAATTGATATAATTTTAGGAATTCTTATAGGATCATCATTAAGACTTAAGAAGTCATCTATTTGTCTATATAGAATCACCACAAGACAGTACATCTTCATGGATCTGCAGAGATCTTCTCCAAAGGGATGTGCTATTGCTTAGTGATAGTTATATTTGTTTAATAATAATAATAATAATAATAATAATAGGAAAAGCATATTAATAGCAGGAATCTTTCCTAAAATAAGTGCCTTACAGACTTTTTGATTAAGGACTCACTTGTCGCAGATTATATAATAATCCAAGGCAAGCATTTCAGGATGATCACCTGTTAATTATTAGGTTGTCCCATTATGGCTCCTGATAATGAATGATATTCTAAGAAGTACAGTGTAGAAGCAGACATAAAGCTGAATGAAAGAGATCAAGTAATTATAGAGATTATACCAAATTTACAGAAAGAAATAGGCTTCCAAATACAAGAGATATGCTGAACACCAAATAGTCATGGGTATGGAATATTACAATTAGGATGTCAAATATAAAACCAAAGAAACAATACTAAAGACCATCCCAAAACGCTAATTCAAATACAAAGGTAGGATGATAAAATTACACCAGACCCTCTTTCTTAGCAACCACAAAGTCTGTAAAGATGTGGAAGGCAGTTTTTCAAGCTCTGATAATGAGCAACTATGAATCAAGTATGTTTTACCCTGCTAAGATATATTTCAGAATTGGTGTAAAAATAAAAGTATTTCAAGAAAACAAGTTTGGGCCAGCTCGTGATAATCAAGTTGTCACTGCAGAAAGCTCTTAGTGGAATGTTTTACAGGAAGGAAGATAAAAGGTAGCCTCACAGCTGACAAGGAAGCTAGACAAGGGAAGAAACAATGGTGTCCAAGACTGTAGCTCATCAAACCCTCAGAACTAATATGGAAACAAGAAAAAAAATAAACAATGTTGCATGTAATTTTACCAAACATGCTACTGGCTTCTTGTGTGCTCAGCCTGTTCTCAGACCTCTCCCTGTTCCCTTTGTGCAATCTGGCTTAGCTAAGGATCAAAAGCAACCATGTCCCAACCTGAGAATAGGGAGCTGCTCTCCAAGCTTCAGTGGCTGCCTCTTCCTCCGGCTAACTTTGTCAGGCTGCCAAGCTGTTTTTCTCTCTTTCTCCTGCCCATTTAGCTCTTTGAAAAAAAAAACCCAGACAGCTTTCTTATTTTAAAACTATCCATATAACACAATTCTGGTCACAGAAATCGCTTGCCCTAAGCTTATCAGCTAGCCTATATCAGCCATCTGCTGGTGGTGGAGGCCACTGGTTTGACTGCCCTAAGACTTTATATGGCTGTTGTGTCCTCATTCCAAAGCCTGACCCTTGAAGGGCTCCCTTCCCTTCCTTCTGGAACATGAAAGTCCCACTTTCTCATTTCCCAGAGATTTGCTTCCACCTTCTTATGGCCAAATCAAGAATCAATTAGGGAAACAGATTTAATATCAGATCCTCCTCCTACAAAACAATATTCTAGAAAAGAAAACCACCCAACAAACTTATAAAAAAATAGAAAACCTCTGTTTGTACTAACCTTAAATCGAAATGGCCTGATGCATCAACAAAAAGATAAACAAATGAAGTAGATAAAAAAACAGATTATATTCTGTCTTGGAAACACAGTTATCAAAAACTTATCAAAGTGAAAAAATTAATCAAGTGGAAAACATAAAGGATAAATCAGTCAATTAAACATTCACCTAAAATTAATTACAAGAATTAAAGGGGTCTTGCATAATGGTAAACAGAACAATTCATCAAGAATATATAATATTTTAAACTTTATGTATAATTTTTGGATCCAAATTTATAAAACAAACACTAAAAAAAACAGTTACATAGATCCTGACAGAGCAATAATTCTGGGAATTCAGTCCAATGGTCATGACTGTTGGGATGTGAGAACCTCCTTGTGGCTGTTCACCTTCAGGAAGAACCTATGGGCCCTGAACAAAAGTGAATAAGGTCTGTATAAAGTGCACAGATTTCACTGAAGAATCCATCAGAATGTCAGTTTACCCATTCACGAACTAGTCACTCTGAAGCAGAGCTCTGCCACCAAAACTAAGACACAACTCTGTATTACTGTGCAGGAGACACAGTGAGCAGGTTCCCTGTGTGCTCAGAAACAACCCCTTTGAGGATCCTCAGGACCAGCAGGGGGTGGTGTAGTTCCAATTTTGACCAGGAGAGAAACAGAAACAGGTGCAGGGAATCATCTGGAGAGTGAGGCAGTCCTAGGAGACTCTGAGGTTTCCTTTCCTAACATCACACAACTTCAGAGACCATAGGATACATGTGATGGAGCTCCTGTGAGAAGACTACAAATTTAGGACAGTGAAATTCCCTTGTTAAGTAATTTTGTGTATGTTTTATTCATTACAAATTAACCTTATTGGAAGGACAAAAAACAATTACATACACAAATGACAGAACGATAGAAAATTTCAGACATGATGTGTCAAACATTCAGCATCATCATCACCATCAGCTGCATCTATAAAACTATCTGTAACTTCTTTCCACTGTCAGGAGGGATTTTCTCAGTTGGACAATATGATTAATTGTGACGTGTGAACACAGTTGTTGATGTTCCATCCATAATCTGTAATGAGAAAGTGTAGGAGACCTGAACCCACTGGAACAGGAAGCCCTCAATTCAGCGCAAGGAGAGAGGGAGAAGCTGGGCCTATATTCAGAGTCTGGCCTTCCTTACATTTTTATTTTTTCATCACTTTTCTGCATATTTTTTTTGCCCCAAAATGTTTTTAAAAAATTAGTAGTATTAAGCTCTAGTATACGTTTTTCTGTGTGACTTGGCGGAAAAAGGACTCTTAAGGTAATGAAGAGGTGACATCTATACCATACTACTGCCAATTACAAAAATGAATATAGATAATGTTCCTTACAACATCTGGATGTCCAGGCCATCTTCCCCTTTTCACAGCATCCGGACCTCACCCCGGCACCAGCTTCTTCCCTCCCCTGTCATGTGTTTTGGGATGAGAGTCCTTCAATTTAATGTGATGTCCTAGGTGTGTGTACTGTATCCATCCTACTCTTGAGATTTACTATTAAAAATTTTATTAGCTTGTTAAGAACCAGTTGTCACTGTTAGATTTTAGAATTCAGCTACAGGGATAATGAGATTCCTAATAATCTCTGATAAGAGATTCACTTTCTTTCCCCTGGTTGGATGCCATTTACACCTCATGAGATTAGATCCTGCCTCTGGTAGCAGACTTTACATGTCATCTAAAGGACTGTCTGGTTGCTGCTTTACTCTGTGCATATTTGGAATCCCATATGCATATTTGGAATCGACATATAACATGCCCTACTCACATGAATCTCATGATAGTACCATCACTTTCAATTCAAGTGCTTGAGAGTATCTTAAGGGTAGATTGGTCGTTCCATCCTAGCTAAAACATATTAAGTCTGCAGTGCTTGTCGCTTCACATGTCCTTGTAATGAACATGGAGACCCAGGAATGCTTATCGCAATTATTAGAAATACATAAACACTTTAGTAGAGTTGGAAATAGGCTCTCTAGCTGAGGATTTTTGAGTATAAGAATTTCAAAGCTGTAAAGTATATCAGTGAAATACTCTAGGTGAATGAGTTAATGTGACTCAAATTTAGAGTAATATGTTCTAATATTTGAGCCCTAATTGGCTGGGTGGTTCATATATAAATTTGTATAAAATCATTAAATTTTAATTTTTTTTTACCAATTTGTCCTCATCTTTGTATGTACATCTATGGACTTGGACCCAGAATTACTTCTAGGATATCAGAAAAACTCAGGAATAAAGGTTTTCATCCATTGCATCTTATATCACAGACTTAAGACAACATCATACTTTCATGCCCTCCATGGACAAAGCATCTGAAATGCAACATTTGTGTTCCTGTTTAGATATGATATTTTCCCATTTGAAGAGTCTGTTGTCTGACTTTCCAGTATTCAGAACCAGCAGTACTTGCATCTCTGGCCCTCTGGACCCTTCATCCAAACCTGCAACTTAGGCTCTGTGTCATCCGTTCCTGGATCTTTGCCTTCTGTGGACCCTTCCTCCTGTCTGATGCGGATGTACGTGATGATCTCTGAGTCTCATGGAGACAATGTCAGAAATTCTTCTATTTCAAAATATAAAATTACTTATAGTAAAAGTCATTGTTAACATTGTCAACCCCAGGAAAAGGAACCCATGTGTTAGTGCAGGTTTATTGCACATCTGACCTAAAGGTTCAGGACCTCTGATGTTACTCAGCATTCTGAAAACAATTCTGGGATTGTTTTCTCTTTCTTTATGGATACAAATGTGTGCTGAGATCTTACTTATGATGTAGACATGCCTTGATATTTTTATCCTTCAAACATTTGAAAATATGAAGTCATTTTATTCATAAAAGGAGCTTTTTGTTTTTATTACTTTTTGGTGTAGAGTTCTTTAATGAAATCAGTCATCTGGTCAAACTCTTTTTCCATATATTCCATCATTTATGACAAGAAGCCACTGCATAAGTTGATCAAAGTTATGCAAATCTTATTCTCTGTAAGTTCTAAACCATCAATAATAAAAGAACAAAGACGTATACATTGTGTTTTAACATTTCTGAAGGCATGAAAAAAATACCCTAACCTTGTGAGCTGTGCCTTCCAGCATTCTCTGCCCACTGTGCATTTTCCCAAGATCATCAGCATCTGAGAGAATTGAATAAATTTCTCCCTGATTAGAGTATATGTGTTTGCTATTGATTTTAAAGTTGTCATAAATACAGGTCAGTATAAAGATGAAGCTCCTGATTGTTGAATAAATGGAAATTTCAAATATGTGTACCATGAATTTGACAAAACAGTAAAGTCAATAAAATCATTCTTTCATGGGAATTATATACTCCTAATTTCCAGCTTGAAATTGCACATACTCTTACAGTATGCAAAAAGTCTACAATGACTGTAGCAAATTTGTGGAAAGATATATAGTGATAAGACTTGAACAGGTCCTAGAAACACAGTGTCATCAAGGTAGGAGTAAAATCTCTCCTTCTAGTTCTTCCTCTGTTCTCCATGCAAAATCATGGAAGTGATTCCTAAATGAGTGAACAGAGTCAGAATCATTTGTGTTAGAGTGAGGTTGTTTCTCAATCCTTCTGCCTCCCAACATCACTCAGCAGAAGTGTTGTATACTGAGGAACCTGGTCTTGGGTGTTACCTACTCTATGGAGGCAGAAATGAACTCTCTTGAGGACTCCTGTGTCTCCCATCATAAACCGATACCTCTGGAGTCCTAAAACTTAAGTATACCATCAGAGTCAGCCCCTGGTGAGGGAATGCAAATCTCTCCTGGAGCCACCCAACCTCGGGTTGAAAAGCCAAAGCTGGGCTTGTGTACTCACTAGTGTGCAGCCATGGACAGGCTTACTTCGTCATTCCTGCTGCTGATTGTCCCTGCATGTGAGTGCCAAGGCTACCTAAGGGATGACTTTTCTATTCTACCCTATTTCAACCTTACTATCTGATTTTTCTTTTCTCCACAGATGTCCTGTCCCAGGTTACTCTGAAAGATCTGGCCCTGGGATATTGCAGCCCTCCCAGACCCTCAGTCTGACTTGCTCTGTTTCTGGGTTTTCACTGAGCACTTCTGGTATAGGTGTGGGCTGGATTCGCCAGCCTTTAGGGAAGCATCTAGAGTGGCTGGCAAACATTTGGTGGGATGATGATAAGCGATACAACCCATCCCTGAAGAGTCGGCTCACAGTCTCCAAGGACACCTCCAACAACCAAGCGTCTCTCAAGATCACCAGTGTGGACACTGTAGATACTGCCACATACTACTGTGCTAAGATAGCACATTGACACAGTCTCAGTTTTCAGCTGTACAATATTTCTGACTGGTTCTCAGTTCTTTTCCTTCCTATTATATCATAAGAAGGTATGGCCACCGCTTCCCTGCTGGCCTCTGTAGTTTCCTGTTTGCTTTTATGTTAAGTGGTTTTTATTCCTGCTCTTCACTCTATGTCCCTATTATGATGTTCAGAAATGATTCTCTCTGTGTTTTGTTTTATAAAGCTTAAGGATGTTTTGTACCTATACCAGGTGGTTCAGAGCTATGGTTCCACCCAGTCTTAGGCTTCAAATTTCCCAGCAGAAGATTCCAAGTTATTGTAATGTTCACCTTCACCACACAGCTGTATATGGTGAAGATGTGAATTAGTGATGAGTATTTCCAAATTGAGTCATTGACCAAAGATTGTCGATAGATACTCACAAATAATTCAGACTGTTCTGAAATTGATTGGTTACTCTCTACAGTCTAATTTTAACACCATATAGTTTAAGACAACACTTAAATATCTCATTAAATACAGAGAAGTTTAGCTTGTGCCCAAGTAGAAGCTTTATTCCTACTGAGTAGTGTTCATCGTACTGGAGGCACTTTGTATGGTATCAGATGAGAAAGGTAATAATCAACTTAGCTATAAACCATGTTGTCTACAATTGTTACTTGCCTGTGGATTATGCTGGTACAATAGGGACACAAGCGTTATAGGATTAATCATTTATTCTTTCATGGAATTTGAGGCCTATGAGATTACAGTTAGGGTTATCCATGGCTGATTGTGCTAGAATTGCCAAGAAACTGAAATTGGATAGGCTATCGCCCTAAGGGAAAATCATATGCCAGTGTTCTGATAGAGCATCACATCAATAAAATGATTTTTATTTACATAACCATACACTTATACCAGTAACTCATCTAACCATCATAAGAGACATGTTTTGCAATAGATGGGAGGCAAGAGACAACCACAAATGGATAATTTGTAGAGCACTGGTACTTAATGGGTTGTCCTCCTCAAACATTTTTCCCAGGACTACTGAACCATTGCAATGGAAGAGTGTAAGAGCCATAGACGATGGATGATTGTATAGAAAACAGTCTCATCCAGACACAATAGGACAGATGCACATATGAACTCACATAGATTGTGGGAGTAAGCACAGAGCATAGATAGACTTAAGTGGTATCCTCTGCAAAGAGGGGGAAGTGGACATGTGCTCCCATCACTTGCCACAAATCCATTTGCAACTGGTACCCATTAACAATGGACAATTAGTCTCCTTCAGTGGAGTCTCACTTTCTGTATTAACCACACTAGAAGATAAGCCCTATTCCCAGGGTGTGGACAAACAATACCAATACAATGACATATTTATAGAGAGTTTTTTTTTTTCATATGGCTTTATTTAGGTATTTTGTCTTATTAGACTTTTCATGTATATTTTGTTTCACATTTTGTGTTCTTTTGAGTTTGTGTATGTGTTTGTGTGTATGTATGACAACATAGGGTGAATCGTAACAGAAAGACAAAAAGATACAGAAAGTGTTTTGTGTTTTTATCTTTTTGTTTGTGTTTGGGAAAAGAGTGAGAGAAAGAGAGTGTGTGATGTTGGGTTGGTAGCAAAGAAATGAGGATCTAGAAGGAGTTGGGGAGAAAAAAGTGTGATTAGAATATATCGTTTAGAAGATATTTTTAATTATCAATAGTCATTCAAATTAAACAAACTGGGTTAAGGCCTCAAATATTGTGTATTTTTATATTTGTATAAATTAGAACATTATAGAAGATAAAACATATTCCTTTATTTCTGGTGTGTTCATGCACAACATTGTTGGAAAGTTACCAGTAATTTCTGGTCAGTTGCCTATTCTCCTATTGACCCATCTCTTATCATTTCTGTCTTCCTGCACTGACAATAATAAGATAAGCATCTATGAAGAACACTGAATGTTTCACTCCTCAGACATTTTCTCAGAACATGTACAGAGTCTTCTTAGAGCAATGTTCCTTTCCACCCATAATCAAGTACAGGACACAGCCAGAGAAGTCTCTGTTACTAACAGCAAAGATGATATATCAGTTTATATCACCTTATTGCTCCTTGCCTTCATGACATCATCAGGACAGGAGCAGATGTCATCAGCCAGATGAAGTGGAATAAGCAGGACAAGACTGAAGGCTAGGTAACTACCAAAAACATTTGGCAGGACATAGTTTTAATTTAGATTTACTAACTTAAGTTTATTGTACATATACATATATTAGTTGGAAAAGAAGAGTAGATAATGGTTAAAGCTATAATTGGTGTTTTTATTCAGTGTTAGGCAGGTATAGTGAACTCTGTGCTTATATCATGTTGGTGTCAGGGTGAGCACATTTATCTACCATAATTGGGTCAGTACCTTGGAGCAGAATTGTTTGATCACACAATCAATATCTAACTCCCAGGATATGACCAATATTGCTGTTAAAGTACTCTTTTGTTTTGCTTTTTTTTTTCAGACAGAGTTTCTCTGTATAGCACTGGTTGTCCTGGAACTATCTCTGTAGATAAGGTTAGCTTCAAACTCAGAGATCCACATGTCTCTACTTCCTGAATCCTGGGATTCCAGGAATTTGGTACCACCATCTGGGTATATTGAAATATTCTCAACAAATATTTTTAATCATCCCAGGTCCTTTCATGATATTTGTGTGTTGGGGGATGCAGCGATATGCATTCATCACTAATTCCATACTAATATTCTTTTTCATTCCCAATATCCTGCCCTGTAGTCACATGACTGTTTCAGAACACTAATGTCAATGATACAAGACAGTCTTTTACAGGCATTGGGATAATGGGTGTGACAATAATCCTCACTTCTTTTTTTGAAGACTGTTTAGTACTTTTTTTGCAAAAAAAATACTATATCACCAGATTCATAAACCCACACTACATTTTAATATATCAACATATAGACATAACAAGGACATATGCTCCACTATGTTCATAGCAGCCTTATTTATAATAGCCAGAAGCTGGAAAGAACACAGATGCCCTTCAACAGAGAAATGGATACAAAAAAATGTGGTACATTTTACACAATGGAATATTGCTCAGCTATTAAAAACAATGAATTCGAGAAATTCTTAGGTAAATGGATGGAACTAGAAAATATCATCCTGAGTGAGGTAACCCAATCACAAAGAACACACATGGTATTTACTTACTGATTATTGGATTTTAGCACAGAAGTTTGAAATACCCAAGATTCAACTCACAGACCACATAAAACTCATGAAGAAGGAAGACCAAGTTGGGGGGTTTCGGTCCTTCTTAGAAGGAGTAACAAAATATTCAAGGGAGCAAATATGGAGACAAAGTGTGGAACAGAAACTGAAGGAGGGGCCGTCTGGAGACTGTTCCACCTGTGTATCCATCCCATGTGCAGTCACCAAATTAGACGCTGATGTGGATGTCAGGAAGTGCATGCTGACAGGAGCCTGATATAGCTGTATCCTTAGAGATCTGACAGAGCTTGAGATATTCAGAGGCAGATGCTCACAGCTAACCATTGAACTGATCAAGGGGTTCCCAATGGAGGAGTTAGAGTGAAGACTGAAGGAGCTGAAAGGGTTTGTGACCCCATGAAGAGAGCAACAAACCACCCAACCAGAGCCCCCAGGGTCTAAACCACCAGTCTGGAGGCACTTAGGGAGGGACCCATAGTTTCAGCTGTATATGCAAGGGAGGATGGTCCTGTCAGGTATAGGAGGGAGAGGAGATCCTTGGTCCCATGAAAGCTGGACGCCATGTGTGGGGGAATTCGAGGGTGGGGAGGCGGTAGTGGGAGGGGGTATATGGGGGCACATCCTCATAGAGGCAGGAGGAGGGCGGCTGGAATAGGGGGTTCCTGGGCATGAGGGTGGGGGAATGGGGTAAGGGGATGATGACATCTGAAATGTAAATAAAATATCCAAAAAAAAAGCAACCATGTCCCAACCTGGGAATAGGGAGCTGCTGTCCAAGCTTCAGTGGCTGCCTCTTCCTCCTGGCTAGCTTTGTCAAGTTGTTTTCTCTCTTCTCCTGCCCAATTTAGCTCTGTGGAAAAAAATAACCACTAGACAGCTTTCTTATTTTAAAACTATCCATATAACACAATTACTGGGCACAGATATCGCTTGCCCTAAGCTTATCAGCTAGCTTATATCAGCCATCTGCTGGTGGTGGAGGCCATTGGTTTGGCTGCACTAATACCTTACATGGTTGTTGTGTCCTCATTCCAAAGCCTGACCTGAAGGGCTCCCTTCCCTTCCTTCTGGAACATGAAAGTCCCACCTTTCTCATTGCTCAGAGATTGGCTTCCACCTTCTTTATTGACCAAATCAAGAATCAATTAGGGAACCAGATATTAATATCAGCTCCTCCTCCTAGAAAACAATATTCTAGAAGACAGAAAACCACCCAACAAACTTATCAGAAATAGAAAACCTCTTTTTATACTAACCTTAAATGTAAATGGCCATGATGCATAAACAAAAAGATATAATAAATGAACTAGATAAAAATACAGAGTTATATTCTGTCTTCAGGAAACACAGTTATCAAAAAACTTATCAAAGGATGAAAAAAATTAATGAAGTGGAAAACATAATAAAATGTGATGTAGTTATCTCATATCAGTCAAATTAACATTCACCTAAAATTATTTACAAGATATTAAAGGGGTTATTGCATAATGGTAAACAGAACAATTCATCAAGAAGATATAATATTTTTAAACTTTTATGTATAATTTTTGGATCCACAATTTTAGAAAACAAATCACTAAAAAAAACAACAGTCTACATAGATCCTGACAGAGTAATAATTCTGGGAATTCAATACCAATGGCTCATGACTGTTGGGATGTGAGAACCTCCTCATGGCTGTTCACCTTCAGGAAGAACCTATGGGCCCTGAACAAAAAGTGGAGAAGATCTGTATAAAGTGCACAGATTTCACTGAAGAATCCATCAGAATGTCAGTTTACCCATTCACGAAAATAGGTCACTCTGAAGCACCGGGTCTGCCATCAACACTAAGACACAAATCTGTATTACTGGCAGGAGACACAGTGAGCAGGGTTTCCCCATGTGCTCAGAAACAACCCCCTTAGAGGATCCTCAGGGCCACAGGGGGGGGTTGAGTTTCCAATTTTCACAGGAGAGAAACAGAAACAGGTGCATGGGAATCATCTGGAGAG